>CM033450.1:29825272-30317772 GCA_019425755.1 Amaranthus cruentus | reverse complement strand
TAGGAAAGCTAGACAATAATTTTGAATAGGAGGGAGTATTTTTCTTTATAGGCCGATCCATTAGGGTTGATCTCTCAAAGACACCGCCTCTCATACGAATTTGCGTAAATTTTAATAGAATTAGCTGCTTGTGGGTTTTGGTTCACTTAAACTCAGTTCGAGGTCAACGACTCAAGACGAATTGCAATTGCATGTATATATATTACGTACTACAACGTGAATTATTTGACTTTGAATAACTACCAATTAATTCAAGAAGACTTTATAGGTATTAAAAGAAAAGAAAAAATATTCTCAATAATTTAATTTTTTTACTATTTTCTCTAAAATAATTTTAATTTTTGATTAAGCACGGATAATCTTAGTTATAGGGGTGCTAAGAATATACTAACGTAACCTCTTATCTATACAAGTTACAACAAGTCATGTTGCATAAAAAAATTAAAAAGTATATACAAAAATTTTTTTTTAAAATTTTAAAAAATAAGTTTTAAAAGAGAAATCAGATAAGTTTATTTTTTGATTTTAACTTTTAATTTTTAAATTTTCTATTTTTGATTTTTTTTCTTTTTTTTGGTAGCAATTAACCAGTTAAAGTGGATCATCATTTCAGCAACAATGCTCCTGTTAACTGACTTCAAAATTGAGATTAATCATGGTTAAACAAAAGTTGAAATTACTGTAGGTAATTCAATGAAAAATTGGATTTTTATCAATAATTTTTCTAAAACAGCATAAACTTATTAAAATGTAATTGTTAATAATGTCGAGTTAAGCTTTTTAACATGTAAAATTGTATTTATATGTAATACTTTTAGATGGACCAAAATTTGAATTTGATACGAACCGATCCAATTAACTTTTTCTTGGACCTAATACGAATCATGTGTAACGCAAGTATTTATTCAACTTTCATTGCTATTCTAGTAGTTTGTTTCATTATATAGTAGGCAAGAAAGGGGTTATGACTTATGCCAAAGTTAAACTTATGATTAAATACGGGTAATTTAGATAAGTAATAATTCTTTAAAAATATTAAAAATCAAAAGTTTTGCTGTGAAAGTAACAATTAAATTGATTGAGTTGTTTAGGTTGTCTATCTTGACACCTTCAATACACGGTACCAGGGATAAAACTTTGCCATTAGCTAAATTAAAACCATTTAATTTTTTTTTTTGAAATTCACTCTTAACCAGAACCTTAATTACCTGAAAAGTGATACATGCTTACATGATTATCCAAGGTAGAAAAAGTTGATGGTTTTCTAGTTTGGAAAAATTACCTAAAATAAGCCAAATTATTAATGATTTTCCTACAATAATCCCACCTATTGATTAACCATGAATAATCCCAACTTTGAGGGGTATTTTCCTAGAGTAAACTTGGGTAACCCGATGACCTGCTATAGTAGGTAATTCACTAAAAAAATAAATTAAATATTAATTTAAAATTTGAAAATATATTTAAAAATTTACATCAAAAATTCTAAATAATAAAAAAAATCATAAATTTTTTATGAATATTTTTTTAACATTTTTTCGACATTTTATTTTAATTTATTTTTTTTTAAAAAATAAAACTTGCTATATCAAGTCATCCGGTTACCGGGTTTACTCTTGGAAAATGCCTCTCAAAGTTGAGATTATTCATGGTTAATCAATAGGTGGGATTATTATATGAAAATCATGAATAGCTTGGATTATTCTAGGTAATTTTTCCTTCTAGTTTCTAGTCTCATAAACAAAAACAAGAGGAAAATGGAAGTCCAATGTTGTAATTTCATCAATTTAATAATATCTTTGATTTTGATTAGCAAAACTCGTTGTTAACCATAAAATTACCTATTAGCAAACATATTTAATTGTGGGTCTCCCTCCATGTGAAATGAATGCTTGATAATTGAATATAATTTTGTTAAGTCCATCGAATTCAATTTTGTCAAGTCAAATCATAAATCTAATATCTATGAAATAAAAATACATTTTTAAATAAATATCATGAATTGATTGGAGAAGATATACATTTGTTTTAAAATCCTTTCTTATAGTATTTTGTGTTTTTTTTTACGGTAAAATGTTTTTTTTTTTTTTCAATTTTGAAAACTAGGAAAAGAAACTGTCCCTCTGATTCTTTTTTATTGTCCACTTTTCTTATTTGGTCAGTTCACCCAAATTGACCACTTTCTATTTTTGGCAAAAAATTTTTATCTAAATAACTTATGTTCACACAATTAAAGACCATATTACCCCGTTTATATTATTTAAAATATCCCAACTACTACCTTTACAATTATTATAATCATTTAAATACCCCAACTATCACCTTTACAATTATTACAATCACTTAAAATACCCCAACTACCATTTTCTTAAAATTCGTGTCCAATTCAAAGTGGACAATAAAAAGGGGTGGAGGGAGTATTATATAGTTTGTTTAAGAATATTTGAAAGAAAGAATTTATGTGATTGTTTGTTTAGAATTATTATGCTATAGAAAGATAACTATTTTGAGTGTATGTTAAATACGTATATTATTTAATCTATTATTAACATCTTCTATGTCGCTAGATCTTAAATTATAACATTTTTTAATGCTTCATCAACTTCGATTGGCATTACTATAATTATTATATTGATACAATTCAAGACATTTATCTTATTGTTACACAAAAGAAAACCCTTACAAGTATATAAAATGGCATGTATATCCTAGTATCATGCCACAATTTCTTATTTCAAATAGAAATTATACTTTAGACTTAAAGCAAAATAGAAAATATACTTTTGAATTAAAGCGTTGTAAACTACGACGAAAAAGAACATAAGAGTAGTCCTTCTGATAATTTAGATCGGTTAGTTACCATCAATACGACCATTTTCATTTCCTGTTCCATAACCTGAACCTGAGCCAGACCCATACCCACTGCCATGTCTTGATCCACCTCCTCCTTCACCACTTCCACCTCCCCCACCCACACCTATACCACTACCAGAACCGTATCCTGATCCATAACCTGATCCGTAACCGAAACCATAGCCTCCCTTACCTCCACCTCCCCCACTCCCACCTCCCTCACCCTTACCTCCACCTATACCACTACTAGAACCATATCCTGCTCCATAACCTGATCCGTAACCGGAACCATAGCCTCCCTTACCTCCACCTCCACCTCCCCCACTTCCACCTCCCCCGCCACTTCCACCTTCCTCGCCCTTACCTCTACCTATACCACTACTAGAACCGTATCCTGATCCATAACCTGAACCGTAGCCAGAACCATAGCCTCCCTTACCTCCACCTCCCCCACTTCCACCTCCCTCACCCTTACCTCCACCTATACCACTACCAGAACCATATCCTGATCCATAACCTGAACCGTAACCAGAACCATAGCCCCCCTTACCTCCACCTCCCCCACTTCCACCTCCCTCACCCTTAACTCCACCTATACCACTACCAGAACCATATCCTGATCCATAACCAGAGCCGTACCCAGAACTTGAATCTCCATGACCTATTCCACTCCCACCCCCACTGCCTCCGCCTCCTCCACTACCATACCCAATAGTTGGTACACTTCCATATCCTGAACCTTTTCCTGATCCATATCCAGAACCAGAACCAGAACCTCCATAAGCTCCCCCTCCTCTACTTCCTCCGCCTCCTCCTTCTCCACTACCATATCCTCCACTTACACCGCCACCATAACCAGACCCGCTTCCCGAGCCATATCCAGAACCAAAACCTTCATTACCTCCCCCTCCCCCTCCAACACCTCCTTCTCCACCACTATATGCTCCTTCTGCACTGCCATAACCAGACCCTTTTCCCGAACCATATCCGGATCCATATCCTGAACCAGAACCTTCGTGACCTCCCCCACTTCCGCCACCCCCTCCTTCTCCACTGCCATATCCTCCACTTGCACCACCATAACCGAAACCACTTCCTGAGCCATATCCAGACCCATAACCTTCACTTCCACCTCCACCTCCACCTCCACCTCCACCTCCACCTCCACTTCCTCCACCTACACCGCCATACCCACTTCCACTTCCACTGCCAGAGCCATAACCATATCCAGAGCCATGATCACCAGAATCTCCACCTCCACCTCCACCTCCACCACCACCGCCGCCACCACCACCGCCGCCGCCACTTCTGGAATATGGTGGTCTTATTGCAATGCAAAGGTCTACAAGAAGTAGAACCAACAATGCAGCCCCTAGTGCTTTGGGACTAGCCATATATTTTCCCTCTTGCTATTTGTAAGGTTTAATTTCTTAACTTAATCTGATTTTAATGATTGTGTTTCAATGATGACCAATTGAAATGAAATAATGCTCCTATTTATAGGCATTTGGAAAGAGGACGAGCAGCTTATATTTTAATTATTGGATTCATATCAAGCTTCTTGGTTATACCACTTGTATTCATGCACTATTATTATATTAAACAGCCTAACTTTTAAACAAAAACAAATACAGAGCAGCTCAATTTTCGTAACCTTTGTGCGTCTCTATTATCAATTGTCAATGGGTTTATACCTTTCAATCAAAAGTCAAAATTTTCCAAGCTGTTATCAAATCTTTGATTCAATGCAATACTTAATTACCTAATTTTCGTCTTATTTGATTTGCACCTCTTTTAACGGTATATAAATATTAATTCTTAGGAAAAGTTATCGCGAATAATACAACCTTTCGTTAATTTCCCTATAATAATATCAACTTTTGCTTAATCATGAATAACACCAATTTATCGGATTTTTTCCTAAAATAATATAACCAATTTTAGTTTATTAGCTAATTTACCATTTTTTTGTGATACAATTTTCTATAGTTTTATTTTTAACATTTTAAGGATATTCTAAGGAAACGTCCACATAAGTTAATATTGTTCATGGTTAATCAAAAGTTAGTATTATTGTAGGAAATAAGCGAAATAATGTATTATTCCCGATAAATTTTCTTAATGATATATCAATTATCAGGTAGGGTCATGAAATGAATGAGTGAGATTAAAAGAAAGAATAGATTTGCTAATTTGATTAAACGAGAGTTGCAGCCTAGCAGGAACCACTATTAAAAGAGAAACAGTGCATATTGTAGCCCAACGTGAATACATTATTAGGATTTAGGAGGAATAAAACCACTACCATACAGAAAAAATAAAAATCCTACCGGGAGTCGAACCCATGTCGCTGGATTCAAAGTCCAGAGTGCTAACCACTACACCATGGAACCTTCTGATAAACTATTTTCTCTGAAATTTATATCGTTTTTTTATCTTGTAACGAGGATGGGACGTATTTAAAAAGTAAGCTAAACAATTGAAAACTTTGTAAGAGATTTGAAGACAAAAAAGGTGCTGCCAGAATCATATCCAAACCCAAAACCCCCACTACTTCCACCACCAAAAGCTCTTTTGTTAATTAACAACATATGTGAATTGTAAATACTTTAGATAACCAAAAATTCATTATTATACTATAAATAGTATAGAATCCCGTGAAATGCACGGTTTTTTTAGCATCGATATATATATATATATATATATATATATATATATATATATATATATATATATTAATTAAAAAAATAAAGTCTGAGATATTATGTAGTAAATTACTCAATTTTTACAATATATGTATAAATTAAATTTGTAATTTTAGAAATTGTCTAGAATATATAATGTGGTATATATTTTTTCTAATTTACTCAATTTAACCATAAATAAATGATAGTCAAAGATAATTTAATGGTAGAGATATTGGTCAAGAATAAATGCAATTTATTAATTTACTCAATTTACTCAATTTAGTTTAATAAATACAGCAATTAATGAATTTGATTATTCCATGTGAAAAATAATCTGTTAGCTTTGACTGTAATTAGTTCATTTAGGCAAATTTAAAATTGTGACATTTGATATAAAAATAATTAAAACATAAGTACATTAAGTATTTATGGTCTAATAAATTATTCCTTAAATTATTTCGGTATTCTAATAAATTATTCCTTAAATTAAGCAAACATTAATGTAGATTGAAACAGCAATGCAGAGAAGGCAGTATTAATTGAAGAAAGAAATCTATTAGCTTTTAACCAATAGAAAAATTACAAATGGCACACCTTCTCTTACATTGACATTTGTCATTTCCCAAGAATTTTATTAGAATGTATGATATGATGTATGATTATAAATTTTATCCCAATGAAACTTTAGTATCTTTCCTAAACTTAAAAAACGAGCCTTAAAAATTTTGGGACCTGTAATATATCTCATTTTCCATGTGTGAATCAATGGCCCTGATCATTTAATCAAAACAGCACATTAAACAGTTACTTCTAGATACGAGTTTATTTTAACTTCAAACAACACACATGAAGAAAAAATAAAAATATACAACCTAATTAATCAATTATCTAGTGTATAGAGTTGTGCAACAGGTCGCTACTCATTAGAGGCCCGAATACAACCTTTTAAATATGTGGGCTTTAAACCAACTAACTTTTAAATGAGTCTGGCTTTAAACGGATTTTGTATTTATATAAATAAAACATGTTAAAAATGGGCTATATATAAGCCTTAAACGAGTCTTTATTTTATTATCTACACAACATACTCATTTAATCCAATTTGACATGCTTATTTTACTAAATCAAACATGCATATGAAAGTATGAAACACTATACTTAATTAGTAGTTACTACACAATATATCTATGATAAGATGATAGGTTGAACTACTAGTGATATTATTTTATTCTTGAGCAATTCTGGTGATCCATGACCATCTCCATGTTGATAGGCACATTGAGAAGTACGAGCAAGGTTCATAGATGTCTCTATGAATTCCTTTGAAAATGGAGTTTGATTATTCATTTGAATCTCATTTAGCCTTTTCCAACTCTCGTCAATCATTTTGCTTATAACTTTACGTGCTTCTTTGTGTGATACACCTTTATCTTTTGCATAACATAATATCGCATTTGCGGTTTCTCCTCTTTCGATTTCATCCTACATATAAAAACAAATCAAATACTCAACAATAACGTTTTAAATTCAAATGAACAGAATTGATTACTTAATGAATAGATAATAGTTGAAATAGAACATGTATAGTGTCGTTTTAACCCCAAGTAATATAGACATTTGCATAAAGCCTAGACCTAAAAAGGACCCAAGATTTAATTCAACAATGTTGTCATGTAAAACGTAGAACACCGCTTGTAAAATAGTTACTTTACTTTTGCCAAACACCCAATAAAGATTGGAATCGACCCTTTATAGAAAGGGTCCATGTCATACATTTTACCTATGCCCCATGAAATATTAAGAACGACAGAACTAATTGATGGGTCTTAGTGTAAAGGGTCGGGTCGGGCCGGGTCAGATAATTATAAGAATTAGAATTAATTGTGAATTACAACCGCGAAGTTTAGGCCTTTTGCAAATTACAGCCGCGAAGTTTTTTTTTGCGAATTACAGCCACCAAGTTTTGAAAGTGACCACCATTACGGCCAAATGACCGATTGTCACGGTTGACCAACATAATTACCTTTGACTTTTCTTTTTTGTTATTTTAATTTTTTGTTTTTGATTTTTTTTCTTTTTCCTTTTTTTAATTTAATTCCTTCATCTTCTCCATCATCTTCATCCTCTTTTCCTTCTTCTCCATCATCTCCATCCTCTTCTTCCTTCTTCTCCATCATCTTCATCCCTAATAAACTTCAAACACTCCATTAATCTTCAAAGATCCAATTTCTCTCTAAAGTTCAAACCCTAGATTTCTTTTCACCATTAATCTCTCTTCATCACTTTCCTTACTTTGTTCTCCTCAAACTTCAATGGTTTCTTTCCACCCTAGTTTCTACAGATGCAAACTTCAATGGTAGAAAGGAAGAAGATTTTGAAAGACCCAATTTGCACTTTTTTCTTGAATTTCAATCTCAATCTGGATTGAAATTAATTGATTCTTGTATGAACTAAAATACGGGAAATTGGGTCTTTGAAGAGAGATTAATGGGTTTAGACTTTGAATTAATCTCTCTTCATCACTTTCCTTACTAAGCCAAAAAAAAAACCATTTCTATAACTGGAAAAATTAACAACCCCAAATAAAAATAATCAAACTTTTCTCTTTTGGGGTATTTTGTGTCATTTGTTCAGCCCGTTGATACCTTGGCTGGTATTGCTACACGGTATCAGACTACTATTACTGATTTGATGAATGTTAATGCTATGGGTAGCACTGCTATTTTTCCTGGAGATATACTTTCTGTTCCATTATCAGGTGAGGGAATAATGTTAATGTTTTTTGTTGCTTAGCTGATTAATTGTAGAAACTTAAGTCATATAGAATAATGTTTTTGTGAAAACTTGATATTGTTGCATATGATTGTAAATTAGATGGATTGTTGTTTACTTTATGTGGTTTTCATCCCTTTTCTTGTTTGTTTGATTGTTTAGGTGGTTACTTGTTGAAATAATGTGTTTCTGTGTGCTTTTTGAAAGCTATGCCAAGGAATATAATTGAATCAGATTTGGTTACACCTCAACAAATTGAGAGTTGGGTACTAAGCAAACTTCAATGGTAGAAAGGAAAGTGATGAAGAGAGATTAATGGTGGAAAGAAATCTAGGGTTTGGATTTTGGAGAGAAATTGGGTTTTTGAAGATTAATGGTGACTTTGAAGATTAATGGAGTGTTTGAAGTTTATTAGGGATGAAGAGGATGAAGATGATGGAGAAGAAGCAGGAAGAGGATGAAGGACTTAAATTAAAAAAAGGAAAAACAAAAAAAAAATCAAAAACAAAAAATTAAAATAATAAAAAAGAAAAGTCAAAGGTAATTATGTTGGTCAACGGTGACAACCGGTTATTTGGCCGTAATGGTGGTCACTTTCAAAACTTGGTGGCTGTAATTCGCAAGAAAAAGAACTTCGCGGCTGTAATTTGCAAAAGGCCTAAACTTCGTGGCTGTAATTCACAATTAATTCTAAGAATTAATAGCGAAAAAAATTTACCACCTTTTTCTTTATAATTTTAAATGATATTATTATATATATAAGTAGGTTGTTATAACGGACCATAAAGTTTAATAAAAAAAACTATTTTATGAACTTTTAAAAATCGGGTCAAAGACGGTCGAATTTAAACAGGCTTTGACCCGCCCGCCCGGTTTAACATTTGACATGGCCCAACCCGGCCTATATAATTTTTGACCCGCCCTGTTGAACACCTCTACTGAAAACTTGTACGTACCTCATAAGTGGCAAGGTCGTTAGCGAGACGAAAGACCATGGAAGGTAAGCATAAAATATCATGTTTCATCTCTAAGGCATGGAGTGCCTTCGGTGTAATTTCAGGACTGACGTAGAAAAATGCATGTGTTAATGCATTAACACCGGATATTGAAACCCATCCATTGTCCATATATTCCTCAAATGTTGGTGTTTCTTTATTGTGAAACCACTTCGCTTCCACCAAAAACGCCTTCAACATATCTACCCACTGTTTGTATAGTATCTTGTTAGATTTGTCTCAAAATATAAAATCTTATATAAAATTTTAATATATAGTTTTATAAAGTTAAATATAACCAACACTGTGAAATGGAGTAATTACTTACCGCCTTTTTAAGGAAAGGGACGCAATTGTAACCCTTAAGCTTAAGAATTTCATAGCAAATGTCGTTAATAGTGTTGTATAATGCAAGGAAGGTTAATTTCATGTAGTCTGGAAGCTCGTCTATTTCATTAATATTCCACCTGTTTATGATCATAACACAATATTCATGCCCATTGAATTTTAACTGAGATAATTACATTACAATATATATACTTTTCATGGTCGTCACGTTTGGTTTTGCGTATCAGAAATAAAGATTAAAAGCATCAAAAACTTAAGGCGTAACGAATAATATAATACACCTTTTGTTTTTTTATTGTTGATATTTAAACTACTTTATAAAAAAACTCTAAGAACTTACATTACTTAGCAAAAAATGTATTAAGTTATATCTAAATTTAATTCAAATCAATATTACGTACACCGTCAAGAATATTACTTATATACATAAAAATAATTTTTTTTACCCAAAAAAATTCGGGGCCATAGGCGGTAGCCCGCTTTGCCCTTAGGAATCGACGGCAATGATACTTTTCCAGTTCTATGTTGTTTTATTTGTCTGCATTGTTCTATTTGTTATTCCTATAAAAATCTTTTTATTTACGTCATTAATTTTGGACAAAAATTAACTTTATTGATCTTCATTTTAATATTTTAATAATAAAGAGTAATTCTTATTCCACTAAATGTATTTAACATTTTTATATTACTTATGGTTCCCAAATATTTCCTACTAACTTTATAAAAATATTTTTTTAATAGTTGTAGAGGTGTTCATCTGGGTCTTTGTGTCAGTTTCGGGTGAGGTGTTTCGGATCGGTTAATAATTGGGTCTTGTATCCACATTTACATAATTGTAAATTCATTTTTAAGTTTGGTCAAATCAGGGTCGGTTATAATGCGGGGTGAATATCAAGTCATCGAGTTTTGTTTTGAACACCTCGAAATAGTTGTGGTCCTCATTTTTTTTTTCACCAACTTTCTTTTAATTAATTTTTTTTAGTGTTTATGGTCTTCATTTTTCCTCCAAATTATTATATAATAAAATAATATATCTTATCTAAAATAATATATGATCAAATTTAAATGATTCTATTTTTCTTTATACCCATGAATATTCCCAGTGAAAACTTCTTTAAAGAACGGACACAGTATAAAGCTACCTCTCAATGGCTTGGGTAAAGAGGTGAAGCTCATGTATGTAACCATAAACATCATAGATGTCATCAATAATGGTTATGAAATTGTATACTTTTGTTAAAGCCTTGCGGCAACTACGTAGTTCAGGCTTGGAAGATGTTGTGCCTATGCCCCACAAAAAGCACTCCATTAGTCTGTCTCGAGCAAAACTCAACTTCTCTGATAGCCCCACGTTCTTCCACCACCTGAAAATTAAATTCATCATTTTTATCATTGTAAATTCATTTATTATACAAATATTTTTTTGTAGTACAATATTATGATTGATGATACATGTTATATATATATATATATATATATATATATATATATATATATATATATATATATATATATATATATATATATATATATCCTATTAATAGAAGTGTATTATCTAGAACTCTACGCAATTTTCATCAAAAACGTTTATCATATGAATCGACATGTCTTGAGAGATAGAATTCAAAATATATAAAGATATAAGAAATGGTATAAGGGCTTCAAATATTGAGTAAAGATGAAAGAAAATCTTTTAAATTACTTTGGGCATGTAAAAAGTCAAAGTATTATGAAACCGATAAAGACGATACAAAGATTGAGCTCTAACAACTTAAAAGTGTTTTAATATGGTTTTCAACAACTAAAATTATAAAAGTTACAAACTCAACGTGTCACTCTCAATCACAACTTTGAATATGGTTAAAGCTCCCTGATTGAATTTATACTCGAACGACAATTTTTTGAAATAATTAATAATTCTTCTATACACTAGCAAATCAAAAAAATATTTAATTCTGTCAAAATGAAATTTTTAGAAGTTATTTTTGTCGATCTGTCACATTGTTAGAAAATATACAAAAATATATCACAAATTTTATCTTGAGCATGATAAGTTAAAATAAAAAGTTGTAAATGGTGCACGCATTAATTAAATAACCTTAAAATACTGCTTCTATACTATATACATGTTACGTACCTTGCCATGTCATGGAGGTCTTCTTGATACATCAATTGTGTGTTATTAAAATTGAGCATGGCTAGCTCGAGCAAGGAAGTTACGTCCCTAGTAACTTCCCCTTGTGGATACGTCTCGACGTGGTCTCTAGCTTCGAGCTTGGGCATTTGATATCGTAAAGGAAGGTTGGCTAATGTGTGATTCATATAATTGTTGGCTAGATGTTCTATAGTGAAAGCTTTGGCCTCATTTAAAATATGTTCTCCTTCAAATGCTAAGTATGAAGCTTCATACAATTGTATTATTCCCTCATTTTCATTGCATAAAGAGGGAATAAAATTGCCCTTATCGTCAATGAATTGCTTGAATACGTCTGGTTCACATTACAAGTACGTACATTTAATTATATAAGATAAATTAAAAATTGGACCCAAAAATATTGTTTCAAAACATCAATTGTATAATGACCCATGAGCTACTTTTGTTGCATTTATTTCATGTTACTACCACATATTATTTGTACTAGAAGGACTTGTGTGGACTTGGTCCACCTAAAAAATATTGTGAACCAAGATTTCACTCCAATGTTTACTCCACTATTTTATACACGTGATCTAACTTTTATTTTATTTTTTCAATTTTTAATTTTTATTTTAAGTTTTTTATTTAAATTATTTAAATTTTTTGAATTTTTTTAATATTAAATTTAATTTAAATTTAAATTTTAAATTTTAAATTTTAAATTTTAAATTTTAAAATTTTATTTTTAAATTTTAAAATGTTAATTTACACTCCACTCCATTCCACTCTTAGAAAATTAAAATACAAAAAAATTAAAAATTAAAAAATTAATAATTAAATTAAAATTTAAAAAAATTAAAATAAAAAATCTAAACTAGAATTAAAAGTTAAAAAAGAATTAATTTTTTTTTTCTTTTTGAAAAACAGTTTGGTAGTAGAGTGAGGAAGTGAGAAATTAAAAGTACAGTAGCAGAGTGAGAGTGAAAACTCGACCAAGTCTACCCGTAGACTTTCTCTATTTGTACTACCACCAAATAAATTTCATAAATGTGATTATCAGAGAATGATGAATGAGTTAGCTAGGAGTGGTTTATTTTAAGCGAACATATAATAATGATTATAAATTTCAATTTTTTTCAAAAATTTCAAAGGTGTCAAGAAATCAACTCAATCAAAAGTTCAAACTGATGGTTAAAGCCTTACTTATAATATGTTATATACCCCAATACGCGCCATCTCACACGAGAGCCCTTTGGGCTAGAAGTATGGATGCAACATAGGTCATCCTCATACCTGGCGCTGAATATTCCATTTTAAATGAGGTGTGATTGAGATTTGAACTCGTGGCCTTTTGCCACGCTGGCTCTGATACCTTGTTAAGAAACCAGCTCAACTAAAAGTTTTAGCTAGTAATTAAAGCCTCATGATATGTTATATGCTCTAACATGTTAAATTGAGTTAGACTTATTGTGAATGCCAGCATATAATAGGGGAAAGGTGCACACACTTCATAAGCCAAGTAGATATCCTCCCAAAAGCATATAGCAACGAGAGGAAAGAATTACACCATCTTTAATTTATCGATATGGAACAAACGATCCCAACAGATACGTACCTTGAGAGACAAAAAACCCAGATTGTCTTAAAAGTCTGAAACCAAGAGCAGTAGTATGAAGATCCAAGTTGAAATCAGTAAAGTTGGAAGAAAATCTCTTTAATGCAGTATTTATATCCTTATCAAAATGATTTCCAAGTCCTAATCTTTGAATTTCATCAATTAACTTGAAAACCATTAAGGGTTCGCAATATTCTTCGGCAGCTATCATATTCTTTACCTCACACTTTAGTCCCTCTATTTTTGCAGATTCATCCTAAATTAACCAAACAACGTATAATTATAACCATGATCATAAGCCAATTAAAATAAATTAAACAAAACTTTACTCGTTTTATATTTGTAAAACGTGTGAAAATAATTTATGTCCTGTTGAAGTGCCCATGTGTTACCTACATGTGAGTTGTCCCACATCGGAGAAAGAGAAGAGTATGCATCACTTTATATACTCAAGGAGTAACTCCTACTATTACCAATTGGTTTTAGTAGTGAACCTTCTTTGGGTTTATGAGTGGACTACTTCTTATCCTCCTTATTTGGGTTGCTCAGGTCCATTTTCTAAATCTTATCATGTCCACATGTGAGACAATATTCGAATTGTTGACTTGCATATATATTGGGTGAGCTACCTAAATACATGTAGAGTTTAGAAAAGTTTAGAGAAGTGTTTAAAATGATCTTAATATTAATCATTTTTTTTAAAAAAAAATTTTTTTAAAAATTAAAGTCCCTTTTTAAGCATACATGTACCTTTTTAACTCTAATTATTTACAAAACTTCCACTCAAATATGTACCCCATTTGAGTTTTTATGTAGGATTTTCAGTTTTTTTTAAGCATAAAATAATTACAAGATATATTAAAATATTACGTATATAGAATAAAATAGATACCAATGAAAAAGATTATATATAATATTATCTATAAATAATTACAAGATATATTAAAATATTTACACGGCAATTACTCCCTCCAATTCTATTTAGATGTCCTATTTGTTTGGGCACGGTTATTAAAAATGGTGTGAGGTCCATTAAAAAGTAAGTAGTTGGAGTATTTTAAATGATTATATTAATTGTAAAGATGATAATAGGGATATTATAAGAAGTAAAAGTGCAGGTATTAGAATGGGGGAGTATTAATTATTAAATCAAGAACTTGAACGTGATATTCAATTACTCTATCACTCTGAGCCAAATGAGATCATCGGCCTTTAGTAGTAAGGACCGAAAATTTGAATGTTTTTAAAAATCTTTGATTTATCATTTTTGACATATACTTCTATATCTTGTATTCTTAGTTTTTTTTTTTTTGAAATTTCAAAAGACAAAAAAATAGAATTAAGAGAGAACATAAAGAGTATTCATCTTAACAAATGTAAGGGGTTTGGCACAAATATTATATATGCACTATTTTAATAGTTTGGAAAATAGATAAAAATTTAAATTGTGTGGATACTATCAATGTAAAGTGGAAAAAAAATATTTAGATGAGATATAAAGAAAATGGCGAAGTCCATTTTCATAAAAGAAACAGCAACAAATCAAGTAAAACGGAAAAATAAAATAATAAATTTAAAAACAATGAAATTCAAAACAACCTGTGTTTCAGCACGATCCCTTCTCAAAGACACGAGGAAATCAGGGTCCCAAATGCTCGGTTTATAACCTGCGGAACGTCTATCTAGTTTAGGAGGGCTAGTTGATAAAGTGTTAGTGGTTGTGCACATAATAGGCAAAATTTTGCAACCACGATTAGTTGTTTGGATGGCTAATGACAAAGTGCTATTTTGTGGTATAATTGGCTTATCTTGTATAAAACTATAATTGTTATTAAGAGAACAAATTATATTTTGTATGCTTGCCATTTTACTATACTATTGACTATTGAATAAATAAAATTTTATGTTTTTTTGGTGTTAAAAGTCTAGAAGTATGTCTATCTATATATAGAACTATAGAAGTGAATAAGATATTGGTCATTGAATGGCCAGGTAATACGAGGATCACATATTTTTAATCCTTGCCATTTCTGCCTGATATTTATATCCATTTTATATCTTTCTCGTTGTAAAAACTTCTCTTTAATCTTTTTCGAGTTGGGGGACTTTTTTGGTTGCCCTCTTCTTTATGGATATGAGTTGCCGCCGTCCTTCCCTCCCCAAATTCCGACCATTCACCATTGTTTTCTATGAGTGTGATACACTGGATATGATAATGATAATTATGATGATGATTATGTTTTCGACCCGTTTGATAATCAATATTAAATGATATGGTAATGGAATGTTAGTGTAATATAGTAAGAATATCTCTTGACGAATTTAATGACCATACTTATTCTCATTTAGTAATTTTATTCACAAGATTCATTTCAATGCATTACCACTTGAACATGTTATTTTAGGTAGTAATAGAAAATAAAGAAAAATAAACTTTTTTATGATCAAACTTTCATTACCATTATAATAACATGATATATATCATGAAAATTTACACTTTAAATCATTTCCATACCAGATAGAATTATTAACCAAATGAATCGTTTGAGTATAGGGTTGATTGAGAATATGAAAAGGACAATGTGAATAGTATATGTGACAATGTGAATAGTATATGTGACATTATTTATTACTCCCTCCGTTCCTATTTGATCTTCCTATTTGGGTTTTTCACAAAGATTAAGAAAAATGAAATCTTTGGTAGTAGTAGGTATTATTTTAATTATATAGTAGTGTGAAGTAATGATTGTATTAGAATTATGAGAGAAAAAATAATTAAATATTAGTGTGAAGTAAGAAAAGTAGGGTTTTAAGGGGTAAAAGTGAGTTGAAAACTTTCCAAAAATAGAAAGTATTCTAAAGTGGAAGAACTTTTGAAACTACCCGTTATAGTAAGGTGAAAGAACATAAAGGAACGAAGGGAGTATTTAGTAAAAGTGGTGAAGAGCAGTGAGAATTATACATGAGATATTATTTAGAAAAAGTGATGTATGTTTTAACTGAGATAAGACTAATTTGAACCACGTACAATTTAGGTGTTTTTAAAGGCAGGAAAAAGGATGTATATTACTATATGATAATTAAGAGAAATTTGTGGATCAAATATGTCAATGAGAATTAAAAATTTGTGAAGTAAAAAAAATACAATTATAGCAAATTGTATGGCACAAACTGACATAGACTAAAATAAATAAAAATCATTGCAAATCCTATAACATATAAGGAAGTATTAGGCTATGGAAAAATAAAAACATCCTAATTCTGATCATATATTGATAATCAATACATTATCATCATCATTAAATTGTGAAATTAATTAGCATTAATATTCATCTCCATAATAAGTTTGATCAAAACTAGGTAAAAATTATTGCTGAATGGCAATCATTAACTGAAAATGACTTTTTTTTTTATGTATTTACCATTATAGTTATTAATTATATATTATTATACATGTAAGTACTAATAATTCATTGATAAAAATATCATACGATATCTACAACAAAGTAACAATCGTTGAAATACATAACAATTTTAAACAAATAAAATTGTACATAGAAAAAATCACGATCATTATAAAGGAGATCTAACACTGAAGTTTTCCCTCTATCACATTGTTGTTTGATACAGCCTCCTCCGAGGGGTCTTTAGATTTGGTGTGGCTTTTATATAGAGTTAAGTTCGATACTATTGACTGTATTAGTCGAACTGACACCCATGATGATGTCATATACCTTTTTACCATCGAATTAATTTCTTGATTACATTAAAACCAAATATATAGGTAGATCGAATCCAAAAAAAAGGAACAAATAACTCCATAATATAGAGATAATGACTTTATTTGTAACAAAAAAACGTAAAAAGCAAAATAAAAAGATAGGAGATTACCATGAACCATAAGACTGATTGTAATCTCAAAATAAATAAAAAATTCTAGTTTTATCAAAGAAAAAAAAAGGAGAGAGGAAAGAGATTACATAGAAGTGCAAGTGATCATCTATATAGTAACAACATTGTGTTCATACTCACCAATTACCATGCAAATCTTATTACAAATAACAGAAAAATCTATCTATCTATCTATTTATATCTATAATCTATCTATAACTATTACTAAAACAAAACACTGATGATATCATCACTTTTGAAAAGTGCTTACGTGTCATTTTCTCAATGAAAATTTTTTCTCTAAAACTCAATGATGATGTCATTGCATTTATTGCTAATGTTCATATCTTTTGACTTTTGTTTTTTCTAATTATGACTATAATATTATCAATATTGATTGATTTTTTGCTTTTTAGATCATATTATTTAATATATTAGAAAATTATATATTTTATTTTATTTTCTCATAATTATTTATAAAATCTTTATAATGTTATTCATTAAATGAGTATAGGATATTTTAAGATGGTTAAAACATAAAGCCATCAATTTTTTATTTTTTTGTTTACAAAAAATATATTAAAAATTTAATAAAACCGTGCATCGCACGGGTATTATCTAGTAACTAATACTAAAACAAAACACAGTTGATGTCATCATTTTTTAAAATTACTTACGTGTCACTTTCTGAATAAAAATTTTCCCTCTAAAACACAATGATGATGTCATTGTATTATTGTATTTATTACTGATATTTATAGCTTTGACTTTTTTATTTTCTAATTATGACTAATATTATCAATATTAATTTATTTTTACTTTTTAGGTCATATAATTTAATATATGATAAAATCATATATATTATTTTATTTTCTTTCAATTATTTATAAAAGCTTTATAATGTTATAGGATATTTTGAGATCGTTAAAACATAAAGCCATTAATTTTTAATTTTTTTATTTAAACAAATATATCAAAATTTTAATTAAACCGTACATCGCACGAGCATTATCTAGTAAGCACACTAAATCACATGGGAAAAGTCTTTCATACATAGAGATAGAAGTACATCAATCCAAACAAAATCATATTAATTCAAAAACTATGATTTATTTTTTTATGTCGGTTGATTTAAATTTAAAAAGAATTTGATTTTTACATACTTCTGCTTATTAGTTAAAAAAATAAGTAAAAAAATAAATAATTAATTAAATTTTGTATTAATTAGAGTAAATACCACTTATAAGACTATATATAGATCATGATTTCGATTTCCACCTAATATAATATCTTTCGTTATCAATTTAACCTGTAACTAATTAATTTGCAGAAATACAAAAATTGAGCATCACTCAAGAGAAACCACAAGAAGCGAAAAGGTAATGAGGTTACCTATACGGATCGCTTGGAACGAAAGTGAATATTTAAGGGGATAAAAGAGTTAGATTAGTACAACAATGGTAATTAGAAATGTAAAAAAATTATTCAAATAATTGTGATAAAAGGTAGAATTAGAGTAAATTAAAAAAAAATGAATAAATAAAGAGGTTAATTTCCCTTGTTTGGAGGTGAATTATCACCACCCTCCTCCAGAGTAAAACTATATCCAAAATAAGAGAAATAATTGTTATTTTCTCTATTTCTTATTACCTTCTAATTAATTCTTCCACCTCTCTACAATATGATTAAATTTCTAAATTTAAGAATAAAATTTGATTAATAAAGAAATGAAGAAAGCTAAGTATGTGATAATTACTTCATAATATTAGATGTTTAGATGCCTATCTTAAAAAACATGGCTAAGCAGGATACATTGGATATTATGATGATGATGATGTTGCATGTCTTAATAAAGATGAATAAAAAAAGGTTGATTTCTCTCATTTGGAGGTAAAAAATTCGCCCACCCTCTCAAAATAAGGAAATTAATTCTTATTTTTTTCATTTTCCATTATCCTCTGATTAATTCTCCCATCTTTCTGACAATATGATTAAATTTCTAAATTTAAGTATAAAAATTAACTCGCTATCATCATCCTATCCAGTGTATCCCGCTCATAGAAAATTATAGATAGGGTCTGAAAAGAAAAGAACCATCACAATTTATATTCATAAAGAAACTAATAAAACATAAGAAATGAAGAAAGCTAAGTATGTGATGATTATTTTTTAATTTTTTTTTTGAATTGATGTGAGGATGACTTCATAATGTTAGATATTTAGATGCCTTTTTTTCTGATGACGGCAGGCCTTTTTTTCTGATGACGGCAGACCCTCGAAAATAAAATATGCTTTCCATTTTGCACATTTTTATGCAAACCCTCGTAGGATAAGTGATTAATAGGAGTAGGAGTAAATAGCAATGTATTGTGTGCGGTCTTATTCGCGTGATAAATGCCACGTGGACCCCGACCCTGAGACCACTAAGTTTTCTCACAAATATCTCAACACTTTTTTCTCATCCATGTTATATTTTTATGTGAAAATTTTTTACATAATTATGTTAAAATATATAAAATGGATGTATAATTATAAAGCATAAAATTTTATGATCATTTGTATATATATTTTGATATTTTATAGAAAATGTTATTAGGACAAGTGACAAGCTTTTATTTCTTTTGGATTGTGGAAAATTTCTTTTCATTGAGATTTTTTTTAAAAACACTTGCAATTTTTTTACTTTACTCACTAATGAGATACAAAAACCCAAAAAAAAGTTTCCACTTACAGAGAATTTCCCGCCATTGGGAGAAGAGAGATGCGTCTTATGTCTATTACTCTCTCAATTTTCATTTATTCTTCTTATTTACTTTTTGATCGCACTCTTCTCTATGGGTATGATTTGCCGTCGCTCTTCCCTCCCCGGACCCTGATTATAGTTTTCTATGAGCGGGATACACTGGATATGATGATGATGATTTACTTTTTGCGCAGATTTAATACAAATTATTAAAAGACAAATAATTTTAAATGTGAGTTTTTAAAAATTATAATACGAATCTATCAAGATCCTGCATGAATATATTTTTTCATATAGATCGATGAGAAATTATAGTTAAAGTTTGACACTAAAATTCATTAATTGTATTTGAGAAAAACATGAGAAAACGAAAAGAGTATGATTTATTATTAAAAAAATATCGCTTTCTACGTGGAGGATCTAAACATTATATTACCCCACTATTTCATAATACTCATATTATTTTAGCTTTACACACATATTTAGAAAATAATCAAAATGCAAATAAAATAAATATAAATACCAAATTGTTGACATAGATTAATTAATATTTTTATGTTATCGTTATTATAAATTTAGTATTTATATTTTATTAAAAGTTTATTAGGCTATCTTTGTTATAGTAGTTGGCTTAAAATAAAGACAATAAATATAGATCAATGTTCCATTCTCAATTTGTTTTTGATAAAAAGTATGATGAATGGATCTTATATTATTTAAAGTAAGTATCGAAGTTCTTAATTAATTAAGGTCATGTCTTCTGAATTTGACTTTTTTTCACTTATCTCTTACCTTCCTCAGTATACCTACTACCTAGTATTTCAAAAATAAAAAATGTCTTTAATGCATTTAAATTTATTGATACATTTGTAAATAAAAGAATGGACATTTAATAATACCAATAATTTGTTTCACCCTATGACTATACAATTTGACGAATCATTTCAATTTGATTGAAAATCATACTGTATTACTTTCTTTTGTTCTATCAAAATTTTTAAATCTTTACAATTTTAAAATTTACTTTCGCTATAGATTATTAAATTCTCATTTATTACTTTGAGGGAATCGGATCTTATATGAGTATTGTCTTTTCAAAAAAGGTTTTGGAAACACACCTCACCTAGCTCTCTCCTTCCCTCGGCCTATTATGTAAGAAGGATAAGAAGGATTCTACACCCTTGATTTCACTAAAATAAAAAAAAATCTATAAAACACATAATTGTAAACGTAACTATGTTACACAGAAAAGTAACTATGACATTAATTTTAAAATATTCTTTTTTTATAACATAATATCATTTTTTGTATTTATAGTAACTAAAAAAAATTCAAACAAAATTCTTCTCATGCTTCTTATTTTAAAATCCTTTTTATTTGATCATATATATATATATATAGGATTTGGATCATGTAAAAACCAATTAAAATGGTGAAAACTAAAAACAGGGGTACATAAAAGCTCAAATGGAGTACATATTTGGGTGGCAATTTTGTAAATAATTAGACATTTGCTAAATAGTGTACATATATGCTTAAAAGTGATACATATTCGGATGACATTTTTGTAATAATATGAACTTTTTTCTTTACAAAAAATATGTACTCTCTATAAGATAATATGTACCCCTTTTGCTATAATATGTATACCTCTGTCTGGTTTTCAGTTTTTAATTTTCACCACTTTAAGTGTTTTTACTTGATCCTACCCCTATATATATATATATATATATATTGATTGGACCAGAGACTATTTGTTGTATTAAGAGATTATAATGGACTTAGGTACACGTGTATAGTGGTGAATCGGTGATGTGAATAAATTATTATAGTACATGTATCACTTTCAATAACATTTAGAAATGACTATAACATTGATGGGATTTTAATACTCTTATACACATATATGTGGAGTTGTGAAATACTGAAATACCATAGAATTGATGGGAATTGGGATCCACCTACATGTTCGAAAAGTGATTGCTTATACTTATTTCATTTCGATTTACTTGCAACATTTACTTTTTCACGCAGTCTAATATACTAAATTAATTTTAATATCTCTAATTATATAATAATCCTAAAAAATTACTATTAAAATTTGATATTAATAATATTTGCAATGAAACGAATCAAATAAGATCTTACTTGACTATATTTTAACTTACAAATTAAAAACTTGATATTAACTTACAAATAGTGTCATCTCTTCTTCGAATAATGCAATTAATAAGTAACAGAGGAAGTAAGATTAGTTGAATAAAAATAGAAATAGTAAAGCCTCTAAGCTAACAGCGCCTCTAAGCTAACATGTGGCTTTCTTAGGTATCAAAGATAAAATATCTACTTAAAAAAATGTACTCTTCACATTAAATTTATTTTAAATAAAATTGTCATTAATAATCAAATACTTCATTTTGTTGGTGAAATTTCTTATCTTTAGTTCATATCTAAATCAAGGACTAATATCTATCCTATGAATAATTGAAATTTTTATCTTGTTTGTAGATAAATGTATGACAAATGTTAAATTATTAAAAAAACTTGAGGTGAGACGGTCGCATTTCATCAATCTCACAAATTGAAATGTCAATTTCAAATATTAAAAGACCAATTTAAAAACTTAAAACACGAACTTTAAGGATTTAAAATTCACTTTTTAAGTCATGAAATTTGACAATTTTTAAGACTTAAAAAATCTATTTCAATACTTAAAAAAACAACTTTAGAACTTAAAAGATCAATTGAACGACATTAAATTCTCATTTAAACTTTAAAACAGAATGACTCAAACATTAAAGTTGATATTAAAACTTTAAAATTGACTTTTTAAGTCTTAAAATTTAATTTTTAAATTTTAAAATTATTCTTTTAAGTCTTAAAATTAACATGTCAGAATATTTTAAAAGAATTATTAAGCCTGAGCCACTTGCGCGGCTAAGGTAGTCTCACAGGAGAATTAGTGCTTAAATTATAGCGTGATTAAATAGTATTTCCTCCTATTCAGCCTAAATATCCCATCTAGTTTTTCACACTTGCCGAAACAACATTTTATCCATTAATATCTCAAATTAGTCTTAATTAAAAAATAAAAAAATTTGATATTAATAATCCTTGTATTGAAACGAATTAAACAAGATCCCATATGACTATGTTTTAACTTATAGATCAAGAGTAAAATACAAATAAGAGTGATGAGTGAAGAGTGCCAAAAAAAATATAAAACATTTAGACTGAATATGAGAACTTTCATGGCACCAATATTTTTCTTTTTTAATCAAAAAAACATTCTGACACAAAGGAAAAAAAAACCCTATTATTTACAAGATTATTCTGGGTCAAGATTATTCAATCTACATCTTCCATTTCTTTCCTTTACCACCTATAAATATAATATTATTTTTATAATCCTAATTTATAACCACATTTGATCTACATTTTCTCCCTAAATTCCAAACTTCACTCATGCATTTCATAACAATATGCAAATTAAATTTATTGGTCCACAAAATAAATCTAAAAATATGAGTTCCAATGGACCATATAATGCATGCAAATGATATATTGATGATATACACATGAACCCCCTCAAAGATTCACATTCAGTACTCCTCCCTCAAAATTTACTACATTACTCACAAAAAACTCGATTTGATTTCCGTAATGTAGCAAAATCAAATAACGGAGGGAGTAACTGCACAAGCCGTCTAACATATTATTCAACCTTCTGAAATACAAGTAGACACTAAGTTGACAAGTACCTCGTTCGAGAGAGATTACAGCGCAAGTGCACAACAAATGGCACAGCAAGTGTCTCGTCTCACCTTACGCCCAAGAAAGGATGTTCAACGTACAAAGGTTCTTAGTTAACCTCCTCACTTCGCCGTCTATTCAGTGGCAAGTGGCAATAACTGTTTTACAGATTCCGATACATGGGGTACAACAACACCGTCGGAAGAATGCAAAACTGACTCTTAGTCATTGGAGGCTTTCGGAGAATTTTCTGGAGTCTTCAGAGTTGTCGTAGTAGCAGGTTTACCCTTGTGAGCTGAAACTGTTGAAGAAAATTCTTCCATGATTAAATCATCTTTGAACTTCAGAGCAAATGTTGATAAGCCATCCTTGCCCTCGGTAGCAATGTTCACACAAGCAAAGGTGACGCCTTTCTTGTCCATTTTCGTGAGCTTCATATCGGGAAATAGACCAGCATTCAAAATCAATCTTAAATTACCTTTGGCCCGCATCACCAATCGACCTTTATGAGCTTCACCTTTCAGCACGTTCACCTTTACCTCTCCTTTACCGCGTTCTTTCCACCCACCATCAAGATATTCATAAAGAGCAGAATCAGCAGCGAAAACTGTTTCTTCATTCTCCTCCCCTGTTTCTGTCGGTACCTCCTGCATGGAACGGAATGCAGGTCCCTCAGCTTTGGTCCCAATGGATGTACCTGTCAGCACTGAACCGAATAGTGGGGCACTGCCATTATTTGACGCACCAAAATTAAAAGTCGGAAGAGATGGTTGTGAAGGAGACCCATCTTTCTGGAGAGAAGATCCAAAAGAGAATGTCGAGGATGAAAATCCAGTGCCAGCAAGTCCCGTAAATGCGTTCTGGCTGTTTGAAAGTTGCTGGAATGAACTCAAAGGAGCACCACTATCAGGTGTTCCATTCTCATTCTTTGGATCATTTTCTACCTTCTCTTCTTCAACTTGATTTTCACTGGCTGATTCCCCATCAACTGCTTTCTCAGAACTCCCATTAGCTTCTCTTTCATCACCTGACTTAGGCTCAGCAGCCTGATCAGGTTCAATAACTACTTGCTCAGTAGGGGCCTTGTCCTCCTTGCCTGATGCATTAGTTTCTGTTGTAACCTCGTCGGCTTTCTTTTCTGGTTCTGCTTTCTCCGAGTTAGCATCATCCTTAGTATCTGCATCATCACTACCTGTTTTATCTTCCGCAGCTTGTGCTTCTGCCGGAGCTGGAGCTGGAGCTGGAGCTGGAGCTGGAGCAGGAGCAGGAGCAGGATCAGGCGCAGGAGGAACCAAACGAATCCCAGCAAAAGGATTAGATGAAGGAGCAGAAGGTGCTGTCGAAGTTTGTTGACGGCGAACTTTCACTATCCGTCTCGTGGCCAGCACATCGTCACTTGCTTTCTTGAAAGTTCCAGTGGCCTGTTCCTCAACTTCGTCATCATCAAGACCAGGATTATCGCGAGACAATTCTCTTCCAGCGGCACGTTTCTTAGAAGGCTGATTTTCATCTCCCATCGGAGTCAACTAAAGAACTACAAGTAAGCCAGGAAAGACTGCAAGAAAAGACATTCAATAAAATCAACATAAGTGCTACATTAAGCAATGTTAAATACTCTAGCATTTTGTGACAAAGGAGAGACAAATGTATTGTACTTCAGTTGTGCGTGAAATATAAATTCTAGTCTATTCTATGTTAACCCATCCATATTGTCAAACAAGGCCAGTGTCACAAGATCTGCTAATATCTCTAGAATTCAACAAGGTAAATTACGGTTGATTTTGGGCTAATAGGTCATTTTGAGCGATTCAACTTTTTAAAAAAGCAAATTAAGTGGCAAATCATTTCTACTGAATAAAACTCATCAAATGATCAATCCACACGCACAGGCAACGTATCTTCAACTTGATAAACTTAAACATCCAAAATTCCAATCATATATTGGGCTGAGAGATTTCAGCATCGCCCAATATTGAGGAACATACTTCACAAAAAAATAAAGAAATTTACTGAAGAAACAGGAAAAAACTAAGTATCAATAAATTTCAAGATAGGTGTCGCCAATAGGTGCAACACGAGCAAAGAGACATGATCGAGTCCAAAAAGTGAGGGAACGAAAGATAGAAATAGTTACTAGCACTCTGCACCCAAAAATATTCAACCCAAATGCCTTTTAATTTATTTGTGAAATGAACAAATGACTCTAAGATGCACTCCCATAAAAAAATACTCATCCTACATAAATAAAAGTGTTCTATACTCTAAGAACCCTTCCCCTAAAATATCCTACGTCCCAACCCTTCATTTTAATATTGTAGCACATAGCATTGCATCAACTAAATGTTATGAAGTAGTTACCACCAAAGGAGGTTCTGATTTACGTAATTGGCCCTTGTAATTAAAATTATAAAGAGGTTATTCAAAAATAACCCTCTGGCCACAAAGAGCTTATAGTCAATTAATTTAACATTCAGAGTAGACGAAAATAGAGCATAGTCTCAAAATTGGTACAAGAGTTAGTAGTGCACCACTGTTCATGAGCATTCATCGTGCATATAAGGAACAAAAGATGATGATTGATAGGAAGTAGAAACAAATTGCCTTAAATATTAGTGATGACAATAAAACATTTCATAAAACTATGAGTAAGCATTCACTTCATAAACTTGTGTTCATATACTATTTTAAGGGTGCATCAAAATACAAAGAAATTTTATAAACCTAAAAAATTTAACACATAGCAGAAGTTCTATTGAAGTAAACTGCTAAACCACTCATATTAAGACCTTGTTTTTCAAAGGTGCAGGGGGTCTTAAAGCACTAAGGGTACAGGCAAAGGCGCAAGGGGTCCTTAGGTGATAAGGGTACTGGAAAAGGTGTTCAAGGTATAGGGAAGGAGCTGACATTTGGGTGTGAGGCACCGCAAAGCCAATAAAAATAAAAATTTAATCTTAAACAAACCCATCAGAAAACCCCAAAGAAGAAGAGAAATAGAAAGAAGAAAAAGAAGAGTAATCCACATAAAAGAAAGAGAACATAGCTTGTGAGTGTACACATCGAACGAGATCCTTTTACGGTCAACACCAAAAGCTGTTTTGATGTAGGCACCACAATGAGCTTAGAGGCAATTGCATTAAGAAATCACCTAACCTAGCCTAAGCTATTGCCCATTTTAATATGATTCAATAATAATGAAAAGCCCATAAAAGAGAGACACTAATAGAAAGCAAATAACAAATAAGCTAAAACGTCCTACTCCATTTAAGACACTACTAGTCAACTACCACAAAAACTCGAGACATCAGCAAATTCGTTAATACAATCATATCATCACAAACAGAAATGGTCAAGTAATATGGAATCGGGCCATCTACAAGCAACACTCGTCAGCAATTATCAAGTGGTGGAAAGGACACCAAGTGTGAAGGAAAATTGCAACGAGCTACTTATGGACTTTTTGGTTAAGGGAATAAAGATAAAAAGGATTTAGGCCTTTATGTCCTTAGATGTTGTTTGATTGTAGTTACTTAATGGTGTGCTTCCCCTTTCCTGTATAAGTCTAGCGTTACATCTTTTCCTTTATCAACATCACCACTATACACCATCATCATCACCATCACCATTAATGAACCCATAACCACCAACAACCACCTTAGCCAGAGAATTTCCATCATTGAGGCGTCAAAGACCATGAAAATTTCCTCCGCTAACAAATAACAGCTAGGCCAATCCTAACAGCACCGACAATTACCACTACAGCAGTACTGCCCCCACTAAGTCGTTAATACACAAACTTGGCTATATGCTAAGTCCATATAAACAACCCCTGAAGAAACACCACAATATTTAAGTCTTAAAGGTACACTAATTCCATCATTGAAACTAAATTTGAATATAAGATGACAGTTAGACTTAGACCCTATGACAGAGAGCACGAAAGTAATAAACAGTGCTATTTTTTATCCATGGATTTCCAACATATTCACATCACAAACCAACAATGACTAAGGAGAAACGAAGGAAACTGTTAGATGAATCTTTAGTCAAAAACCCTCACTTAAAAATTCCCAGTCTCATTCCCATCGCAATGTTCAAAGCCAAAACAAACTGATTTAATATAGCAAAACAAACTGTACAATATTAGTGTCGTAGGAGTATAATTCAAATGCCTTCTAATAACACGGATTGACTTATTTCCTGATCACGACCATCAATTGACCATGCAAAGCCAAAACAAACTGATTTAATATAGCAAAACAACACCGTGCAGAAAATTAAACCTAAAGAATCGCTCATTTTCAAATGATAAATTTGATTCTTTCCCAATTCCAAATCACTCGTACTTTCCCGACAAAAAAAAACCCAAAAAAATGATATACAATAATATCTGAAGAAAATTATTTCCATCAAGCAAAAAGTGACTAAATCCATGCATGATCAAAAATATAAAAGATGAAAAGCACATGAATATTGAATTGAATAAATGAAAAAACATATAATCATAAAGCAGCTTCAATCAAATTTACTCACTAATTTTTCACCTACAGTTGTTCGAATCCACTGTAAATGGTTTGACTCGGCAAATACCGATATAATTCCTGGAGCTCCAAAACCGATTTCAGCAAAAATTAACTTATTTTCTCGACAAACGGTCGGAAATTAGTTACGCCGTGGTCTTCTCCGGCGGTGGTGTTTATCGATTTGCTATTTTTTCTCTCTCCTGCTCTGAAATCTTTTCCTTCTCCGATTGTATAAACTAGCGGCTAGGGTTTTTATTTTCATGGGCTTGCCTTAAAGCCCACATTTCACGAGATTTACATATTCACAAATTTTGTATGAGACAGTCTCACCGTTATACACGTTTTATTCTTGAATTAAATAGCCTGATAATAAAATATATTGCCCGTTCACAAAAAATTAGTTGGTCCATCTACTATCTCAAGGTGAGACGGCCTCAAAACAATAAATTCATAAGCTAAAAGTTTCTATTATTAAAATATTTAACTCAAATATGAAGCATGTCTCGCGTACTGTGTCATGAAAGAATTTTTGCATTTCAAATTGTTTCCACAAGTAATGTTCATGTGAATTAAAAAAATGAATATTTTATATGGTGAATGTGGAGTATTATTTAATTAGATAAATATTTAATATTTAATGGACAATAAGTGGGACCAATATTAATATTAAAAAAATATTACATATAAAATTAGTGAAAGAATATAGGAATACAATTATTAAAAAAATATTGAAATAAAGTTTGTGAAACATCATCATCATCATCCTACCCAGTATATCCCGCTCATAGAAAACTATGAGCAGGGTCTGGGGAGGAAAGGACGACGGCAACTCATACCCGTGAAGGAGAGCACGGCCAAAAAGAGACCCCCAGCTCCAAGATGATAAAGATAAAGATATGTACCTGCCTCGTGGAGTGAAACAACACAAAGTAGATCCAATATGAATGTAAAACAAAGAAAAACTTAAAACAAACTAAAAACAAAAACACACAGTAAACTAGGGCAAACAAGAAAGCAAGACACCGCTAACGACTCTAAGAAGAAAAGTTTGTGAAACATATGGGGTCCAAAATTAATCTAAAATATTAAAATGAATTCAGTGAAAAATATGTGGAGATCATAATCATTAATAAAGTATTAAAATGATGATGTACAAGGTTAATTATGTTCAATATTTATAATTAATAAATATTATAATTATCTTCAAAAAAAAATTATGTTCAATATTTATAATGTAAAGAGTAGTTTTAGAGGAACAACAAACGAACGACCAAAAAATGGCAAATGGGAACAAATTTGAGGAACAGAGAGATGAATTATAAGATTAGCCTTTCCAAAATTGAACTTTCAGAAAAATTGAACTTATTTTTTTAAGCGATCACTTTATGATTACAAATGATCACTTTTAATTCATAAGTGATCACCTATGAGAATATAAATTACAACAGGACGACCCAATAAAAATAATAATCACTATTTACAAGAAAAACGATTAGGTATTTTCATCATCATAATTCATCGGGGTATGGGAAGGGGTAGAAGACACCATAATATACTAATATCAAAGGAGGTAGCAACCAATGATAATCTTAACTCAAAAAATACCTCAAAACACAACAATAGCAAGACAAAATAATTAACAAATTATGACAACAAATGGCAAGGCGAAGAAATTTTTCGGTCCGAGTTTGGACCGGTGAACTCTCCTAATGATTAAATCGGACCGAAAACCTGAAATGACAAATATGTAAGACCCGGAGACCGGACCGGTTGCATCCGATCTCACCCGATTTCGATCCGAACCGCCAGTTCGGTCTCATTTTGTACACCCCTATCAATCATAAGGGACCAACAATAATCAAGGCAGCGTTAACTAATGCCCTATAACACGAATTTGGCATTCCCAACTAGCTTTGTCCTAGTTAAATTCTTATAGATGTGCAACTCATTTATATCATTCATATTTTGCCTTGCAAAAAATGAATGCATCCCTTAACCTTTTCATCTTAGACTCATATACCCTCTTAGATGTTTAACACCATACAATAAGGCAATTAAAACATTAATTTTGTGCACCTTATGTAGTGATTGCTCTTTATGTAAGCCATCAATCTTAAATTTGTTTCATAACATCTTTGTCGATATTTTCACTATTCTAAATTATGAATCCTAAATATTTAAATTTGCTCGTTTTCGCAACAACACTCTCCAATGGTCACATAGGGTTCTTCCACTTTTTATTCCCCGCATAAATTGCATGATAAGTGTTATATTTTAGGATAACTTATTCACAATGTTTATTCATGTTAAAGTTACCCCTCCAATTTTATAGTCTCGTATGGATTACTTTCCTATTTTTCGGTATCAACATGATGTTGACTACGAATAAGATGCATTAAGAAAACTTTCTTAAACAAAAATTTTCGAGATAAGCATCATCGTATCAAGTAAATAGATTTCGTTGAAGTGTAATAAAGTCTGAAGAGTAATGGAATACAACAAAAAGATGACATACTATACAATTATAAGATAAGGTAAATAATGAATGTTTTTAATCATTTGGCATGAAATATTCTACATGAATTAAATTTGAAAAAAATAAAACTACAAGTATATAGTATAATTTTTTGAAGTTTCATATGATGACTCTGAGTTTTTGGCTTTTTTATGTGGTGGACAAGTGTTCTTTTATTCGCAATGTGACCCTAAAATGTTAACTTTTTTTTTGTTAAAATTTACGTTATTAATATCACCACGCTTCTCTAACATATGTTCAAACATACCTACCGCTACTCATAGGTCCAAACCATAATTTTAAAATTGTCATTATAAAACTTGAATTGGACGTTTTGGACCTTAAAATAGACATTTTAAGTCTTGGATTTGACAAACTTTAAACCATTGGAATAGAAATTCTAAGTCTAGAAATATTTTATAGTTTGAGTAAATTCGTAAAATATAACATTAAGGGTTGGAGTAGGAGTTTCAAGTGTTAGAACTGGCTTTTTAAGTGGTGGAATTGGAGTTTTAAGCGTTGAAGACGATAACTAAAAAAATTAAATTAAGCCTTTAGGGAAGAAAGATTGAAGCTAGGAGTAGGAGTTTTAAGTGTTAGATTTGACTTTTTATGTTTTAAAATGAGTATTTTAAGACTTGAATTCGACAAGAATATAATTCTTTTGTCTCACGCATGAGACGACCGCATACAAATTTATGAGTTAACACTTAACATACTAAGAGGTCGTTTGGTTGACATAGGAATTAAATTCCTATGGAAAGTTGTAATTCATTGGAATATATTTCCTTTTGTCAATTTCCAAGGAATTACTTAATGGTATGTTTGAAAATGATGATTTCATTTGTACATATGGATTTGACCTAAATTAGTGTTTGACAAATAACAAGAATTTAAATTTGAATTTGAGTCAAATCCACTAATGTTATAAATGTAGTTCATTAAAGTGAGGATTTGAGAATGACACCTCAATCCTTGTCATTCTCAAATTCTTCATTATGATTTCATAATTGAAATCCACAATTTGAAATGAAATGTGTGTTTCCAAACACATCCTAAAGTTGTTTGTTTGAGAATAGGTATTTTCATTTTCTTGGAAGTAATTTTCCATGAGTGAGTTGGTTAATAAGGTGATGAAGGTGGGAAATGAAGTAGTTACCTGAAGAATGGCAGTTACACCAAATATTGAAGGGTATTATTATAATTTCCCTTAAAATGATACATGTGAATTGTTAATAACCAATTGATATATGGTAATCTAATTCCTATGTATCATAGACATTAACTTCCCTTGAATTTTAGCATTTCTAAAAATTTCAGATTTTTTTTACAACCAAATAAATAAGGATAATACTACTCCTATCTCCTAAGATAATTAAAATTCCAAAGGGAATAAAAGATAACAAACCAAGCGCTAAATATATATTGGCCGGCCCAATAAAAATAATCATCATTAATTTGTCTCATCTAAGAATTTGTGCTTAACCATAATAAACCGCTAAAAAAATATACCAATCAGAAAGCTTTTCCAAACTTTCATCTCTCTCCTGAGTCCTGAAGCCTCTATCAAAGACCCAATCTTTTTCTTTACCCGATTTGTTGCTGACGAATTCCCCCCACCCATGTAAAATTTTCTAATTATCATCCTCATCAATATCATCATCATCAGAATTCATTACCAACCTTTCGCTGTTTCTCTCACATAAGAAGCCGAAAAAAGGGGGAAAATATCTAGGGTTCGTTTATTTGTTTGATTAAACAAGTTAGGGTTTCGATTACGGGAGAAATTTCACTTTGATTGTGAAGCGTTAGGGTTTAATAACAATTGAGAAGATGACTGGAGAAACTGAAGAAGAGACAGAGTATGAGAGTGATCCAGAAGAAGCCAAGATGTCATTGAAGATGCGGAGGAGAGAAGCGAGCGACGATGAGGATTGCGAGGATGAACGGAGGAGACCATCTGGAATCGTTGATTCCGATGCTGATTCGGATGATCAAGGAGCTGCGGCTGAGTATGACGATGAAGAGGAAGAGGAAGAGGATGATGAAGGGTATTATGATGACCGGGAAGTTTATAATGTAGAAAAGAGAGTGATTGGTGAACGTGAGTATGAAGAAGAAGAGGGAGATGTCGGTGTCGGTGGTGGTGTTGATGCGAAGGGTGAAGAGGAGGTTTTGGAGGCAAAGTCTGTGGGAGAAGAGGACGAGGGCCAAGACGCAGAGCGAGGTGATGGAGAGGGTGAAGGTGGAGAAGAAAAGAAGGAGAATGAGCCGTTTGCTGTTCCTACTTCTGGTGCATTTTATATGCATGATGATCGTTTCAAAGATAATGCTGGTGGTAAACATAGGTACTTTGTTTCCTTTTCAGTATCAGCAACTATGCAAAAGCCTTTATTTCCAAAGATTGGGTCGGCTACGTGATCCAATACTATAGTTGCCCACTTAAATTCTCCTTCCTTTTCCATACATGTACTATATATACTAAATATAATGTGGTTTTTATATTTTTTGGTTTTTGTTTATGTTACTTTAATTGTGAAAATTGGATTTGTTGTGGGGGACAATTGGAACATTCTTGGGGTTTTGGTATTGCGGTGTTGAGAATTATTGGAATCCAAAGTCCAAAACTTTAGAATGTGATATAATGTGGAATCTGGGAGAGTGATGTTGATTTGTTTGATAAGTTAGCTACTTGGGATTTTTAGGTTCTTTTTATGGTTTATGTTCCTACTTGTGAACGTATTAAGTTTTGATTTACTAGTTATAGTGATGTTTTGTTTTGGATGGGGTTATTCGAATAAAAATTGCAAGTTGAATCAATCTAAATTGATTAAGAAATATGATTTGAATATTTATAATAAGGTTGAAAAATCAAAAAGCAAAGTAATTTTTTGGTTTGGATTAGGGATGATCTTATTAAAAATTCATAATTAAAATTCCAATCTAATTAAAATAGTAGTTCACCGTTTAATTGAGCTTAAGTACTTGTTGATTTGTAGGTGTGCCAACAAAAAACTTAAATGCTCTTCAACTAAACTAACCTTTTATTCAAAAGTTTATGCTTCATTTTTCAACTTCACTTATGCTATTGTGATTTTTTCAAATTTTTTGATTTGATATTTTGGCTTTGATTAGTTAGTTTGCATTTAGATTTATTTTATTGAAAATCTGATATGATTTGGTTTGTTTGGACCATAGAATTTGGTTTGATTTTTATTGTGATTAAATGTGGTTTAGATTGAAAAATGAACATCGAATTAAATTTAGGTGATTTGGTTTTATGAAAAAACCAAACCACAAACAGTACTCTAACAACTACTTTGGATACTTGGATAGTATTGAATAATGAATGAAGAGGATTTTAAGCTTTTATCTCAGTAGTGTTACATTTGTAACTCTACGGTATTATCTCCAACCTAATGCCAAAAAAAGGCAGAATTAATTTGAAAATTGTTTTGATTCTGTTTCTTACATGCTTGTTTAATCGTGTTTGTTTTTTTGATGTATTTTGTGTTAGTAACAATTTTTTTTCTTGAGATGGGAGTTTCATTAATTCTTGAACATAAGAACTATTGGTGAAGGTTGGTGAAAATGTTTAAAGGAGTGTTTTGGAGCATACTGCAGCATGTATTCCTTCCCCCCAAAACATCCCTTCCCCCCTCCTGCTAATATGATTGTAGTTTCTGCTTTTCTATGTTCTTCACTTTTATTCGTTTGCAGTTAAAAAGCTTTGTATATACTTTCATTTTCCTTTTAATTGAAATGCCAACTATTATATGGCGTAGTAGAGTTCTTTCGCATGTTAGCTTTTTTTGCTGTTGGTAGTGCCATACTTTTCTGTGGCCTTATATTGTCACCTGACTCAGAGAGGTGAAGATCTTAACTCAGTTTTTCTCGTCGACTAGTAATGTTTAATTTTTCACCTTAGTTGGTTGCTATTTGTTAATTAGTTGATCATTTGTTTGCAATTGTAGTGAAAGCTTGGTATCTGGTTTATGTGTCCATATTCGATAGGACTTTAAAAGTTATCCGGAGATGAGGCCCGATTTCTCACTTGGTGATGATCTTTTTCCTTTATTTTTTTGCTAGTGCTGGGAAACAATACTTTGCTTTGTAATTTGAGAAGGAACTTTGTATTGTGTAAAGTTACGACTATCTCGTTCAGTTTCAGTGCTCTTTATTAGTGCTCATGTGAAACCATCTAGACCTTGGTGCTTTTGTAAATTACAGTTCAAAGATTGTATGTTTTGAACTTTGATGTTAGCTTGTGTACAAGTTTATTTTTCATTTGTTATTCTGAATGGAGTTGCATTTCTGATTAGAGTCTTTCTCATTGTTTATAAACTAATAGTTTCAATCATTTGACCCTATTAGGAGAACTTTTGGTGGTAGAAAATTGTGGGAATCTAAAGATGATAGGAAGTGGGGGCATGATAAATTTGAGGAAATGAACACAGAGGACAGGCATCCTGATGAGGTAATTTTGTATTTCTTGGCCTTCCATTTTCCTTATACTCCCTTCTCATGTCATGTTCAAACTCATGCTGCATTTGGAGAATTATCTATGTTGAAGAATTTGCTTTTCTCATGTTTTTTGCTGCTGATCATAATTATTATCAGAGAAGGAGGTCTTCTAAAGGATTGTATCGTGGCCGTGGGAAAGCTAGAGGTGGAGAGCGTGGATATGCTCGAGGTGGTAGGATGAGAGGGTATGGTGGTAATTACAACCAGATTACCCCTCCTAAGGATGTGCGAGGTAGAGGTCCTAGAAGATATCAACCTGCTATGAAGAGTGGGAGTGAAGCTTTCCCACAGCATAACAAACAGTGAGAATTCTCTGAATTTTTTCATATGTGCATGTGCATTTTATGATTTTCAAATTGCATAATGATAGAACTTGTTTTGCTTCTCAGATCGGCAAAGTCACAAGATAAAAATTCACATTCTGGTTCTGGCAGAGTTGCTGCAACAGCAAACCAAAATTTGGAGCATGAACCAGTTCCTGCTAAGAAAGTTGCCTCCAACCTAAGCTCTGCTTCTCCTCCATTTTATCCATCGGGTTCATCCAATAAGGACAACATGCCCTTGACTCAGGATGTGGAGGTACAAGCTGGTAATCACAACCGAAATGTTCGTTCTTTTGCTGTGGAACATAACATTTCTATGCAACATTCAACTTCATTAACGCGAGGGAAGAATGTTATTGATTCCATGGGTTTGGACAAGTTGCACATTGATGATTCTCTTTCTCGGGTCAGTGTGAAGCCATTGAGTAATATGCACTTGTCCACTTCTGCTTCTCCACCAGTAGGTGCTAATCAGATGACTCAATCTAGACCACATGGAAGGGGTATAGCACCATCTGGATCTGCCGTATTTCAACCTCAAACAAATAACCAAGTTGACAAAGTTTCTTCACAAGCAGTTCAAGCTTCCCAGAAACTTCCTGTTCAAAGCCAAGGTCAATCTTCTCAGCAAGCTCCTGGTCAGCAACTTTTCCAGCATCCTCTTGGTGGTTCTCAAACTCCATCCTCACCAAAAGCAGGTTTGTCGATAAATACATTTGACATTGAAAACTTGTATTGTGCTATGGAACCTGGTAAATCTGAGATTTCTGTGAATGGAAAAGGCAAAGGAAGTTCCCAGGCGATTGGTAGGGGTGCGCTCGCTTATGGTGGTGGACAAGTAATGGCGCCAGGTGGAAACGTAGGTACTGGTCATGGTGATCCAAATCTGCCAGCTTTCTTCCCAGGTAAAGTATATTTGTTGGTGTGATTCATACTGAAACTTAATGATGCCCAATATATTCCAAGTTTTATTCCGTAATTTGCATAGCAAATACTATTTATCCATCATTTTTTTTTATCAAGTAGGATCTTTTTTGATACGTATCAATGAATACTTTCATTATAACTATATTTTCTGTTTTTGGTTTGTATATAAATAGTATTTATCTTATCAAAGTAAATAGCACACATTGATCGCAAGTAAATAGGAATGTGGGAAGTCTTTGTTTTCTCTTTTCTCTTTTTCTTGTCAGCTTTTCTTAATATTGTTTCTTTGGCTTATATAGTCATGCAATTTGGAGCTCAGCATCGTGGTGGAATTCCTGCTGTTGGGATGGCATTTCCTGGATATGTTGCTCAACCGAACGGTCTTGGAAATTCTGAAATGACGTGGTATGTACTCTTGTTTTCGCATCACTATCACAAGGATGATCAGTGAGATAAATGACATTTATTAACATGTTATTTGTTAAATCCTAACGGACAAAGTAGCTTTTGGTTTTTATTACCAATGCTATTAAAACTCCTAGTTCCTTATGTTCGAAATTGACGAACCTTGTTATTGTAGCAAAGAGTTATAGTGGACAAGGAGAGAGAATTAATAATTGTGGGGAAATGTTCGGATGGAGATACAATTCAGGAGTTGAGTAATCAGTCATTATTTATGCTTAATCCTAAAAGTACATAGCGGACAAGGAGAGAGAAAGAATAATTGTGAAAAAAGCAATGGGATGCATCAATTTGGAACAATAGTCATTATTTATGCTTAATCCTAAAAGACAGATGTTGACTAATCAGGAATGCATGGCTGCATTTGGCTTATATGTTGACTACACCATCTTTGTTATGATACTCAATGTAATTTATGTATCCAATATTACTCATAGAAGATGTTCTTAATTTTTACTATCATTTAGTATTTGTCAAATTTGGATTTGACCCGAACATGGTGTTATAACCAAAAAATATTGACCTATGACTCAAAAATGACCCGACATGTATAAATCAGAATAAATGGGTCAAAAGCAACTCTTACCCGATTTGTCCTTTTCGAAATTTGGTCAGTTTTTTCAGTTTTAAAGATTTGCTTGAGACCACTATTGTTAAAATCCATTTTAGAAAATTTAAATCATATATGGTACATTATTGAAAATTTGACTGACAAAAAAAAAATAAAACCCTTGATGTGTTGACTATTGTTGAGTTAATAAAATTAATTTAATGAAAAATTAATTTTGCAAAATTTAAAAATCATATATGATTCATTTTTGAAAAATTTAATGATAATGAAAAATACATGTAATATCACTGTTGTGCTTGTGCTGTCCCAGAATATTTTGCATTTTTGAGCGTTATTTCTTTGCCTTTTAGAGTTTCAGACCAGTTTCCTGTCTAATTTGTTTTGGATTTGTCTACCCTGTCTTCCTTGTTTTGCGGCCGTTGACTTATTGTTTTTATTGGACTTATTTAGGTTACCAGTACTAGCAAGTGCTGCAGGTGCTTTGGGAGCATCATATTGTCCACCTTATATTGCTGTTGATGGTTCTTATAATACGCGCCCAACAGGGCAAACGTCTGCCCTTCCTGCCCCAAGGTATGTGTTTATACATAATGGTTATGTTTACGTATCAAACTGTTACCAGTACTTTGTTGTTTCGGTAAGCGATTTTGAATTTAATACGAATTGAGATAAGTCTAAAATTTTCCATTGTGATAATGTTGTATACTGGGCCTATTCGTGTAGTCTATGGAAGGATGGTGTTCAACTTTGTACCGTTTCCTTGTCATCTACTATTTAGCAAATAAACTAAGGCTTATTGTGATTTTGAGACCATGTCTGTTAGATCATGGCATCATGCTTACAATATGTTATCATATGTGCTTTTGTAAAATCGTTGACAATGTATATGCTAAATGAATATTGCCTTTTTTTGATCATGCAAAATTCAGAAATAATTGGATTATTTGGATGTTTGAGGCCTTTTTCAAGCTGCGTTATGGAGTAGCTTGAGTGTGAAAGTTTTAGAGAAGATTATAGGCCAAGAGATGTGCTACAAAATGTTTGACTTGTGAAAGTTGTAGAGGATGAGAACTTGGTGCATGATTATGCTTATGCAATACACTAGTACTTTTCTCGTCATATATATTCAATGTTTTCAAGATTCCCTTTTGAGGCTTAAGGAATTTGTGTGCGTTTGCCCAATGTCCAAAAATGCCTCATTACCTGTGCAGCTAAGCATTTGTTGTCCAAATTGATAGAAGAGCTCAAATATTTGTGTTGCCTGTGTGTTGTTTTGCTTTGAGCGTAATTCTTATCTTTCTTTTGCAGCAAGGATAACAATCTCAGTAAACCTAATAATGAATTAAAGCCTCAGCAAAGATCTGGTAAGTATTTATCTAAAACTGCTTTTAGATCGTAATTTCAGTTTACTTTCTGTATCAGAAAATTTCACTTGTGATATGATTTTGCTTGTTCGCAGATCTGGCGAATGATGAGTTTAGTCAGAGACAAACTAAGCCTCGCAGGTGGATAGAATTTTGTTGCCGTCAAAGAAATTGGGTTGATTTATATTAATCATTGTAGTTTTGTTATCTTATTGATCACTGGGTTTGTTGTTTGCAGATACTCGGAGATGAATTTTAGTCAATGAAGTACATAATGAAAGTTACTGCCTTGTTTAAATAAGATTATGGAAGTTGTTTCGTTGGAATTGAAAATACTGCGTGGTTGGCTTATGAACTCTGATTCATCCTTATGATAGGGCTCCCTTTCTAACACCCGTTGTGCTCTCGCACGTTTGTGTGAGACCACATTGGGCCCTCCATGTCTCAGGATATGTTAGGTAAGCTATTTCCAAAATGGTTGTCATGAATTGAAGTTCAGCACACCTTTTAAGTCTAAAGTGTGATCTTTTCTGAAGTTCTAAATGACATAATGTTTGATCTTATAAGTTTCAGCTGTGAATATCATATTCTCACTTGTCTTTGGATAGCTTGCAGTTTTACGGTGTGCATCGGCTTAAGCTGTTTCAGTTTAGAAGATCATTGCCGCGAAGAGTTGGTTTGTTGCTTTCTGTTTGACATACGGTATAAATTATGGAGCAAACTATTCTTTTCATTGATTGGGCTTGTCGCCTCTGCTAATAACAAAGTGTGTTGGTGTTCCGTGCTTGTATGATTTTTAGGTTTCTCGGGTGGCTTGGTTTTGATGAAGCTCGTTCAGTAGAGGACTAGTTTTGAGGAAATGTTTGATGAAGATGTTCATAAAGCCAAACCTGTGCAATATGCATTTGCTGTATACATATTGAGATTATTTTTGTTCTTTCCTCTTTAATGTTGGTTATTGGCGTATTTTGTTCGTGGTCTTTTATGTGTTCTATTCCATTCAAGTTAAACGTGGTTAAGAAAAAAACAGTAGCCATATCGCACTATCGATTGGGGCAATCTGTTTTGTTGCAAATTGGTTTTCTGCTTGATGAAACGAACTTTTGTGTACATCTTTTCTGCTTGTGTTCTTCCTATGCTTTTGAGTTAATCTCTTTCCTTGTGAGTTGTGGGCAATGTAAGAGGACATTGATATTTGATATATATGATTGTGATCCTTGTTTATTGTGAGGGACTTTTTAGGGATGTGAATGAGATTTTTTTTGTGTATAATAGCAAAACTATCTTGTTTGGCCAAGGAGATTAAAAATAAGATTTGTCTCAAAAGTTTTCACTGATTCTTGATTGAGGACGTCTCAGTGTAAGAGGACTTTAATAAGGTAAGCCCAAACTGTTTAAAAATAAATAATCACCTTATGTATATGTTGAAATTCAGTTTTTTTGTTTTCTTTTTTATTTTTGTGTTTTCTATTAATAGGCTTCTTGTATGAGTTGGTTTCACGGTGAGACAGTCTCAGACTTATTGCAAAGTTGTAAGTCCACAAATTTGTGTCTTGGGGGAGGGAGTATAAGGTGAGGCTTGGATGTCAACTTCTTATTAAAGGCATTTTGGTAACTTTGTTTTTAATAACAAAGTTTCAATCAACAATTTCATTTCAATGCCAAACAAGGGATTGAAATTGTTTCATCACATTCCCACCCTCAAACATCATCTCTATTTAAAAGTCTTTCGATTCTCATTTTAACTTGTGAAATAGTGCTCTATTATATATGATATATATATATATATATATATATATATATATATATATATATATATATATCATAATCATAACATCTATTAAAAAAACTGTAAAATGTCAAATGTCACCATTCTAAAGTTCCTGCCAAGTGTAATTTTCTAATTGGAGAATTAAGATTGACTGATTGAAATTAATTGACCTATCTAATATAGTAATTTTTACTATTGACCTTTGTCATCTAATTATATAATTAATTACAATTTTATTAATAAAAAACAGTTTGATATATATTTTCAATATTTAAATTATGTTTGATAATAATCCTATTTATTATTGAATGTAAATCAATTACCTTTAATCAAGAATATAATGTTTCATGAAATCCATGTCAAACTATGTGAATTTCCTTAATCTTATATTTTTATTTGTAAACATATTGATAGAAAAACTTGAAAACGAAATAAAATAAAAATCATTTACATGACATACATAAATTTTTAATTAGAAATTATAATAATAGCATCTTTTAATGAAATTACTTACACAAAAACTGAAAACAAAATAAAATAAGAATCTTTTATATAGGATATTCAGAATTTTATAGAAGTATAAGAAATTAGGGAACAACATATTTATGCCATCTTTTAATTTGATTTGATATTTGATTCAGCCTATTAAACTGCTAAAGGACGATTGCTTTGCATTCATCCCATTTTGATGTTGAAATACACTATATATATTATACCTGCCATTTGCTAACCTACAATGCATATTTGTTTTCTAAATTTACTAATCTCTCTTAGTTTATTTTTTAGCAAATAATTAATTCAGTTAATAATTGTAATATTATTATTATAAAACCGTGCATTGCACGGGATTCTATACTAGTATATATATAAAGATATATATAAAAGACAATCATTAGTGCAATGTGAGCTTTTAAAATAAAATTGAAAAGTAATGATTGCAATCAATTGTGATTAGTATTTAGTACTCTTCCGTTTCGTTTTGATATTTTCATTTTGTTATTTTAGGTTGTTTTGATTTTTTCAATACAAATCTTTCTATCTATAATATAATTATGCAGTATAATTTTAATATTTTTTTATCGTGATTTTCACATTTTCTTCCATTAATTTTATAATATTTCTGGTCATTATATGTATTCCATTAACTTTAATATAATGTTTTTTAATGTTTATGTATCATATAGTTTTCCAATAGTTTTTATTTTAATATTTTGTAAAAGCTTGAAGTATCTATACCTAAATGGATTTAATGTTAATGAAGGTGTTGGGTCACAAATCACTATATATTTCAGTCTAGACTAGAGTAATAATCTCAAACATGTACTATATTTTATCCTAATTTCAAAGTCTCGAATCAATAGCGGTTTTCTTTAGATATAAAGTCTTCAAATCTTTTGACATAGAAAACAATAAAAATTGCTTGTGTCTTTTAAATGTTTAAGAGTGCCCAATTATGTTGTAATCGTTATCAACTGACAGTGGAAATTTGTGAAGTTGACTCTAAATTAAGTATTATTTTATTGTTTGTTTCTTGAAAATGACTATCAATTTGACTATACTTATCACCAATTCAATAGCAATCTGCAATTTAAATGTATTCTCTCTTGTTCCAATTTAAGTATAATATTATCATAAAAATTTATCAAAAGGCTTAAACAAATTTCTAGTATATTAGCCTTAAAAAACTTGCAAAATATAGCATGTGGATCACATTACATTTACACCTACCAGGCTACCACCTTATATTCCACTCCATTCACATCAAATGCATAAATTGAACATAAAATTTACATTTACTCTCAAAGAAATTGGAAAATATAATTAGAATACAAAGAGAAAATATGTATTCATGTTCATAAATAAGAATGTAGCACAATAAACAACATATCTTTTTTTTAAGTAATAAACAACATATCTATGAATAAAATATATAGCAAATTAAAAATGGTAAGAGTAATTCTAAGATAAGGTGGAAGAAATAAAAACATTTTACTCTCTCTATTCCACTAACGGCCCGTTTGGTTAGTGGTACTAAAAGGTGGTAATGGGAATGATTTATAGTGTAAAATTTTATCAAAAATTCTATATCATTCCCATGGTAATGAAACTTTGATCATAAAATAATTTTTTTGTTTACAAATTTCCATTACCACCTAATACCACCTCTCCCAATGGTAATGCATTGGAATGAGTTTTATGAAGAAAATGAGATGATTGAAATTGGACAAACATGACCATCAAAGTAGTCAAGAGATTTTTCAACCAAAATTACACTACTTTTTCATTTCTATTACCACCGTTTATCACCATCTACCAATCGGGCCGTAAGATCTCTAAATTACATTTACCAATGCAAGATCGTTTAAAATCAAATACATCAATTTCAGTGAGATAAAACTTAAAAGTATGCACATTTAAAAAAAAATAAATAAATAAAGTTTCACTAAAAATCGTGTCTAGCATATTAAATTACAACATGTTAATAAAATCCAAAAAAAAGTCTAAAATAATGGGAAGGTCTAAAGTAGATGAATTCTCTCTCTTCCGACAGTGGTACCCACTCGTCAATTTCATTTGATTTTATTTTTAATTATTGGACGACGAAAATAAAAACACAGGATAAATAAAACAAAACCCATCAGAAAAAAGGTAAACGAAGTATAAGCAGATTCAGCTAAATCTCCTCCAACTTCTACAGCTATTCTGAATCTTTGAATATTCTCAATAATCAGATTCTTGGCTTCCTTTAATGGTGATCTTTCTTTCTTTTTTATCTGTCAAGTTTCTTTTGTTTGTAGATTGTAGGCCCTTTTATATGAAATTGAAGTATAAGACTAGTTAGGAGTATTTTTTAGTGTATTTGTCAATTGTTTGTAGTTTTGGTGTTGTGGGTTATCTTTCCTTTTCTATCCCATAGAATACCCACAAAAATGATTGTTACAATCTGAATGCAAAGTGAAGAATGTAATTTTGAGAGATTTTATTTATGGGTTTTTAATGTTTCTTGAATTTAATGGAAAACTAAACTTGCATTGCTGTGAAATATTGTTTTTCATTGTTATTGAAGTGAATTTTGAGTGATGTTTGTGGGTTTTCATCTAATCATAGGTTAAATTTGCGGAAGGAAGTTGTTATGGTCTTTATGATGAAGCTTTTAGAGCAATTTTTTTTTTTTGATTGGTTTTCTTTGTGCTTGATTAATACATTCATTCTAGAGATTAATTTCTAAATTAATTTGAAAATGGTATTTGCAGAATCTGGGATTCAGAAACTGTAAATTGGGTGTGCTTGTGACAAATTTTGGTTTCTAGAAGAGGGTTTATGAACAATTCTGAGGGTTTCTTTCAATGATTGATTGTATATGTTCTATGCAAATGATAATGGTTTAATGATAGAATTGTTAGAGTAGCTAGTAGGTATTTTTGATGGAGGACAATTATAATGGTGAGGATTTGCTGGGAAATGTGATTAGGCCATCACCATTGAGGACCTTAAAGCCTACATTGTCAGGAAGATCAACCCCTAGGTCTTCTCCTACGTTTCGGAGGTTTCCTTCTTCTCGAACACCTAGACGAGAGGGTAGATCTAGTTGGGGTAAGTTTCAGTGGTTTAGGAATGATCGATTGGTGTACTGGTTACTTCTGATTACTTTGTGGACTTATGGTGGGTTCTACATTCAGTCTAGGTGGGCTCATGAAGATAATAGAGGGAATGAAGTTGGGTTCGGTAGTAATTCCAGGAATGAGGTCTTTGATTCAGCTCAGAATCAGCGTCGTGAATTGAAATCAGATGATGTTTATGTTAACATAACGGATCACCTTAGTCATAGTCTGATAGGAAACGGGAGCAAGTTAAATGGAAGCATAAATCTATCCTTGGCTGAACAAGCAAATGAAAATTTACCTCCTAAAGTTAAACCCCCTCGGCTTGTATCAACCAAAAAGAGGAATAAGAAAGGGAGGCGTGGGTCGCAGAGCAAAACACCCCGGAAACAAAAGAGTGTGGAGTATGCTAGAACAAGAAATGAAGATGCACTAGAAGAAGAGATTCCAAGGAGCAATTCTTCCTATCGGATGCTTGTGGGTCCATTTGGATCTACTGAGGACAGAATTCTTGAGTGGAGCCCTGAGAAACGAACAGGAACATGTGATAGAAATGAGCTTTTTGCACGCCTAGTTTGGTCGAGAAACTTTGTTTTGATTTTTCATGAGCTATCAATGACTGGAGCTCCCCTTTCCATGCTTGAGCTGGCAACAGAACTTTTAAGTTGTGGGGCAACAGTTCATGCAGTAATTCTCAGCAGACGAGGTGGTTTAATGTCCGAGCTCACAAAGAGAAGGATCAAGATCATTGATGACAAGGCAGAGCACAGCTTCAAAATTGCCATGAAAGCCGATCTTGTAATCGCTGGATCAGCAGTTTGTGCACAGTGGATAGGTATGACCTCATTTTTCAAAGCCCTGTTCTAACAATTTATATTACTCCTTGTCCAGCTTTCGGATGCCTGTAATGTACCCAAATTTGACTAAAGTGTAGAGCTAGCATCTTATCCACATGAAAAGAGAAATCCAGCTTGTAAGATTCTTTTCCATATAGATAATGTTTGCAAAGCACATCTGGCTATTTCATAATCCTTTTTCTGTTCCTTGGAATATTTTCCCCTCCTAATTTATTCAATGTGAGATTGTAATGCCAAATATGAAGATTATACTATCTAATAGTTCTTGTATTATGGATTTTGGAAATAATACAAACCCACCGGTTTTTGGAGCAGTTTTTTAGAATCTAATTGGCTGCTCTGTTTTTGGAAAGCTACGTGTGGCATAAATTTGGCACCCTTGCCCTTGATAATTGTGTTGTGAACTTGTGATCTGCAAGAAAATCTGTCATGTGTTAGGTTTGATGCCAAAAGGTAATTATGTGTAATATTTTTGGGTTCTAGAGAGGAACTTCCTATCGTATGTTTGTAGTGGGCTGCGCATACGATTTGAGGAACTATTGTAAAAAATCAAAGTAAATTTCCTGAGGTTATCATAAGATTTGGTGGTGAATGCCTGAATGGGCTGTGTATGGGTGTTCGAAATGGTGGAGAGGTTGAAGTATGGATTTTGCACAGAACAAGGAAACTGTGTTAATAAAGCAGATGAATAATTTGTATTGGTTGGAGTCTAGGAGAGTATTCCTTCCCCCAAGGCCCCAATTCTTGCTTATATACTACTTAGCAATTAGCATAGGCCAAAAGATTCTCTTATAACAAACAACTAGAAATAACAAAAATTACTTCAGCATACCCATAACAAAAGTAAAACGGGTCTCATAAACCATGGACCAAGTCCAGATATTTTTTTCGAGACCCGAACTCGAAACGTCAATTTAATTTGTACCCAAATCCACGTAACTGGTCCACGGATCCGGGCCTGGTCCAATATTCATTGTCATCCCTAGTTAGTTTATGTATACTCAATTGGCTATCACGATGTAATTTATTATCATGTTTTCCATACCTAGTTGGGTCAAGGGTAGCCAGTCAGGTCTAGGGGATTCCTCGTTTGATCTAGAAATTCCCATGCGGGTTTTAGTGCAACCATGCAAGGCAAATAATATGAATTGAAAACCTTGTTGCCTGTTGGGTCTTAAGTACTCGTTCGAGTTGAAACAACTGATTTTAAATGGCTATAATGTTTTGCGTTGATGTTTGTTTCAGAATTACAATATGATTTTGTGAATCCCTTGAAGTCTTGTTACTTACACTACTACCTTGCGTCATTTTGACATATATATCAAGAGTTATTATCAAAATAAATGGATTGATGATAGATTTCCCCTAAAATTCCTTCAATTCATGTAAACAAGATCTGATATGTTGATACCCTTTTTCCATTCATTAAACGATATTTAGTGAGAATTGTTATAGATGAATAACACAGTGAACACTTAATGAGGTGAGTTCTATTTTATGCTATCCAAATGTTTTATACGGAGCCATCTACTGGTCTGCATTCGAATGTGTATTAAATTTTTGAGTATGGAATGTTAAACCATAAATATGTCCAATTTAGCTCATTAATAATACGAAAGTTGTGTTTTAGATTAGGATCTTAGAGTTTTAGATAGTTCTTACACTATTATTAATGTCCCACTGACCACATGTTTTATACGCTTTTATGAGTCGGCATTCTCCTGTATAATGTATCTATTACTGTCTGCTAGTCATTTATTTATTTTGACTTCCAATTCCTTTGTCATTTTGATCATTAAGATCTTTAACTTAATATGACATTTTTTGATTTGGGTTAAGGCTGAAAAAAACCTGCAAGGGAGAGGGGAGATTAATCCCTTTTGGAATGTGGTGAGAATCAACCCCAATCACTAGGCAAAAGAAAAAACCTTCAACAACTAGATCAACTAATGATTCCCTTACGTTGATGTAGAATTAGGAAAAAAGATAAAAGTGCGTTTCATTTCAAATTAAGAAAAATAAACACAATTAGAAATGATTTATAGGTTTACCTTTCTGACAAATACAATAAAATTTGGTTGCTTTATTAGTAAAAGAATGGTCAAAGTGGGTTGATAATAATGCCAGTCATATAGTTGCTGGTGTTGTTACTAAAACAAATATAGGGGTGTTTAGTAAACGATCGTTGTCAGCTTTTTAATTGGCTTATTTGACCAACTGAAGTGTTGTTTTTTTGTTGGTTTTTAAGCTTGCTGGACAAACCAACTCTTTAAGGAGACGCTTGATAAAATTAGGTATCAGCCGTTGGCTGTGTATTAGCAAAAAGTGGGCCGATAAGCCAAAAACAATGTAAAAGGCCAACCAAGTTATTATTTTATTTTTTTTATTTTGGCTTGTAAGGCATTTAGCCGACTGAAAAGTCATTTTCCAAACATGTTTTTTGACTATTTGGCCAACCTACAAGCCAAAAGCAAAAAGTGAAAAGCTAACCCATAAGTCATTTACCAAACACCCACATAGTGCTTATGAAAAGGACAATGGCTATATGCCTATACGGGGTGATTGGGGGTTATGTAAACTCATTTAATTATGTGCAGAGAGATATCTTGTTTATTTCAATGCTGGACTCACCCCTTGACCATCCCTTATTCTGGCACATCATTTCATTGAAAGCTCAAAGCATTTATATTTGATTTTTCTGTGCAGAGAGATATCTTGTTTATTTCAATGCTGGCTCTAATCAGATTGCCTGGTGGATCATGGAGAATCGTCGTGAGTACTTTGATCGATCAAAGGCCATGCTCAACCGAGTAAAAATGCTTGTATTCCTTTCTGAATTACAGTCTAAGCAGTGGCTTGGCTGGGCTAAAGAGGAAAACATTACGTTGACAACCCAAACAGCATTGATTCCACTTTCTGTCAATGATGAATTGGCCTTTGTAGCAGGCATCCCCTGCTCTCTTAATACTCCTTTATCAAACCCAGAAAGAATGTCACAGAAACGTCAGCTGCTACGACAAGCCGTGAGGCAGGAGATGGGATTGACAGATGATGATATGCTTGTCATATCTCTCGGTAGCATAAATGCTGCTAAGGGTCAGCTCCTGCTTGTTGAATCAGCGTATTTGGTGATTGTGGAAAAAACTTCTCAAAGGAAAGTCGTACGAAATTCTTCACAGGAATCGGATAAAAAGACATCTAAATTGGCCAGGAAGTTTCATTTGAGAGGCCTAGCCTTGAAGAAGAAGAACAGTACTAGTCGTGCATCCCATAGAAGGTTATCAGATGGTTTGTCTGTGAACCGCACGGATCCTGCAAAATCTGATACTTCTCAGAGCATCTCAAGTGTCGATGCTAGCCATGAAGTTTCCGTAGAGAAACTTAAGATTCTTATTGGTTCAGTTGGATCTAAGAGCAATAAGGTGATGTATGTGAAAGAAATTCTGGACTTTGTGTCAGACCATTCAAATGTGTCCAAATCCATCCTATGGAGTCCGACAACAACACGTGTTGCATCACTTTATTCGGCTGCAGATGTTTATGTCACCAATTCCCAAGTATGCTCATGAAATATTTTATCTTCGTGCTTGATTCTGATTTCTGCATTTTCATCGGCCCATCAACATAATTTGGTTAACGTGTATAATTTCATGTTTTTAATTAATATTGCCATTCGATTCGACATTGCATATTATGTTCTTGGAGGCTATTTCGTTTACATCTATCATTGGTTTACTTAGGTTTTTCAATTTGTTACGGTTTCCATGCTGAAACCCTTTGTATTATAGGACATCCATAAATTCTCTGCAAACAGAAATTTCTTTCTTACAGAACTTGTCATGGAGTATGCTAATGGTATCGATCTATTTAATATAGGGGCTTGGAGAGACATTTGGAAGAGTGACAATTGAGGCAATGGCGTTTGGTTTACCTGTAAGTCCGACTTATTTCTTCTCAGTTAAATTGTTTCCATTTCCTCCATTTGCGAGATATTGGTTGATTGTTTAACCTGTTCATATACTTTAGTCCGCTGATTCCTCCTCTCCATCTTCCCCTTTGTACATGGCTTTTTAGTATAACCATTTTCCCCCAATGAGAGTGAACAAAACTTGATCTTTCAAAGTATTTATACCTTTCCTAGGATCCTGGAGTAAGTCACTGAGAATTAGTGGCAAATCATATAATTTTCCCCCAATGAATGGTCACACAGGAACAAGTTTCCACAGCCAGTTTGCTTCAGAACGCCATTTTCATTTTGAAATCAAAGCGTCGCAATGGGGAGTAGCGTGCAAATGATCCTTGAATCATAGTTCTCACATGCTGCGCTACATTTTATGTAAAGATCTGAATGTTGACATGCAATGTTTTTTTCCGCGTAGCTAATCTGGCGGAGCTTTTAGCGTTGAACATGTTAGAAAATAAGTAATGGGACTAGGAAACCCAAACAAGGAGAAGAGGTAACCCACTTATAAACCCAAATGAGATTCACAACTAAAATCAATTAGTCGTAACAGGAGTTAATTGGTGTGACAACAATGATTCTACTGATAAATTTGGGCTGGTACACAAGACCCACACGAGAAGAGAGTTGATTGAACCCAAACTCGGTGAGATTTCATCCTAAAACCAATTGGTATAAGGAGGAGTAGCCAATCAAATATATATGTTAGTCAACCTCTCTCTAATTCTCGATGTGAGATCGCATGTGTTATTTTCTAACATCTACCAAGTCAGGCCGTTCATAATAAATATCGGTAGCTTAGTCAATACCCAATACCCAATAAAACAACTCACATCATATGAACCATGCATTCGTAAATTTACAAATTGCTGCACTCATGAACAGATCATGATTAATTCCTGAATTATAATGAGCAGGTACTTGGAACAGATGCAGGAGGTACAAAAGAAATCGTTGAGCAAAATGTTACAGGTCTACTCCATCCAGTAGGACATCCGGGAACGAAAATCCTGGCTGAAAATCTTCGGTATTTGCTGAAAAACCCATCAGCTAGACAGCAAATGGGAGAGAGAGGTAGGGAAAAGGTAGAGAGAATGTACTTGAAACGGCATATGTACAAGTTGTTTTTCGAGGTCTTATTCAAGTGCATGCGAATCAAGTAGAATTTGGTATCAGAGAATATTATTTCTGCTCATTCAATCGTCAATCCGGTATCTCAGATCTTAACGCATCTGTTTGGACGATATTGGAACACCATTTGTTCTAGGAGACCATCGGGATTCCTGGTAGTTCTCCATTCCTTCTTGCAGAATTATTTGTATTGTTGTATACACTTGATTCTCTCGTAACATTGATGCTGTAATCTCTACAACACATTCATAGTATAGAAGATTAGATTGTTCTAGTCTTCTCGTGCAGCAATCACGACTTCGTAACCACAACCGAACAATTGAGGGTGTTTAATAAAATAGTCTACTTGACAATTTTAGTTTATTTTGGCATAAATCGAGTATTGGGTGTTCAACCCATCTAACCCTAATGTTTTGTAAATGAATTGTTTGAAACAACTTATTATTATGAAAGAGCTGTTTTTGAACAAAATTAGTTGCTCAAAACAGATGATAAAATTAGTTGTTTAAATTAGCCACTTTTAATTCAATTAGCTATAACAACTACTAGCTATCGGTAGTTTAAGTAAAAGAATGAACAAATATATAAAAATTGGTTGTGAGAATTGAATTAATCTTCAGGGGACATGCATTACTTTTCAAAAAATGTTTTGAGCTTAATTCTTATATAAATTTTTTCCTTGTTTTTTCCAGTTATTTTAGATAGTTGGCAACATCTTCAAATGAGCATATTATAGCACCAATCTCGTAGATATAATATTAACTTGGAAACTAATAGTAAAAAGTCAAAGAAAAATTTATTAATTGAAATTAAACTAAAAAAACCATTGAATTAATATATGGTTAATTGGTTATATATGCTCATTATTATATATCCCAATTATTTCCACTAATGACTCGAAGGACATTTTCCAACCTTTTGTTATGTGTAAAAAGTATCAAATAGAAATGAAACCATAATCTTTAAAACATTTAACATTCTCCAATATGTTTCATCATACTTTGACATTTTCATGCTCCGTAAAGTCTACATCGTAACATCACTAAATGAATATATTAATATTTCTTATTTATTTTTTAACTATCTCTAAATATTCTATATTCATTTAATAGATAACATTATAAAAATTTCCAATGCATTAAATGATGTGACCTAATAACTAAAAATCAATCGATATTGAAAATATTATAGTCTTAATTAGCAACTAGTATAATCAAAGATATAAATATTAGTCATAATAACAATGACATCATTATTTAGTTTTAGAGAGAAAATTTTCATTGAGAGAGTAACACGTAAGCAATATTTAAAAGTGGTGACATCAGTAGTGTTTAGTTTTAGTAATAGTTATACATAGAAAGACTTTGTTTTACTTGAGTGCATCATTTTTATACTACAACAATATAAATAAAAATACATTGTATGAATTACATAATCAATATTATTCTACTTACTATAAATAAGAGATACTATATGTTCATATTAATAATAATTGTGGTCAATATCAACATTTACGGTAAAGGATTATTCTAGATTACAATATAAAAACTCGTGCAATACACAACGTTGTTGATATAATTATTCAGAATCACTGTCTTCCAAATCGCTTATAAAGTGTAACATAATATTGAAGCTCAATTTTTTTTCAATATACACTATAGTTGTACATCTACAATTTATTTCGATTCAATTTTGCTACATTTGATTCTCCTGTAGAAGTAATAGTAAAACAATATTATAAGGCTTTAACCATGAATTTAATCTTATAATTAGGTTAATTTATTGACATGGTATCAAAGACAATGTGTTTCCACTTGTTCTTTCCGGTGAATCATCTAGCATTAAGTATGGATTGAAAATATGTATTGTATTTACACTTCTAACACAAATAACTTCCGTATCATTAGGATGAAAAAAGAGAGACAAAGTAGCCCTTTATTTAAGACTAAAGCAGCAGGCAACTATTCCAAGAAGGTAGGAAGTGAATTGTGGTGTTGGGAGCATTAATCAAACAAGTTATACCGTAATCGGTAATTGACTAATTGAGTTAATGTTAATGTTAGTCAAGAGTGACTGAATTGGTGGACTTTTGGGGCTATTGGATACATTTTTTTTCCAGTACAATTACAAGGATTTGTCAATTGCTATCTCTTAGTGTAATAACATTCTAGCTATAAAAGTCGTACAACATGTACATGTAGTGTTTCACCATATTCACCATGCATTAAAGAATGGAATCTTATCTTTTACTCCAATCCCTTTTTCATCTTAAAAGTCAAACATCATGCTTAATTTTTTTTTATTTGGAAAGGTAGAAAAATGAAATTAATTCGACAAATTCTTTATTGAGACATCATAATATAAACTGATCCAAAAGCTAATTAAAGTGTTGGTTATCTTTTTAGCTTTGGGCTACTTGTATGTGTCTGTCTTACGGTGAGACAGTCTCATGCAAGACTTGCTAAATTAATTTTTATGTAAATGGTGAGAACTAAACTCTTATCATAAGAGTGAAACTCACTGTAAAAGCCCATAATTATTAGGCTAATTCATTATTCGAATCATCTAATTAGTCTTTCATTTTTAAAATTTTAAACTATACACCATTGGTTTCGTTAAAAACATCTTTAAACTATGCCATTATTTTGTTGAAGCACTAAATGTTTCATCGAACAAACTTCAAGAAGTTATTGCATATAACATCTTTAAAATCTAATCTAACTTACTGTAATTCACAAAAGTGTAAAAGATCAATTAAACCAAAAACTGAGGATTTGTTAGAATTTTAAAGAAATTATAACAATAAATCAATAAGCTAGAGTAAACTGTAAACACAACAAACTTCATTAAAAAAGTAAATGGAGGAAACACAAAGTAACTATTGATTATTTTTGGGTAGCACTTCAACTATAATATTTGAATCTATCAATGATGATACTTATCAAGTAATTAAAATATAATTACTATTTAATATTTTTAAGATTTATGCATACTAAAATAGTATTGTTAGTATTTTTCAGGGGCTTTTTGAGGGTGTGTGATGTAATCGGCCGCATATGGCCCCCTCTTTCTCCCGTATATGAAAAGGTTAATCAAAAAAAAGAAATATATCAAGTTCATTAATAAATTAATATATTTACTATAAATAAAGCGCAGAATAAAAATTTTACACACGGTTTCTAAATTTTTCAAGACGACTCTGATATTTTTTATTGATAGGAACATAATTCCAAAATTAGAATTCAAGTTTTGACCCAACCCTTAAGTAACGATTTGAGTGAAGGTCGGGTTAGAATCATCTCGAATCATGAAATACCTATAATGCTAATTACATACTACTATTATGTCCTCTCTAATTTGCATTAAAGAGAAATTGAGTTGTTTTTAAAAAAGTACTAGTAGTAATAAATGAGGAGAGAGAATGAGATTGTTAAAACTTAAAATATATGGATGAGATTAAAAAGAAAGTGGTGAGTTATTGTCCAAAAATAAAAATGATGCAAATTAAGTACAACGAATCAGAATGAAAAACATCCGCACCTCGATCACTTCAAATGTGACTCAAACTATGATAGGAGTATATAGAAGTAGAAGTATGAACTTGAAGTAAGAGTAGTCTACAACGACCAAGACTTAATTAGTATTGCGAAACCTTTAATTAGTAGCACTTTAAAATAACTACAATCCAATCAATTTCATTGATAAAACAAATGTATCTATTCTTTAAGTCCGTATCGTATGACTTAAAAACTCTTATGCTTATTTTCAAATAAAACAATTATACGGTAGGATTATTTTTATTAGGCTGACTAAATATAACCATTACCGTCTTAAGTACTCACTTATAACTTTAAAGTAATTACTTAGTAATCACTTTTTATAGTCTGAGTGATCACGTGTAATTTTATAGTAATCACGTATAATCTTAAAATGGTTTTATTACATAATGAGAAGTTGCCAAGTTGCCAAAGGTAGCAGCTGTTTCATCTTTGAAAATGAGTAACCTCATGAGGATGGACAAGTAATAGTAGAAGAATGTAGCTCTATTAGGACCACCACCATTTAAAGCGTATGAAACCACTTTACTCGATAATCTCACAACTTAACAAGTGGCATTTCTAAAATCTGTTCAGATCTCAATATTATATTCTCATAATTTAATTACTCTTAACTCTTAATTAGAAAATGACATTACTAGTCTTCCCCGGGCCAAATTGTTAAAGAACCAACTCAACTAAAAATTTAAGCTTATGGTTGAGGCCCCAGAATATGTTATATACTCTAACACGCCCTCTCACACGAGAGCTCTTTGGGCTAGAAGTATGGATGCAACACAGGCTCTCCTCATATCTGGCGCTAAATATTCAACTTAAATGAGGGTGGTTGAAATTCGAAGCCGTGACCTCTTGTCACGTTGGCTTCTGATACCATGTTACAAATAACCTCATTCATAAGTACACTAAGAAATTGAATACTTCTAAATAATTATGGGTTTAAAAGTGGTATATTTAAATATAATAGAGAGAATGCAAAAATTCAAAATGAGGGGTCATATAAAAAAAATGAGATGTGGTGACCTTATATCTAGAAATATAAAAGGAAAACAAATTAGTGGAACAAATTATAATGATATATAGTTGAAGATGGTGGGCTTATTTTATAAGTTATTGAAACCCTTCTTTTTATTGTTATATGGTTTTAGGATGTTCTATATTTCCTTTGCTTATAAAGTGTGTGTGCACTTCGTGTTTCCTCTTAATACGTTTAAGTTTAGCTTAATTTAACATGGTATTCGAGCCGTTGGTTCAATCAAAAATTAAAATGGGATAAATGAATACATAGTATTAGATACTTATAATCAAATGTCATTTCATGACTTCTACTAGAAGATTTTAAAAGGTCGAATATATATAATTTCATCATTATTAGTAATAATAAAAGATTGTTTCCAATTGACTTTCAGTATACATATAACTATAATAATCAAATTTAGCTTCATATAAATAAGAAACATAATTATAATTACATTATAATAATTGATATAATTAATTGAAACACGATTTTATTTATCTTTTGATCATCATCATATCATCATCATCATACCCAGTGTATCCCGCTCAAAGAAAACTATGATCAAGGTATGGGGAGGTAGGAACGATGGCATACTCATAGCCATAAGGAGAGTGCGATTAAAGAGTCCCCCGGCTCGAGAACGGTCTTCTAGCAAGAGGAACCTGCAGTTGGCAAATAGAATAGAAGCACACATACAAAAACAAAGATAAGATCAAAGAAACAGGTAAAAAGCGACAAAAAGGCAAAGGATAAAGACGAACGAGGGGGTAAAGGGACAAGTTTACTAATCTAAGACTTGGATAAGGCGCCGCCAACTGGCCCTATCCCTGGTCAGGTCCTTGGGGAGGTGAAGTTCATGCATATCACTTTTGATTTGTTCCTCCCACGTTCTCTTAGATCGTCCTCGACTTCTCTTACCCTCCACTATGATGCATTCGATCCTTCTTACTGGGGCGTCATGTGTCTTTCTCTGCACATGCCCAAACCATCTCAACCTGTTCTCCCGCATCTTTGCGGAGATAGGTGCAACCCTTAACGTCTCCCTGAACTCCTGGTTTCTTATCCTATCCAACATAGTCTTACCACACATCCACCTCAACATACGCATCTCCGTTACTTCCATCCTCTGTTCGAAAACCTTCTTTACGGGCCAACATTCTGTCCCATATAACATCGCCGGCCTAATTGCAACGCGGTAAAATTTACCTTTTAATCGCCTCGGAAAATTTTTATCACAAAGCACCCCGGTTGTTGCTCGCCACTTAAGCCAGCCTCCATCAATCTCCCCGTCGCTCTGAATCACAGAACCCAAATATTTGAACTTGGACGTACACGCAACAACTTCACCTCCTATGGTTACCTCTGGCTCCCCTAGCGATTCTATCCCACTGAAATTGCATCGCAGGTATTCTGTCTTTGTACGGCTTATGCCAAGACTATATCTTTTGATCTAATATCAAATAAGTACTTCCTCCGTTCCAAATTAGTTCCAACATTGGTAAAAATGACACTATTTATTTATCACTATTAACTTGTGATTAGTTTTTAATTTATATGTTTAAATATAGTCAAGTTGGATCTTGTTTGATTCTTCCCATTACAAAGATTATTAATTTATAGGTTGAAATATAGTCAAGTAAACGAAGTAATTACTTGATTCTAAAATTATTCAATTTCATTAAGGAAAAAGTACCTAGAATCATCATCATCCTATCCAGTGTTTCCCGTCCATAGAGAACTATAGACAGGGTCTTGGGAGGGAAGGACGGCGGCAACTCATACCCATAAAGGAGAGCACGACCAAAAGGAGTCCCCTGGCTCGAGAAAAGATGAGGAGATGAACCCCAGAATATACTCGCAAGGAATCAGTAATCTAAAACATGGATAAGACGCCTCCAACTACCCCTGTCCCTAGTCAGGTCTTTAGAGAGGTTCAACTCGTGCATGTCAATTTTAATTTGCTCATTGACATGCACGAGTTGAACCTCTCTAAGGACCTGACTAACCATGAATAATCCCAATTTTGAGGGGTAATTTCCTAGAGTAAACTCGGTTACTGGATGACCTTCTATAGCAAGTTTTATTTTTTAAAAAAAAAATAAATTAAAATAAATGTCGAAAAAAATGTTAATAAAATGTTCAAAAAATTTGTGCTTTTTTTATTATTAGTTTTCAATTTATTTTTTTGATGAATTACCTACTATAGCAGGTCATCGGGTTATCTAAGTTTACTCTTGGCAAATACCCCTCTAAAGTTGGAATTATTCATGATTAATTAATAGATGAGATTATTATAGAAAAATTACAAATAAATTGAATTATTTTAGGTAATTTTGCCTTTCTTTATTCATGTAGATATATACAGGACAAAGGAGTAGAGTTGAATAATTAATTAGTGTAGCATGCAACTAGTTGCACCAAGTGCGCCAATATAAGCATTTGGATATCTTCCAAAAAAAAAAAGCATTTTTGGATTTTGTAGTCAACGGCGACCATAGATTTACCTTTTCCGTTTCCTACGGATTTCATGCTTCCTTTTGTTTGCTCTTTCTTACACAACTCTAAACTCTATCCAAATCACACTCAATTAGACGTCAACATTAACTTTTTAATAATTATTTTTAATATTGTTATTTTCATTTGTAATTAAATATATACTCTATTACTATGAGTAAGCAAATGCTACTTTCTCAACCAGCTTCAACTTTACCTTCTCACCGTTAAATAAACAACATTATATTATGTAAGATCTTGTTTTTAGGCATTCCAAATCTCGAAGCATATATTTTAAAATTCACAATATTTTTTTTATAGGTTTGCCAAAAGTCAAGGTAGCATTTGTCACATTTATAAATAATTTTTTTGTGGTGATATTAAAAAAATAGCATGTGTTGACATTACAGAGATATTATTTGTATTTAATTCTTCCACCTATTCATCTAAATTATTAATGTTATTTTATGAATTTATCTATTTTTATTGGTTTTCATGTAAAGATTATTAATATTAACTTTTTATAATTTTTAATTATACATAACTCGATATATTAATGATCGAATAAGTGCATTGGATAGAGTGCATAAAGTAAATGGCAAATGGTTGAAGATTTATGATCATTCATCAGATACAACTTTAAAGTCAACAACTTAAACGACTCACATAAACACAACAAGTTCATACAATTAGCGCATATATATATATATATATATATATATATATATATATATATATATATATATATATATATATATATAACAAAATTATATTTAGAAACCACATACAGCTAACATATGTATACAACGTACAAGTTCAATATTAAGTTACATTTGATTAGATGAATTTGTTTTTCCTTTTTTTCTTTGTCAAACATTGCTCTGTACTTCAAAAACTATCATAAATAAAGGTAGTGCAGTTCAGATTTACAAAGACAAAATTCACAAAAATGTCAAATGCTCGCGTTTTAGTTTTAGATCGTGTTGAAAGTCAATCTGCTTATTAAGGACACATAGACCTTATTTTAAATGTTTTGATTGTATTTGGAGGTTCTATGTTTTTTTTATGCTTGTTCATGGATCACGCATTAAACTTTAGAATGTTATTTTTATTGCTATATTACGTGTTACAAAGTGCTCTATACCAAATTCACCCATATCTCAATTTCATCTCTTTATTATATATTATATCAATAAAAATATTCCTTCCTAATCTTCACAAAAATTTTCAATTGACTTGTTTTTCTCTTATTATTTCACTAAAATTAATAAAAATAAGAAAGAGAGTTAAGAATAACAGTTAGAGAACAGTTAGAGACACAAATCAAGCGAAAAAAAGCATTCAAAAAGCCATGGTAAATAGTAGGAGACAGTCATAAGTTTACGAGTTTGACTTGGTAACCCATTAATGTAAAATGTAAACGCCCTTATTTGTGTTACTACTTCCTAGTTCCTACCAGTGTATAGCTCGCTTATTAGTATTAATTAATGGTAATAAAAATAATTTAAATTGTAAATTTACATTAATTGTACCGTGTTATTTCATACTAATAAATTTTGATATTTTTACGGTTTTCTATTGCCATCTAATAACATTATTTTCAAAGGGTAAGACATTTAAAAAAAATTATTAAAAAATTGAGATAATTAAAGGGAAACAACTGACTCCAAACTTTTTACAATATTGTCTATCGAACGGATTGTAGGTGTTATAAGCTACAGTGACCCCAAATTCGTCTCCTTTAATAAAGAGTTCAATGAGTTTTTTTGGGCCATGTTGAAACACCTCATTGCCATTTTGGCGTAAAATTAACCGTTTTCTTTTAGCATTTTCTTTTAAGGAAGTACGGGTATGAATTATTCGTCACCTTTTTTCACTTAGACCCTATTTCAAACAGGATATTGGGTTGATGATAATGAAACACCTCTTTGCAGTCCAATTAATTTGTACATTTATTCCATATGGTATGAAAAGAACTCTAATATCCTTTTAACCAAAATAGAAGCCGATGATCTTTCTCGAGTCGAGGGACTCTTTGACCGCACTCTCCTCTGTAAGTCGCTTTGTGTGTTTGTTTCTCTTGGCACCATTGGGGTGCCATAAATCATAGAGTTTAAAATAAGGTAGTTTTTTTTCTAAAAAAAGGTATAGATTAAGTAGTTTCTTATAATTTTTTGTAATATATAGTATTATTATAATCTTTAAGTTAAAACATAGTCAAATGTAATCTTATTTAATTCGTCTCATTGAAGATTATTAACATCAAATTTTTGTAATTCGTCTCAATGAAGAATTAAAATATTACCTCGTCAAATGTAAAAATAGTAAATAAAACTATTAGATTTAATAAGAGGAAGCATGTACTGCAAAAATATAAATAAAAAAAATAAAAAGTACTCAAGATTTTAAATGAAGCAAAATTAAGACAAAATTGTACTCCCTATTTATATTGCAAGTTCGTCACCAAAACAAAACAAACAAAAAGAGTAGAGACTAGAAATAGTATTGTAATCTACGCCTAAAATTATGCTTATGGACTATGGACTATGGTCTATGGTCTATGGTATACACTACACTAAGAATTGTATCCTTTCATGTACAATTAGTTAAATTTTACACTATCTCATACCAATTTTTTTTTTTGATTTTGGTACATTTGACATTAAAAAAAAAAAAAGAAAATCTCATATTTCTAATACACAACCACATTGGACAGGACCAGAAAACTTATTAGGCATATCAATTTTGCACCACTTAAAATTCTTCAAATCTAACGAGTAACCTTTATGAGGTTCCCCAAATTTTAAGCACCCAATTACTAACACCTTATCACCACATGTAGCCACCCATTGAGAGCTTCTCACTTCACCGGGAACTTCCGCCACCACTTGCCACTTGTCGCCCATATACACCGCCACATCAGCACTCCGCCTTCCTAAACAAGCGTATATCCGCCCGTCTGGCCCTGCTATGCATGAGCCCGGAGTTGACCCGGTCTCGAGAAATTCATCTATGACCGGGCACCACTGCCACGTGGATGAATCAAACACCTCGGCACTTCTTTCAAAGCAACCTTGCATATCCGTTGGATACCCGCTGATGACGTGGAATTTGCCACCGTGGAAGATGACTTTACACTCGTCACGTGGTCGGTTCATGTCGGGAAGTGGGACCCACCTATTTTCATCTATGCTATATAATAAAGCTGAATTTAAGGCGTTTTTATCCTCATCGTGGCCCCCAGCAACAAGAACCGTACGATCAACATCAGAAGCAGCGCATCCAAAGAACGATCTTCGTACACCTGGCATATCCTCACCTTTCCGCCATTTACCTGTTAAAAAGCTGTAAATATACACAGCGTTCGATGCTTTCCATGTAACCGGATCCCACCCACCAACGATTACAAGATCCGACCCGGACCCAACTAACCCACTAAACATGGGTAATCCCTCAGGCAACCCCGGAATCGGAGGCAGATGAACCCAAGTTCCAGAACCCGGGTCAGCCACCGTCAACCGGTAAGTGGGCTTTGATGGGTGTTGCTTCACACCAGGATCCAACTTCTCATTCGGGTCTTCAACTTGAGCCTGAGCCAACACAAGAACGGGTCGGGTTACACCCGCCATCTTTCTTTGACGGAAAAAATCAGGAAGTTCCATCTCATACTTCCAATTTCTACAGACAGAAGCTGCAGTTGGAAGTTCATTAAAGGGGACCCGAATCAAACACTCCCGACCCAAATCATCAATCAAACCCGGAATTATAGAATCCATATTTTATAGCAAAATTAAAAATAGAAAGTGGGGATTACAGTAATGGAGTTGAGAAGAAAAAGAAGATTATGAATTAGAATATTGATTGAGGGACGATATAGAAATGGGGAAAGAGAGTATAAAATATTTGGTTATTTATAGAGAAATAAAAAGAGAAGAAAGAAGATAATTACGGAAAAGAGAGCTAAAGATTCTAGAACAAAAATAAAGGGGTGATGTCAAGTCGGTTTCAAGAAATTAAATAAAAAATATATAAAAAAATGATGGAATATGTGGTGCAAGTATTTGAATGGAGAAAAATATCGGCAGTTTGTGTAGATTTTGATGGGTTTTATTTAGTGGTAACGGCTTTAGAGTATTTTAAAAAGCCAATAATTGAGTTTTGTGTAAAAAGTTATAAGAAATTATATGCTGAATACTGTGATTCATGTCACATGGTTCTTTAATTTGTCACATCTCTATCCTATACTCCATTGGATTTGGATATATTTTATAATTTATAATATTAATATTATTATTGGTGCAACTTGTTTTTCTTAAAAAATTTTAGGAAAAATTATAAAAAACTAACTAATCTATAGGTATATTTGTAAAAAATTATCTAATGTAATTTTTTTTGCAAAAAACTACCTAATTTAATATACTTCTCTGCATATGATTACCTCTTAACGAAAAACGTTAGTTGACCGTTAAGTTTGAGGGTTTGACCAACTTGAGAGGTTAAGTTGTCTATGTGGCAGTATCTTATTAGTCCTCGTATTTTTAAATAATTTAAAATTAAAACACATAAAGTAACAAAATAAAAATAAAAGATATTTGACGTCATTTTTACTTATCATAACAATTTTTTTTTCAAAAAACGAACGTCGTTATTACCCTTATGGGATAACTCTTTCGAAAATTCGGTCGAAACAAATACTTATTCGAATATTTTCCGATGCGTCAACCGAAAAAGATATTTGACGTCATTTTTACCCAACATAACGATTTTTTTCAAAAAACAGACGTCGTGACATGGGTAAAAATGACGTTAAATATCCTTTTCGGTTTACGTATCAAAAAATAGACGAATAAGTACTTGTTTCGACCGGATTTACAAAAGAGTTACCCCTTAAGGATAATCACGATGTCCGTTTTTTTGAAAAAAATCGTTATGATGAGCAAAAATGACGTTAAATATCTTTTATTTTTATTTTGTTAATATGTGTGTTTTAATTATAAATTATTTATAAATACGAGAACTAATAAGATACTGCCACATAGACAACTTAACCTCTCAAATTGGTCAAACCCTAAAACTTAATGGTCAACTAACATTTTCCGTTAAGTGGTAGTCATTTGCAAAGAATTATATTAGATTAGATAGTTTTTTGCAAAAAAATTACATTAGGTAGTTTTTTGCAAATAGACCTATAGATTAGGTAGTTTCTTATAATTTTTCCTAAATTTTAATGTTCACTTGATTTTTCTGTGAATACTATATACTCCCTGGAAAGGGGCGCCAGAGAGGGTGAGAGCCCCGTCGTGCCCGGACCCTGTCGCACCACGAGGCGCTGTCGCCGAGTCGGGTTGTTTGGGAATGCAGCCCTAAGCGGGCGGTAAATTCCGTCCAAGGCTAAATTTTAAACCTCAATATCTCTAAATACACATAATAAAAAATTATAAAAAATACATAATAAAAAGGTGTACATTAAGAAGAATCTAACGAGATCTCACATTAATATATTTTATCTTGTAATGTGTCAAAAATATTAATCAAATTTCTCTCTCCTTAAGGTGAAATATTCCAAATGGGAAGAACATTAGAAAACGAAGGAAGTATATCTTAAAATATAAATATTATTTTTGGTGCAACTTGGTTTCTACAAAATCTAACCTCTTAATTTTTTAGATTTTAAGAATTTTAATATAGGAAACACTATGCTACATAAGTTTATAATTCCTTTCTCCCTCTCATTTAGCATTTTTCAATTTTTTTTAATGTCATCTCTACTATCTAACTATATTTTAATTCACCATACATTTTACTTTCACTTTTTGTTTATTACCAAATATTTACCCTTTTAGAAACATTCAACCCTTGCTTTGAAACTTTCTCCGTCTCAAATTAGCTGCAACATTAACAATATTTGCACTATTCACTCATCATCACTAATTTGTAATTAATTTTTAATAAGTTAAAACATAGTCAAGTGAGATCTTATTTGATTTTTTTTTTGAAACAACGATTATTAATATTAAAATTTTATAGTTTTTTGTTATATACGATTAGAGATATTAAAAATTAAATTAATATATCAAACTATGTAAAAAAAATATATTAAATATTGCAAATAATTTAAAACTAAAAGGACATTAGAACAATATATTTTTTGCAAGTGGCGGAATAAACAAAACAAACTAACCTACGAGTTGAAAGAGTAAAAAAAATAGGGAAGATCATAGAAGCATTATTTCAAAAAAGTACTTCTCTACCTAGTATACAATTTATGTCACAGCCATTTGAAAAAATAAAAAAAAACAAAAAAATATTTTAACAAGATGAAAAATTATGTTAAATGTTTGAATAAAAATAAAAAATTATTTATTATAACAAAAAATAAAAATAAAGGAAATTAATAAAATATTTAAAAAGAAAAAAAAAGGCATATTTCATGTGATAGATAGAATAAAAATTTAAGCAATAGCAATTTTGTTTGTAAATTTTAAAAAATGATACGTATGAGAAAATAAATAATTCTTGTTAATTATTGACTTGAAAAAATAAAAATAGAAATATTGAAGGGCGTATAGAATCATGGAATATGTCACAAAAACAAATATGCATTCGGATAAGAACTACATAAAAGAAGTGAAGTTTGATTAAAAAATGATGTTTCGTTAGCTAAGCGATGAGTAAAAGAATCTAGATGACTGGAACGGTTTCCTTCATTTTCAACATCAAGACACGTGGTCATGAAGATATGTCGTCTATCCTTGTTTGGGTTTTATTTTTTAAAAGAAATTTAATAATTCATTGATTAAAATATCAAATGTCATTTACAATTAAATAATAATTGATCAAATATATAAAGATTTTAGTCAAATAAAATTCTATATAGAAAAAGTCACAATTATTATAAGGAAGTATATCACTAAAGTTCTCCCTTTAGCACGCACATTGTTGCTTGACTGAATTAGCCAAACTGATACCCACCATGACGTCGTATACCATTTTCCATCGAATTGATACCAAGACTCCAAACTCTCACCATGAGAGACTTTAAAAGTTAAAACTCAATATATGAGTAAATCGAATCAATAAATGGATACAATAACCCTATAATATAGAGAGAATAAAATTTAGTCGTAACTAAAAACTAAATATTTTTTATAAAATGATGTAATAATCAATACATACTAAATATAATAAAATAACAATTGGATGATTATTTGACTGATGATTTATGTTCAACATAATATCAATTTGTTAGTTACATTTACTGCTCGAGAAAGTAAATTAGGTTAATTTTGGGTTGAAATAGAATTCAAAATACAATAATAAGAATAAGCGCAAATATTCTAATCTTCGATGATGGATTGTTTAAAAAAAATAAATGTTTGGAATTCAATCATAATCTTAATACTAAAAAAATACTTCTAACATTTTAAAGGTTGATACATGAAAAGTTGAAATTAATTAGAATTAGCCGCACGCATATGAAGCATGCATTTAGTGAATATGAAGTAAGTATAAAGTAGATATAACAGGATGAGTTAATGGTTATACTAAGTTGTGCATAGTAGTTGATGATAAGCTTGAATACATACTCAAGCAAGCAGATGTGAGGATGAAAATTTCATCTGTCAACCATTATAAATAGTAGATAAATGGTGTGTATGAAGTTCAGGTCGATAATAAAATACTTATATTATATTCATTGAAGTAAAGTATAAGTGTACTTGGCCTAATTCAACGATTGGGCTCCTTATGAAAAGAAAGATGACAGATAGAAATTCCACCCTTAAGTTAAGAACACTACTTTTTACTTGCATATGAGAATTCAAAGAATAGTGTTTAGAAAAGAGACAAAATGGCCTAATAAAAAATAATGTACAACGGGGATGCGTATATCATGGGCTACTTGCCCGAACATATTGCGGAGCTGACCAATAAATTTGCCATACATTTAACGCAATACACACATTCATACATATATATTTTCAACTATTCTTACCAGGGATCGTTATTAAAGAGATAACTAAAAAACAATAAGTTTATATTTTCATTTTCTCTTTAATTTGTATTAATAGGTTAATTAGACTATATATCTAATGCGTCTGTCCGAAAAACCGTCATCATCATCATACCCGGTATATCCCGAACATAGATAAATCTATGTTCAGGGTTTGGGGAGGGAAGATAGACGACGTCTCATACCCATAAGGAGAGGGCGGTCAAGAGAGTCACTACAACATAATTTACTTTTAGTGGGATATATTTAGTGACATTTAATTTAAATGTCGCTATTTCAAATTTCTTATAGTGTATATAGAGGATTTAGTGACATTTATTAGACCTTTTAGCAGCACATTAAAAAGTCACACTAAAGCTTTTAGCGACATAGGATCTAGTGACATTTCTCACAAATGCCACAATAGACTATAGTGACAATTACATATGCCACTAAAGACCAAATTAAGTGTCGCTAAATCACTTTATGGTGGAACTTAAAATAAAAACCAATAATTATTACACTAAAAATATGAATCAGTGGCATTTTTTTAATGTCACTGAATCCAATGTCGCAAAAGGCTAAATTTGTTGTAGTGAGTCCCCCGGTTCAAGAAGGGCCTTGAAGAGAGGAACTTGCAAGAAAACCGAAATCCTGCATCTTACATCTTACATCCATGTTAGCCAAACATAGAAATCAATTAATCGACAGCAAAATAAGTGACATACACAACAGAAATAAAACGTACAGGTAACTAAAACGGTAAAGAGAGCTGGTAAGGAGCGATGGCGAAAGGCAAAGACCAACAACAAACAAGTCTAGAAATCTCAGACGTGAATAAGGCGCCGCCAATTTACGGTATTTCACAATAATTTTTGATATATTTTTCTGTATCATTATTGAATAAGCTACATTTGAGATTTGACCTATAAATATAAGGGTTTTTTGAATTAAAATTAGCTGTCTCAATAGGACGAAAAAGTTGTAGGTTATGAGTGTAAAATGTTATTTGGATTGTTTTGATCCGATTTTAATTTTTTTGATTTTATAAGAACACTAATAATTGTATTTTGTTGATCCTAATTTACATTTTTGACTATAAGTTCACTCATTCTGAATTCAATTTTTAATGTTTAAAATTCATTTATGTTATGTTTGGGAACCATAATTTCATTTGAAAATTTGAAATTGACTCAAATTTATTATTTGACAAATTAAAAATTTTCAAATTTGGATTTGAATCAAATTTCACCATTGTTTTTTTAGTAGTTAAAGTTGATAATTTGAGAATGACTACCCGAACCTAGTCATCTCAAATTCATTTATGATTTCATAATTGAAATACATAATTTGAAATGAAATACTTGTTCCCAAACACTACATTAATGTATATCGTTACAACTCTAAATATAGATTTGGACCTAAATTTGACTTATCTTGCTCATAATCGACCCATAACTATCTTTATATTATATCATCATCATATTCAGTATATCCCGCTTATAGGAAACTATGATCAGGGTCTGAGAGGAAAAAAAACGATAATTCATACCCATAGAGGAAAATATGGTCAAAGAGTCCCTTGGCTCAATAACTTTATATTATATCATATTCCCTATAAAAGAGTTATTCTTGTAAAAGACCGTCTCTCGGTAAGGCAATCTCAAACTAGTGCTTATATCCTCGTAATATGTATGAGAGGAACTATTTAACCCATATATAAAGTAAAGTGTGTCTGTTGTTAAAATCGTCTCATACAACAAACAATTTGTTTATCACAAATTTAAGATTTCATGGAAAGAATTGAACAAGCCAACAATATATAAAAGGCCACCGCCCATACGTTTAAGGAAATGAAGTAGCGTAGGACTAGAATCAATATTTTGGTCATGCAAATATGTCTTCCCATATTCGTACATTTATAACATCAATTTTCGATTTATAGGAGGAAATACAAAGAAGAAGCAATTGAAGAAATCACACCTATTTATGCCTAATTGTTGGCAAATACCTATCATGTTACGTATATAGCATGAGTTCTTGAAACCGTCCAAAATATTTTGAGCTTCTAATTTTGGGTCAAAGTACATTTTGTATGATTGTATCCCTAACTTAGGACATTCTTATGTACTTCAAAGTTTGAAATAGAGAAACATTGTTTGTCATTAGAGTTTTAAGGTATTTTAGCCTCATTTTGTTTTGTGTATGCCCAAATTTGGATAGACCGAAAGGACGGGAGGTCAAAAGAGGAAGATACGAGAATTAACATCGATTTCTCTTATATATTTCAACCGAGACAACTTGATATTTAATATAGAGTTTGCGGCATAGCTTATTAGTTATCCTAACGATGAGGTTATCACAATCATAAAAAGTGAAAATGATATAGTCTATATTACTAGATAGTGTTCGCGCCATGCACGGCTTTATTAAAATTTGATATATTTATACAAATTAAGATTTTATAATCATCTAATAAAATAATTGAAAAGATTTCATAAATAATTGAAAAAAAGAAATAAAATACATGGTTTTCTAATACATTAAATAATAATATAAGTGTACAACTTAAAAGTAAATAATTAATCAATATGGATAATATTTAGTCATAATTACAAAGTAGTAAGTCAAATATAAATGTTAGTCATAATAACAATGACATTATCATTGAATTTTGGAGGAAAAACTTTTGTTGAAGTTGTAACACATAAGCAATTTTAAAAAGTGATTATATCATCCGTGTTTTGTTTTAGTAATAATTATAGATAGATTTGAAATAAATAAAATTGGCTTCAAAAATATGAAAATGAGGCATTTTTAGATGAAATAAAGATGAGGAATAAGGATAATCATGGGTTGGGTCTGATTGGACTTGGATTCAGACTATTTTTTTGGACCCATACTCAAACCCGAATCTAGGCCCGTCGAGTCTGATGGATCTATGGTCTTAAATGGGTCTCAATTTAATTATTCATACTTAAACTTTTTATATTTGAAAGTTTCATTAATACTAAAATGGATTTATGGGTTGTATATAAATTAAAGTTGAGTTCAAATAAATATAAAAATAGTTCAACGAACTTGAAACTGGTTTTGAGTTGTGTAATAGGTGGGCCTAAAATGGGTACGACGGATCTAGGACGTATCTAGTGGGTTTGGATCTTAAATGGCTTCAAAATAGACTTGTATTGAATTTGGGTTTGAAGATCCTAGACCTTGACCAAAACCTTGCTAGAATATAAAATATATTATTTGATATCTTGTATATTTTGTGTATCTTTATTATTTTGCAAATTATCTTAGAAAATATTAGGTAATTATTTAGTTACCATAAACATTGTAATTAGGGTTGTATCATAATAAATCTAAATCTTAAAATAGTGGTAAATCTAGAGCCAATTCAATACAATTTGGGACTCATAATGTCAAGGAACCAACTCAACCAAAAGCTTAAGCCGATGATTGAGACCCCAAGATATATTATATACTCTAACACATAATCATTCTGAATCGAGAATGATTTTGTAAATCTTAGAAGTATAAAAATTTATAACATGATCCTATTTAGTATATATAGCAAAAGAATCCTAAAAATAACAAAACATACATCAATTATAGATGCCCACCAGACCAGCACATAATGAGCAACAAACAACATGAATGAAAAAATATCAAATGACATAATTAATCTTATTTATCGTCATTTTAATAATATTTATGTCTTATATATTTTTCATTAACATCATTTTAATATTTTTATATATACTCCATGTGTCCTGAATTATTTGCATCAAAGAGAAAATGATTGCTTTTTAAAAATAGGCAAATAATAGTAATAAATAAAAAGAGAGTATGAATTGTGTGGATGAAATTGAAAGTATAATGAGATTAAAAGGAAGTACTGGGTCATAGTCCAAAAATAGAAATGATGCAAATTAAATAGGACGGACCAAAGTGGAAAATGCTGCAAATTAAATGGGACGGAGGGAGTATTGCTTATGATCTCTACCTGTACCTACATCATCATCATCATCATCATACCCAGTGTATCCCGCTCAAAGAAAACTATGATCAGGGTCTGGGGAGGGAGGAACGATGGCATGCTCATACCCATAAGGAGAGTGCGATCAAAGAGTCACCCGGCTCGAGAACGGTCTTCTAGCAAGAGGAACCTGCAGTTGGCAAATAGAATAGAAGCACACACACAAAAACAAAGATAAGATCAAAGAAACGGGTAAAAAGCGACAAAAAGGCAAAGGATAAAGACGAACGAGGGCGTAAAGGGACAGGTTTACTAATCTAGGACTTGGATAAGGCGCCGCAAACTGGCCCTATCCCTGACCCACATAAATAATATATTTTTTTGGCATATATCCTTACTTTTCCTACATCAAATTTATTATTCAATTAAATAATAATTACATACACCCCTTAAAATATTATAATTTTGATATTCTTTATGGAAACAACATTAAAAAAGAATAGAATATTGAATATTACAAGTTGGCCATTAATAATTGTTTTGGTATATTTGGTAAATTAATGTAAAAGGATGAGGACAACAAAATATCAAATCTTATCAAAGTTGCATTATTTGGCGACCCGATCGACTAAGCATGGGCCATGCTAATAAGCATTAGAGTGAAAGTGGTGATGATTCAACCATAGCCATTGATATTAGATAATATGATTAATGATCATACAACGATTGATAATGACATTTCTAATCAATTTTACTCCTCTTTTTTCAACTATCCATTATTCAATCTCTTCCCTTCACCAAGTAATTAAACACTTTTTTTTACGGCTAGTCTCCTGAGAGATCGTCTTTCTGAGAGACGTCTCTCAGGCCCAATCTATTAAAGCTTATTGCCTACATTTACTCTACATTTTTCCTAAATGGCCAACCCAATTAGAAATGGTCACTGACCATCTCTCACAAGAATTTGTGCACTTTTTAGTATTAAAGCAAATTAAATTCCATACTTGATGAACCAAAAGCTTTTAATTTTTTTAAAAAAATTTTACTCTAATATTTGAATTGCTCGAATCAGTACTAAATTGATTCAGAGATCAGTCGTATAATGTTAGAAATTTAGAATCACTGAAAGTTGTATAATAAAATATAAAGTTATGTTGATAGTTGAAGTTCTATAATATCTAATATTAATCATATTATATACGTAACCCTTAATATTTGTTCACGTTTATATATAAAGACTTTTACAATTCTTTTGGTTAAGTACTTCAAGCTTTCCTATTGATTCTTTCACTCTAGCTATCCATTTATGTCATTCACTCATATTATAACCTTTTCGTATGAAAATTAAAAGTCAACTTTGTTTTTTTAATGAATTATATAACGTTATATTCCTTTTGAACAAGTCTAAATATACTTATCTTACGTACAATCTTTTCAAGGAGATGTTTAATCAACCAAGCTATTGAAGAATTGTTTAAGGATTTGATTCCTATGTTTACGTTTCAGATGACATTGGGAAGGATAGAGATTACTAATAAGAGATACACTAATTCTTTATTGAGGCCGTCTCACCGTGAGACGATTTTAATTGGGTCATTTCAAATTATTTAAAAAATAACCACTTTCAGTATGCAAATGGAAATTCAATTTTCATTGACTTTTTTTTTTTTTTACTAATATATCTTTTGGATGGAACAAGTAATATTTTTCTCAGGCTAGGTCTTAAATTTGATTTATTGCTTTCTACTGCACGCCATCAGCCTCATCATCATCATCATATCATACTCAGTATATCCCGTCCATAGAGAATTATGGCTAGGGTCTGGGGAGGGAAAGACGGCAGCAACTCATATCCATAAAGGAAAGCACGACCAAAGAGTCCCCCGACTCGAGAAAGAATAAGATAAGATTCTGATTCTGCCTTAGCCTACTCCGTAATAACAAATTGAAAAATAGAAATAATAAGATATAAAAGTAAGAAAGACTATTCTGTTTATAATTTTCAATTTCATACACAAAAGAAAATCATTATCTGAAAGAAAATAAAAAAGTTCTACATAAAACAAAAATTGAAAAAGGTAGCCAAAGTTGAAACGGAGATAAAAGATTAAGACGACCATTGTTAAATAAAAGCAATAGTTTTGTCAAGACATATGAAAGGAGTTCTGAATTGTATACTTCAACAATCAACACAATTGTTGTCTGTAAGTGAAATAGTAACCTTGTAAGAGTAGGCCAATATGCATTGTTCCAATTTGCTTTGATATTGACTAAAGCTTTTACAATTAAGAGGAGATGTTAAGTGAGGGAAGAAGAGAAACTATGGTTTTCGACAAGTGTAAGATGCCTAATGGTATTAATGAGCAAGGGTAAGTCTAGGTCCGAGCATATCCAAGTCCTCGCCTATATAATTGATTAAAAAATATTAAAATTGAATTGTATAAGTTGTCACATATAACCAAAAAGAACGACGATCAAATCGGTTTCGATTGGGTTAATTACACGTTAGTTATTTCGATTCACTTCAAAATCGGGTTTTGTGTCCATATTGGTTTTTACATAATTGTAAATCCATTTTTAAGTCGGGTATGGAGTCTGTTTTTAACACCTCTACATGTTTGTCTATGTGGATATTTTCTTAGGACTTCAGTGTAACATGATCATTTTATATTATTTCAAACAAAATTATAAAAATTATAATATGAAATTAATGAGGGTTAAAACGAAGTAACTAGTATGAACAATGAAGTACACCAGACATCACTATTTAAGTAATGGGTGTTTTAATGATGCTGATAGTACTTGTTGGATATTGTTTAGACTCATGGATAATACAAATTATATTTTACTTTAGATGGTCGTTTGTTAGGGAGATACGGAGAGAAGGATATATTTTACATTTATGGAATACAGATTAGAGATTAAAAAACATGAGATGGTCCAAGGAAAATAAGGATAAGAGGGTGGTGCAATAATTTATTATTGTCAAAAACAAAAAAAAATTTAAAAAAAATAGTTTATTATTGTCATAAATAAAGCAAATAAGAGAAATGTTGACAAATGCACATGAATTAGAGCAATCAACATTTCTTTTGAGTTGTACTCAAATTACAATCAATTTAAGTCCGAGTTACCCGGACTCACATATAGTAACACAAACCTATATTAATTGATTTTTACTTAATTAATTAACGATCATTTCATTTGAAAATTTAAAATTAACTCAAATTTATTATTTGACAAATTAAAAATTTTTAAATTTGAATTTTGATCGAATTCCACCATTGATTTTAAAGTAGTTGAAGTAGAAATTTTGAGAAAGACTCAACAAACCTTGTCGTTCTCAAATTCTTATTTATGATCTCATAATTGAAATCCATAATTTGAAATGAAAAAAATTCCCTAAATACTAAATTAACGTAGTTATTAAATACTTATCAACGGTTTGACATAATAATAACAATTAATGCGAAAAATCATGGGTTAAGCTATTGGTCGTAGGTTTTTCTTTTTAATTTTCACCCTTGTGTTCGATTCTCAATGCAATAAGAATTCATTTCTCTCCTTCCTTACCTGTAGGAAATTCTCCAGCCATAACCCCATAAAAAACAATGAATGGGAAGTAAATCCTCAAAAGGGGAATTATATATACATAAGTTCATAACACTACATTACAAACTTTAGTAGTACCAATATTTTCTATCGACTTCACTGCATGGAGGTTTTGCATTCATCAGAAAGGCATTAAAGTTAATACTGGTTCTTTTTTTTAAACCTATGATAGGAAAATTTAAATGGAAATATTCATAATTTTGTATTACAGACAATAGAAGTCATAACCTTATTCTGTTTGCATCAGCATAAGGCAGCAAAACTAAGCTGGTCTTTGTATTCATCAGATACAAAGGATTTGACCTTGATACCAGGGTCTTTAGAATCAGCTGATGGAGAGGCATACTTCACTCCAATTACGGTCACTAGACCTGCAGATCAGTGTTTGAAATTATCAGAACTCGATGATAAATGTCCTACATGTTTTCAATCCAAAACTTCACGACTGACAATTGAAAAACTTACTTTCATTAACGCGTCCATACAAAAAACGTTCACCTTTCCAAAACTGCAATGGCCTCATCCTTATCCTAGTACTTCGCCTGACCCCACCATCCCATTTTGTACCAGCATCTGCAAGAGGGTTGAGAAAGAGAACAATGATAAATACCTAAGCAGATACGTCAAGAAACTCGAAAGGCAATAAACAGAAATGTAAAAGGAATGAAGTATTACTGTATAAGCTGAATCGACGAGTCTCCATTTTACTCCGTCCAGGCTGAGTACCTTCTATTTTACTCTTTTTACTCCTAGTTTCTCTAGCAACAGGGGCATCTTGTTCAGACGTTACGACTTGGTTGTCTTTCATCACTGCTTCCTCGGAGTCAGCCGTTTCAAATGGTGCCTTTAATATCCCCTTCGCATTTCTCTTCTTGAAAGATCCTTTTATTCCCTGTAAGACAGACATGATAATTTGTAAAATATACCAACAATACTGCAATAAGGTTCACGAAAAAGATAAGGAAAGCTTTGTTGAACGAAAGCATAAACACAAATAGTCAATTATGAGACAAACCACAAAGAACACCATCTGGAACTAGAAAAAAAATCCTTCCCATATTTCTTCCACAACACAGGACAATTTGAGGGTAGTATATAAACTGCCATAGCTCAACAAGAAGGTTTACAGATTTATTTCAAAAACCAAATTGTTCGTTGAAAGAGTAAGTTTTTATCCTACTTGCGTATATGTACAATTTGATCATAAAAAAAACTGGGTATAGATAAACAAGGGGCACGGCACTTGTTAGTATTATTAAAAAAATAGACACCCTTTCAGTCCGCTGCACAACTTTTCTAACTGCTAGAAATAGCTGGTGTGAACAAGGACAAATATAAAAATAAAACTTGCATCTTTACCATAAAAAGTTGGGAAAGGGCCAAGGGATGGGGCAAACAACGAAAATACAAAACTAGTGTTTGCTACAATAGCTGAATGCCCAAGAAATCAAACTTCATTATTGTATGTCTTTGGGAACCAAAGCTAATTAATATATACAGGCTTCAAGGTACTTTGAGTGGTTTCCACGACCACCGAAACAAAAATGCAGTCAATGAAAACATAAAAAATAAAAAAGGACCAAACCAAGAAGACTCATATTTGTGCAGTAGTAATAATGAATTTCACATTCAAGGAGCAGAATAGCTAATCAACAAAAATACCACACTGAATGTTCTATTTCTACTTTCTATTAAGATGAGATGAAAATGTGTGATCTGGATCAAACCAAAGAAGGGTGGGAGAAGGTGGTCACTTGAAAATGTGTGATATGGATCAAACTCAACAAAAATAGCCCTGATAGAGTACCAACTTAAAGATTGTGCAGGTTTAAGTGGAATTGAAAATAAATATAAAGGGTGGGAGAAGGTGGTCACTTGTAGAAGCTGTCATCTGGATCAAACCAAGAACTCCCAGTGATACATGTGTTTATTAACAAAAATTTTGCAACAAGACATACAAAATACAAAGCTTTTCAGAAAAGAAACTGCTTATATGGCTGAGGCTGAAAATGGATACTAATACTCTCTGGTTATTTTTTGCTTGTCCATGTTTCCATATTGAAACGTTTCTTTTTATTCGCTTGATTCCTGCTGTCATTCACACATAATCCCAGTATACAAAAGCTTCTGTGTGCACATGTGATATGTTGGATAGGAGGGGTAGGATCTTTCTTATCTTGGGTATTTTAGTATGAGTCAATTAGATAGTATCTTTCTAGAAGAAGGTGAATCTAGAGAAAGGAAAAACTTGTATAAATAGGACAGGGGAAAAAATGTATTCACAACTATGTAGAGATTTATAAACATTTAGGGAGTGAACAAGTCTCTCAAATGCTTGTGTTTCTATCTTCATTTGTTTTTCTTTTGGTCAATACAAATCTACAATCACATTTAACTTGAAATTTCACCATAGATACAATGCTCAGTACAATTTTCCCACACAAAAATGATTTTTCAACTCATACTATTTCACTCTCGTTGGTTCATGTAAAAAACCCCATATTGTTGGCGTTAAGGTTTTGGAATTGTTGTACACATTCACTCTATTTGTCTCTCTCTCTTTGTCTCCTCCTTACCTTACATGTGTTTTACATATTCATGGACTTCCTCACTTTTATAAGCTACAGTAACCTGAATATAGAGAAACAGAGGTGGTAAAATGGGCTTGTATCCACCGGACCACCACAGCATTTTAATATTAATAATGTTGAAAGCTAATTAAGAAAACCCTACTCAATCATGAACTAAAGTTTGATATACTAACCTTTGAAGGCCCTTCAACAGGAATGTTTTCTGTATCTGATGGTTCATTCATTCCAGCTTTCGCAACTGCCATAAATACTATTTTGCACATCAGAAAACAAAAGAGTGTAGAAGTAAATAGAGGCATGAAACCCAAAATTTGACCTTAAACTCATCTCAATAACGTCAAAATAGAACAATATAATACTCCTCTATCAAAGATAATAGCAAAGAGAAAATTGGTATTTTTTTTAATGAAAATGTAAATGTTTGGTAATAAATGTAGAAAGACAATGAACTGTGTAGATGAAATCAAAAGAGAGTTAAAATGTATGGATAACATTGAAAGAAATTGGTGGGCCATTGTTCAAAAATAGAATGGATGTAAAATGGGAGGAATAAGCCAAAATGAAAAATGATGTTAAATGAGAGGAACAGAGGGGGTAATGTCTATGTTAGTAAAAGAACAGTGGCACGTTTCAATAGAAGCAGCAGGAATGAAAAATCAAAATGCTAACATCATTTATCAGGGCTATCACAGAACAGGCCGCTCGGGAATATCATTGGTGTTTAAATTTTACATTGACCATTACCAAAATCATTTATGATTATATACTATCAATTCTTATAGAATATACATGATTGATTCATGTTTTCTGCATTTAAAAATCATCAACATAAAAGCGAGTCCAGGAACTTCCTCAAGTTCAGCTCCCAAAAAAGGACAGGAAGACCTTTTGCATGTAAATAATTAACCAGCAATACCTAGTCTAAGATAAAGCCAAAGCCAAACAACACCTTGAACAGTAGAGTCAGTTTTTATTGCAAGTTTCTAGTGCATATAGAAAAGAAATAATATCTGCTCACGCCTCACATTATTACTACTACAGGTAATCAGAGCTCTTGTACATCTTTAATGACAAATTTCAACAAAGCAACATCGGTACACACTGTTGTATGTCAATATTATTTCTTGCATCAAGAGTCCAATGATTTTAGAAAAATAAGGTAACCGCAAGTGAGTGATCCTACACTCAATGTTGGTCCCAAACCCAAGTACAGGAACAGTATTGCATAAAATTAGTGACAATCAGCATAAAAGAATCAACACTTTGTTTGTCATGAACAGAATTCAAATCGTATGTCTCCATTCAGAGCCAAAGACTGAGCCTGTTGTTCCAGATGAAGCTACTTTTGCCTTTTTATGTATATATCACAACGAAAGATTCTTGATACTAGCTTGCTTAAGGATTAAGCCTCTACTCTAGCAACAGCTAACAAGGGCACAAGGCACAATACAAATCCTAAAGAAATATAACTCATACAAACAATGCTCCAGTAACTACTTACCTCTAGTAGAACTTGTGGTCATATCATCATCCTCGAACATGAGCCGTTGTCGTGCAGAGAACCGGTCTGCAGCTACCTGCTCAGTCCATTAAGTGTCCCAAAACCAAATTCAGATTAAAATAATCTCAAAAAATAGAATACATACAATGAAAACCTTTTTCAACATATGGCCAAGCTCTGAAATCAGATGTACCTCATCCTCCTGCATTCCAGGTTCAATAGTTTGACCAACATCCTTCAACAGCAAGGCAGGTGAATTTTGATCGACATCCTTTGGTACCTGGACAGGTGGATCCTTACCAGAAACAGTAATAGTATCTTCTTCATATTCCGGAGGTCGCTCTACTTCAGGTGGATCCATCCTATCACCATGTAGATCAGATTGTCCAACCACATTCTCCATTTCGTTATGCACGGTACTGGCATCAACATCGTTCATGGTAGAGACAAAAGAATTCTCACCGGTAACTGCTATTTTTTCTGCTCGAAGTGCAGAAGATCTACTAAGTTCACATAAAATCTTCCCTGCATCAATCTCAGCAGATTGCCCGCCCAGATCCACTCTTTTTTCAGGCTCTCTTGAAGGATCAGTAGCCTCTGATGGTGATGTATCAAAGTGGCGAATTAAGTAGGGGTCCTTCGATAGGGTACGCTCAGCAATGTGTCTATTCAGTAATGAGATGGAAGCAAACGGACTTTTTGATTTTGCTGGAGACAATTGGTCTCTGCTCCTAACATTTTTACTCCCAGCACTGAGATGATATATAGTATCATTCCTCTTTGAAAAAACTGAGGTTGAAGCCAAAGATTCAGGTCGCTGAGCACGCCAGTCAGGAAGGAATGATTTACCAATGTCCACAGGTTTAATCTGTAGTTTTTCTAATAGGAGATTTTGTACACCGTCCTCATCTAATCCTTCATAATCACAAGATAGTAGCTCATCAAGCTCACTGTGGTTGCTAGTTGTCGTCAATTTGGCACCTATAAACAAGACAACAGATTAAATATCATCCTATTTAGCATGTACCATGAGTGTTCGGAAAATACGAGTTCTCAAAAATAAAATTGAACAAATATCTTTAGCAACATTGACCTACCGGTAGCCCTCACAGTTTGTGAATCATCCATAACATTAACATCTTTTAGGAGATCATTATGACTTGGGCTTCGTATGGCATTATCAAATGACTCTTGTGAAGGCAAAGAAGTCCTATGAACATCTGCCAAGATATTAAAAGAGCTAGGATGATGCACGTAGGTGGATGGCCGCCTGGAACAGATTAAAATAGTCAAATTCACACATTCCCAATCACTTGTTAAGGCGTAGTTGACAGATAGCAAACACGAGAGGAAAAAAAAAGAACTTCTAACCGCTCTAACCCCCGAATACCAGGTCGTCGCTTTCTAGAAGCCAACAATGGACAATTTTGATCCAAGTCCAAGAGTGGTTCACCTTGTAGTTTCTGTACTTCCTTTCTGGCATCTATATTTATTCAGCAAAAACAAGTGATATGAGTGGTAAATTACCATGCATTAAGAACATAAATTCTAAGTAAGAAGACTAAAATACTATAGCTTACTTTCCATCCTTTCAAAGGCGGCAAAACATTCAACTGGATCACTTAGCTTAGCAACATCTATATCAAAGTCCATAGTCGCAGCAGGATGACTGTAGTACAAACAACAATAACAATAAAAGTTGTTACACATTAACGCATTATAGCTTGGAATAATGTCTAGTTTGATGTAGGAATATGTAAAACAACACAACTATAAAATGGAAGGTAAACCCATTTTTGACTTGTTTCATTACCTATTCATGGGCTTTACAGAAAACTTAGAGTGCTTAAGCCCTAATGCGGGTCTCCTCTTTGGGGGAACTCTTTCATTTCCAGCAAAAACCGCTGCTATATTATCAATTTTTGATTGATCTGAATTGTCTTTTAGGATGGCCTTTCCTTGCTCCAACCATTTGTCAGGATTGCTCAACAACTGCAATCAAATCAACGTAAGCAGAAATCTATATAAACAATTTAAGTGGACCTATAGGTTTTTTCCTTCTGTAAACATCGTCATGACTCATGATAGGAATTTTAAACAAGATTATGCAACAACAGCGTTTTGGTTTCTAAAAATTTGGGGAGAGTAAAGTTAGGTTGTTAAGGACAGCTTTGAATCGAGTTTTGCAGGGAACAGAAAGCTGCAGCATCAGACCCGCTCAGTTGTAGGTAGGCGTCAATAAGGAAAGTTACTATACACTCTCCAGATTGGATGGAGGTCTTAGTTACTTATGAGCCAAAATTCCTACTTGTTGTTGAAGGCACTATATATCTTTAATAGAATTTCATACCATTTTCAAAGCTGAAAGCAAATGGAGATACAAGTATGAAACAAGGGATGAACTGAATAATTTGATTGTCGAATAAACTACTACCAAACGTCCAAAATTATCATAGATATCACAATGTCGACAACATACATAGTTTCAACTCAAACAAGGTTACTAAAAGCATCAACTCAAGTCCAGAAATCAAAATACCCTTGTAGAGATACACTAAAATATGCATACAGGTGATACAGCATCTCAAACCTAACGGAACACTAAGAAGATATAGCAAGCAGTTCCACAAATACTTAGCAATAGTCTTAATTCATAGAAGCGCCTTGTCAGCTCTCCTATTTATACCGCATTCCAGAACTACCGACTCAAACTTTCCAATAAAAACCAAAACTTCAAAATTTTTGAACTTAACCAATTTTGTAGTGAAATCTCTAATTCCAGAGTTTTGGACAAAAAAAAAAGGAAAAAAATCAAGTTTTCAAACGACCTAGAAAATTGATCAAATAACAAGCTTATAATTCATTTAAAAAAGTTAAAAGAAGCATTCCCAAAATTCTCAAAACGAAAAAGCAGCGAAAAAACCCTAACAATCAAACTTCAAAAAAACTACAATCAACCGTAAAAACAGTAAGACAAATTTTAATTAATTGATTAATAGTCACAATTATTTGGAAATCCAGATTAATATCCAACCCTAAACCGACTAGCAAAATCAACAAGACAACAACTAACATACCAACGACGCAACAAGTCCTTAAAAATTTCATAAAATTCTCAGAAACGAAACTACAGCCAGAACCCTAAAAATCAAACTTCATACACATAACTACAATAGACCATTAGTACAGTAATATAAACTAATAAATTGAATAATAATCACAATTATTTAGAACTCCGGACTAATAACCAGCTCTAAAACTAACGAAAATTATCAAAAACAAAAAAGAAAAGAGAATGAGTTAAGCAACTTACTCTTTCTTTAAAATAATCTTGAACAGAAGTAGAAGAAGAATAAGATTGAAATGTGCGAGGAAAGAGATACAATGAGGGGTAGTCGGCGAGTGGGTCGACTAGATCGGAAACGTCGCCGTTACTGATGGCTTCCATAATTGCAAATGTATGTAAGATTTTTTTAAGAGCGTTAATCACTAAATCGGTGAATGAATAGAAATTGGGGATGAATTTGGGGGTAAATTTGAGTATCTCACCGTTAAATTTAGCCCTAATTTGGCAAAGTATAGAGCATCTTATGGAAGAGAGTAAGTTAGTTGTTGATTTATCCGACGAAATTAGTTTTGAAATTTGAAAGGGCGGGAGGTTAGTCGGCTACTAGACAACTCTCAATAATCAAGCCATAAGTGAGGACGGTTATGGGTTGGATTTTGATCCGGTTCAGCTAGATTTCTAATCTGATTTTTTTAATTTAGAATTGAATTGGATTTAAATTCTACAGATTAAGATTTAATTTGAAAATATAGATTTGACGTGTTTGACAAATAGTAGAATTTCAAATTTGGATTTGAGTCAAATACACAATTGTTATTAAAATGGTCTAAAGATGAAGATTTGAGAATGACCTCCCAAACCTTGTCATTCTCAAATTCTACATTCATGATTTCATAATTGAAATCATTAATTTGAAATGAAATGCTAGTTCCCAAACACAATCTCATTGGGTTTGAAAGTTTTATACTTAGACGACACAGATCTTTAGGATTTAGTAGGCGTAACCGCGTAAGGTTTGTATCTAAGTCAAAATTAAGTTTTGTTTATTTTAAATATAAAAAATGTTTTCTGCAATTGTTATCTATTCGTCTAAAATTATCTATATAATATTTTAATCAACAAAGAATTTCTAATACTTTATATTAATTGAGAAATCAAATATATTAAACTTCAAGAAAAAAAAGATATCAAATATATTAAGATTTCCAACAATTAAGTTTTTGAAATGAAATATTCACCAATTCTTTCAACTTTTGAAGCATAAACATAATAATCACATTTCAAAGTATATATAAACCGATAAAGTTTCAAATCAAACAAACAAATACATGTAATTATTTTATATAATTTAAATAAATGAAAAAAAAAACTTATGAGTCGGATCTAACCCTTAAATTTTAAAAGTATGGACTCAATCTCAAACCGTAAAGAAATACAACTCGCACCCTTAGAGTCTAAAAATAAATGGGTTTGGACCCTTAAACTATATTCGAATCTGATCTATACCCTTACGGAGTTACGGTCCAATACTCATTCCCATCTCTTACCGAAAATTTGAAACATATAAGCAAAAAAATAAAAAAACAATCAATTTTTGAAACTATTTCCCAAACTAAGCACTTTTTTGACGGAGTTAAGGTCTAGAGTTAGAATGTCAATGGGCCGCTGTTAGTAACAGCGGGCGATTAGATACGTTGAAATTTGATTAGTCAGCAATCGCCCGCTGTTACTAACAGTGGCCCATTGGCATTCTAAATTCAGACAATCTTCAGGCAACTAATGGGCCGCTGTTACTAACAGCGGGCTATTAACCAGTCAAATTTCACTGTTATGAATCGCCTGCTGTTAGTAACAGCGGCCCATTATTTTTCTAATTTATTTGCCCGCTGTTATTAACAACGAACAGTTACTCCGTCAAAAAAGTACTTAGTTTGGGAAATAGTTTCAAAAGTCAATTGCTTTTTTATTTTTTTGCTTATATGTTTCAAATTTTCATCTCTTACCTCAGGCCCTCAAGCGGTCAAGCCCGCAAGCCCGCAACTATGCATTTATTGGGACATGGCCAAGGCCCAAGGGTGAGCGTACAAATTTAGAAAAATCAAAATCCACACATTTTATTCTTGTTTCTTGTATTCTCCTCTAACCCCTCACTAATCATACAAGTTAATTTATTGTCTAATATAATTTTGCACAGACTGAAAAATAATTAACTATGATTTTCGTAATAAAATCAATTTGCACTTTTAAAATATTATTATCAATTTGTATTTTCTTTTTTACTGGTTGATACAAATTTGCCATGATAGTTTTGTTGATTGATATTTACAGGCTATGACGAATTTGCACATATTGATTGATAATTGATAAACACTTGCATTAATTAAAATTATACAATTTAATAAAAAGATTGAAAAATTACACCTATTATCCTTATAAAAGCCCCGTTAGATGGAAAACTTTTATTGATTCATATTGAATTATTTTTGCTTATATTGATTGAATTTTATAAGAAACTGTAATTTTACCATTTTCAAAAATAAATATATTAAATATTTTTATAAAACTAATCAGCTAAAAAATTTTGTTGCATCAAATGAAATAAACAATGTCATCTATATATTTTAGCAATTATTATTTCATATTTAATATATAATGGGTTTATTATTACGTATCTTTGAAAGTTATATTTATATATATCTTCGTACTAAGAAATTTTGCACTGCACGGGTCTTATACTAATTAATTTTCCTATATTTTGGTTTTGTGTTTGTTTTAACTTAGGTTGATGCTGGTAGTTTGATTTTTCGTCTAAATGTATGAGACTATGAGATATCATCATCAATCAATATAACTAGTATATATGGACATAGTATGAAAAGCAATACAGGACAATTAGTAAGACAAGTTGATGCAAGACAAATATTAGACTTAACATGAACCATAGAAAAAAAAAACCATTCATAAAGGAAAAATAATAAGGCATTGGTATCTATTTATGGTCTAAAACATAAATATGACGTCTCTTACTATTTTTATCTATAATCAAGAGCTAATAAATAATTTTACTGAATACCTTCATAAATAGCTAACTTAACCAACAAAAAAGTCAATATTAGTTTTTGATCGAACAAGCATATTGAATCAAACAAGCATATCAGTTTTTGCTCCCGTAGTCTCTCCTCTTCTAACTTCTACGAAGGATAATGAGAACTGTTATTTCTCTTTTGATGTACCCTAACTATTTTTAGCTTTATAATATGTTGCTTTATTTCCCAAAAAAAACAAACAATAATTAAATACCAAACAGCCATAATAAAACTAAAAAATATATCAAAATCAATAATATAAAAAAGAATTCATAGCAAATAAACTAAATGATTTAAGAGTAAAATATCAAACTACTTTATATTTTATATCGTAAATGTGAAAGATTGGCAGTATTAAATCTATAATGATTTTTTGTTGATTTTTTAGGAAAGTTTTATAAGTTGATAAAATAAATATTGGCATTAATTTAGCTCAACTATTAATCATGAAAGTTTGGGCTGATATAAATGTCAATGTTAATAATGAATTTAGTACTCAGGTGGTTTTGGGAGAGACCGTCTTATTCTAAGACGGTCCAATACTCCAGCCCATTGCACTTTTTCTCTTCTTTTTCATTTTCTGGGCATTATTCAATTTTACTCTTAAAAGGTATCAATTTTGATCTTAAAGATATCAATTTCAATTTAGGTGGAAATTGATCAGTTTAACGCCACAATTAATCGCTTATAGGTTCAAATTGAAATTTCTTTTAATTAATGTGTTTAAGTAATACTTTACGTTGAAATTGATACCTTTAAGGTTAAAATTGATACCTTTAAAGTCCAAATTGAAAAATGCCCAGAAAATGAAAAAAAACAAAAAAAATGGAATTTGGAAGGCGCGTGTGCTACACGCGCCTGCAATGGGCTGGCCCAATTGGTTTGGGATGTTTTAATGGGATCGGATATGATGGTTTTGACCAACTTAATTATTCAAGTATATACTAGGATAGAAACCCTACGAATTCTAATGAAATTTGGAAAAATTGATGAAAATAATCCATCTTATTGTTTGTCTGCTCAAAATAAACCCATTTATTAGTTAACTCAAAATAAATCAATTTATTATGATAGTATTCTCAAAGTAGAACCAACATTAATATTAACCGGTAGTAGTAGGTGAAGCTTGGTGAAGCTTTGTCAACCTTATTAAAATAGTAATTTTCTTCCTCTATTATTCATCTTCATTGTTATTCTACCTTGGATGTTAAGATAAATCTAATTATATCTTAATTTGAATCTCTTTTGCAAGCTTTACTCATACTGCCATCACTCTTATTATACGCATCTACATTAAAAGTTTACAATAAATTATAGTTTTTAGATAGATTATATATTGGTTAAAATAAAAGAGACGTAGAACTTCGTTGTCTGCTATACTACATAATACTTCATAATAAGATAATACTTAATATTCTTAAACTATTGTGAGTGCATACATTTCACAATCCGAATACATTTGGCAAAATAACATAACCTAATACATTAAGAGATATAACTTCCAAAAGTTAGTTACGCTCCAAAATATTGTGAGTGAATACATTTCACAATCCGAATAGCTCCTAATCATGCCACAGTTGAAAAATGTTCAAGATTTCAAAATCTGAATACCCCCACTGACGGCAACATTCTGAGAGAATCCTCCTCTTCTACTAGCGCCACCCCTACTACCTTGACCTACCCTCAAAGTCTTCCTTCCCCTTCTTATTGCAGTAGGTTGAGCGGATGCATTATGATGGTTTGGAGTAGTTGTTGCTGCAACTTGTTCCACATCAATGTTTTTTCTTGGTCTCCCTCGTTGTCGCTTACTTGGTTGATTATTTAATTCAATATGTTTGTCTTTGTTAGGACATTTTCTCTTATTGTGGGTGGTGGACTTGCAAACATTACATGACTTTAATTGACCATGCTTTGTTAATTTACCGGGTCGTTTAGGATCCTCAAAAGGACTTTTGAACCGATTCTTCCTAGGCCTGCCTGGCCCTATCTTAATGGGAGGGGGATCAAGTGCTAAATCAACTTTAGGTCAATGTCTTTCCCCTGTACATGGGTTGATACTCCCACTATATGCCCTAACATAAGCCTCCTTTGTATAACACACATCAACATAATCCTCAGGCTCTTTATGTAAACAAAATAAACATGCAATGACATGGCGACAAGGAATCTCACTAACATCCCACTTCCTACAAGTGCACGTTTTGTTATCCAAATCAACCTCCAAGTTGTCATAGTAATAACTTACCTGAAAGCGTGTTAATGTTGATGGAATGACGCAGCAGTTAGAAGCTTCTGACTTCTCTTTATCCAATCTTGCTTGAACTCTCGGACAAATGTTAGTAGTCCACTTCTCTGCTTCGGCCCGCTTTACAACCAACTGTTGCATCAACATAGATCTTATATCTTCTAGCATATCACATAAGTGCTTAGCTCGTGCATGGATTATATAGACATCACATTTGCTAGAAGTTTTCACAAATGCCTTGCAAAAAATCTTCGGATTACGTTTTTTAAAATCATCCACTGCATTCGGATTAACCTTATTCATGTCTTGAATGGCATCATTGAAGTCAGCTTCGTTATAAGCTTTTGCACATCGCCAGAATAATAATTTCATCTCCTCGCCTCTATAACATTTGTGCCAATTCGCAAAGATATGTCGTGCACAATGTCTATGTTCAGCCTCAGGCAACACAAGGGAGACAACTCTTAATATACTCTACATACATGAAGGAATGATAAAAAAATAAAAGTTATGTAATTTAGTATAAAGTAATTTAACATAACTTGAGTTAGTTGTATGCTAATTTGTTGAGTGCAATGCTAAACTACAATATAATGTTGAAAATTCAACTATGAATACAAGGTAAAGAGCTCAAAAAATGGCTAGTAATGAAGTAAAATTTCAAAGTTTAAGAGCACAAGAAGTCGACCTGATGCTCGTCTGAAATGAGTGTCCATCCACTGTCATTTGGGCTTTCAGTGCATTTCCTCAACTCTGAAACGAACCACTCCCAAGACTCGTTGTTTTCACCTTCCACTACAGCCCAAGCCAAAAGAAACATTTGTTCATTAGCATCTCTACCAACGGCTGATAATAACATTCCACCTAAGAATGTCTTGATAAAACAACCATCAAGACACAACACTTTCCTACACCCTGTAATCCAACCGTTTTTTAAACCTTCAAAGCATACAAAGAACCTTTGGAACATACGGGGTGAAGTTCCCGAAACGGTTACTACCTTGAAGTAGCTACTTGGACTAGCTTGGTTTAGTGCTTCAACATAATTCATGACCTTGCTATAATGTTGCTTCATTGACCCATGTAATTTTCGGTGTGCATAATACTTGATTTTGTATGCAAAGTCTTTTTTTTACCAATACTTTGTAAGCTCTCCTGATTATCTCAATAATCTCTGAAGCGGGAATGTGAGGCCTAGATTTAAATAAATCAAGTAATTGATCAGCACACCAAGTGGACTTCAATCGCTTATTTAGTTTCATGTTCCTTTGGCATGTGTGTTTGCCCTGAACAGACTTCACCACGTAGCAACAATTTTTCGGATCCCAACTACCATACATCTTAAATGGACAGCTTCCATAACACTTTACCCCAAGTCTTTGTCCTCTTTTCTTATTGCTTATCCAAATTCGCAAGTTTCTACCTTGGACAATTGCATACCTCGTCACAACTTCTCTAAATACAGCAACATTCGTTAACCTCATACCAGCACTCCATTTATGTTTTGAGAAGTCTGTATTTTCATTAACAAAAGGGATAAATTTTCCTCTTCTTAAACTAATGCCATCCTCACAGCTGTCCTCTGGAGTATGAATATCTTCACCACTATCTTCATATTCACTTAAAGCTATACGTTCTTCACTTGCCGTGCCCACAACATTTTCCTCGGTTTCTGCTACTTGAACCAAACCTAATTCTACCTCCCTTTGCACAATATGAGCAACTTCCACAGTATGAGCATTCCACTTCTTTACCTTATCTCTAGCAAGCTTAAACTCATCATCATCAGTGTCACTATCACCACCTTCAACTTCTTCAATTAATCCATCTAGTATATCATTTACATCGATCTCATTGTCCTCAACTTCATCAGCTTTGAAATCATCATTGGTATTGTCTTCTTTATCACCACTAAGTTCAAACCCTTCACTAGAATCATCATCTTCATCAGCACTTTCATGTTCTGATTCATCATCCCCTTCTCCATTATACAATTGTTCAAGAGCATATTTACCACACCAAGTATCATACCAATCATGATCTAATGACTGACCCCAATATGGTTGTGACACTTCTTCACTGACTCCAATATTATTTAATAGATTAACCTAAGAAATTACAATATTCATGGCTTTGAATTCATCAAATTCATTCAACTAATAATATGATACAATTGAATAATTAAAAATAAATTAACTTTGGACAATTATATTTACAAATACCAACTGCTTGCATTGACGACAATGAACGCAAATCAATTTTTGGGTTTAAACAAATACCATCTCAACAAATTTCAAATAAATAAGTTTCAATATGAGTAAATTTCATCAAATTAACCATGGAAAATAATAATTGCAAATCAATTAAGCACATACCATGTTAAATCTTCAAGATGGAGATTGTAGCTTGCATTTAGGGTTCGGCTTCGTCTTCTCTTCCAACTACTTGGAAAGATTGGTAATTGGGATAAAGCCTGCAACTTTCTAGATGTTTGTTCTTTAATATTTTGGTTTTTTTTTTGAGATGTTCTTTAATATAATTATGGTAGTTTAATAATATAAGTGACTAATTTTAATGATCAATTAATATGTTATTTTAATTTTAAATAACAATTGATGAAAAATGGGCTATTATGTGCTTCGAGTAATTTCTTAAATTGTTGTATAATTTTATACACAGTGTAATTTAGCTGTATAATTTTCTAAATTGTGTAGTTCCAATCACACTGGAATAAATGTAATTTATTTTGTAGTATAATTTTCTAAGCGGTGTAATTCCAGAATTTTATCGGACAATATATAATGTTCAACACAATACATTATTATTTCCCATAATCCCATTATAGTTTTTTAAATAATGCATATACATACAACTGTGTAATTAGAATAATTGTGATTTATTGCATCCTTTAATGTATGAGTTTTTCTGAAAATATAAATTTGTAAATATGGTAAGTATAAAAATGCAAATCGGTCAAATTCCATCAATACTAACCAATGAAAAAAAGATAAATGACATGCTCATAATTAAACAACCTTTTTTCTATTATATAGTAAAATTAATATAATGTATAATGCGTTACATTTTTTTATTTGTCTTAGGGATCGGAACTAACTATATTTGATTTTATGAAGATGTGTTATATTATTAATTCTCTTTTTTATATTTTTTTTCTTTTCTAATACTAATATGATTTTCTGAATTTAATTTTTTTTTTTCTCAACATTGAAACTACTTTTAAATACTTCTATTTGTGTCAAACTTTTTAATGTGACAACGAATTATATTGTTTAGGCAAGAATGTGCGAGATATGAAATTAGAACTGAGATTGTGGACAATTTTGATAAACATTGTTCCTTACTCTCGGTATATTGTTTAGGCAAAAATGTGTGAGATACAAAATAAGAATTCTGATTTTGGACGATCTTGATGAACATTTCTGGTTAATTTCATGCTTCTATAAATAATAGGAGTATGTCAGATTACAAAAAAGTTATTTCTTAACTCAACTATAAATAAATTGAAGAAAAAATTGCCTATAATAATCCAACATTTCCATGATTTTCCTATAATTATCCAATTTATTGATTAACTATGAATAATCTCAACTTTAAGAGGTATTTGCTTAAGGTAAATTGGGGTAACCTGATGACCTACTATAATAGGTAATTCACCAAAAAATTAAACTAAAAATTAATTTAAAATTAGAGAAAAATTTTGAAAATTTACATAAATTAAAAACTATAAATAATAAAAAAAAATCATATTTTTTTGTTGAACATTCGTTCAATATTTTTTTCAACATTTTATTTTAATTCATCTTTTTTTAAGAAAAAATAAAACTTGTTATAACGAGTCATCCGGTACCAAGTTTACTCTATGAGAATACCCCTCAAAGCTGGGATTATTCATGGTTAATCAATAAGTGGAATTATCGTAGGATAATCACGAATAGATTGGATTATTCTAGGTAATTATTCCTAAATTGAAAAATGAGATATTTACATAATTCATTGTGATGATAATCCGATTTGCTTACTTAAGAAAACTTATTTATCTAACTAACTAATAAAACTGAACATTTAGTCTTAAAATTATATAATGATTTTTTAAAACATAGTTTTTCTATTACAAGCCTATGATCAAAATAAGTACAAAAATATAAATTTCATGTCATACATGAAAAGTTCTCAATAATCCACACAAAGTAAGCATTTGTCTTTGTTATCCTCTTTCTTCTTTATATAGATGTCTAGAATCCATCATCATTAAGGAGAAATCACTAATGTCTTAAACACACCCACCAAACTCACCACACATTTATGTTAAGCAACGACAAGGAGTGTTGTGTACCATCAAAATAATATTCTATACCCCACCAATCCACCATACCTTATTGAGGACTTGCTATATTTGACTTTTTACACAATATAATGCGTTATTTTGATCATTTATATATTGAATTATATACGTCGAAAAATTATAAAAATTAATAATATGAAAGTATACATTAGACGATTCAAACAATATACCACTTGATCACGATATTTTTTCCTACATATTAGCTACAATATATAAAACAACCAGTCTCCTGAGAGATCGTCTCTTTGAGAGACACCTCTCAGGTCCAGCCCATTATAAATTAATTCCTACTCTTACTTTATATTTTGTTTTATAGGCCGACCCAATTAGAGATGGTCTTTCAAAGAGAGATACCGTCTCTCACAAAAATTTGTTTATATAAAATAAACTTGAACGATAAATAATGTCGATAATAAAAATACAGCGAACGAAGAAAGTATGTAACAACTAACAATATTGATACCTAGGTCAAAGGGAAACAAAGTGGGGGCCTCTACCCATGGATGAACTTGGCCACTTGGGTACGTATGTGCATAGTGATCAACAATTTAATACAAATCTCCTTAAATTGAGATTTGGAAGAATTCAAGATAAAGAATTATTTGTAAACTATAGTTTTAATGTTTAGCATTTTGCGAATTATAGTTTGGATTTTTTTTTTTTTTTTTAGAATTATAATCACTTAAGAATCAAAATTTACAGGTTCAAGCCAAAATACAGAATTGCGACTATTTTGGTGGTCGAAATTATAGGTTAAGCGGAACATGTAAACTTTGATATTTTGGTGGATGTAATTCGCAAAAAATAAACATTTAGGTTGGAATTTGCAAAAGTGTTAAATTTTAGCACTGCAATTCGTAAATTCTTTTATTGTTTTTGATTTTTGTTTGCTTATTTAATTTTAGGCCCTTAAATTTTAAAAATTAGTGTAGTTTTTTTAGTAAAACACTAATTTTCTTGTTTGAAGATTCTCATTGCCTTTATATCCTTTTTTGAAGTTTCAGAGTAGTATTGATATTTATTTCTCCACTATTAAACAATACAAATTTCTATGTGAGAGGGTCTTTTCGTGAGACGCCTTTAATTAATAATGGACTAAAATAGTTCAACTAATATAATTATTAGCATATGAATATCTTATTTTGAAGTCATTCTCACAAGAAGACAGACTCTCATAAGAGTAGATCAATAAAAATTAAAATTAAAATTAAAATCAAGAATATGCTATAGAATTCCTACGAGCAATAAGTGTGGAGGGGATTAAACCACTAAGCTTATCAATAATTCTCAAAATAAATAATTTACGACCCGTTTGGTAGGTGGTAATAAACGGGGGTTATGGGAATGGAAATCTAGTATAATTTGGGTTGAAAAATCTATTGGCTACCTTGATGGACATGCTTGTCCAATTTTAATCATCTCATTTTCTTCATAAAATGCATTCCAAAGTATTAACATTGGGAGAAGTGGTATTAGGTGGTAATGAAAATTTGTAAACAGATTTTTTTTGAATATTCTTATTGGCTATTAAGTATTCTAAATCAATTAGTTATTTAAGAGATATTTGTAAAATTTAATTATTGGTTGTTAATTAGTATGTAAAGCAAGCATTTATCTTTTTTCTTGTTTTTTTTAATTTTTTAATTTGTTTTAAAATTTATAGATCAACTCAAAGAAATGATTTTATAAAAAGATGGTTTTTTTTTTGATAATTTTCACACAAAAATAATAATTGACTCAAAAATTTATTTAAAAGCCATTTACCAAATTACCAACTAATTTCTTTGGTTTTAGTAGTTGCTAACTTGCTATAGATAATGAGTCAGTGACATTTCTCCTAATAAAATATCACTATATGTAATAACTAATAAAATAAAATCAGGAGGTAAATACTTAGTCACTCGACCCCTATGGGATCCAATGTGATATGGTACTATTTCACCGGTCCGACTCTCCTCTATTACATAGTATTTGCATGTACAAAAAAAAAATGCTCACTTTCCAATAAAGAACTCTTTCCCTCATCCCCTCTTCTCTGTTTCCACCCTTAACTCTATTTAACAAATCATTTGGCGTCCACAATGTTGCTCTGTCTTCACTTTTTGGCGGGGTGTAAAGTGAAAATCCCCTACCAAACAACCCCTTAAATATTAATCTTAAAAATTTTCCCGCTGACAACAAAAAAAATAAACAAAAATGCCCATCAAAAGGAATGACATAGTAGAATAATTTCTAGGGTTTTTGTTTGTTTTATGGGCTTCATTTGCTTATCTCATTAGTCAGTTTTTTAGATATTGAGGTGAGAAAAAGTGACAAAAAGAAAGAGTGGAGGGAATAGACAAAAGGGTTGTTCTTTTTTTGCTTTTAGAGGTAAATTCATTTGTGGGTATTTGACTATGAAGTGTAAGTTCAAGAGGGTTTCCTTTGATTACTCTACTTTGTAGAAAGATTATTGCTTTTTAAGTGTTTAGTGCTGGAAATGTGGGATTAGGAGCTAAAAATTTGCTGGGTCCCTTGTATTTATTTCAATGCAGGTGTTGATTGCAACCCACATTAGTCTCTACTTTTTCTGGGTTAGTTTAATTTTATTTTTTCTCTCATTTTTGCCTTCTTGATTGAGTATTCTTGGCAACAAATGTGGTAGTTAAGCTAAAAATAAAAGCTTTTATTAACCTGTTATTTGCAGTTGAAAGTTTGTTAATTTTTTGAAGTTTTGGTTGCTGATAGTGATTGATTCTTCACAAGATTCCAACTTGGTAAGAAAGATTTTCCCTTTCTAGCTTTCGCTTCCCTTTTTCTGTTCTTGTTGATTCTGGAATAGATCTCTGAAAACTACATTATTTGTAAGAAATTGTGACAAATTTTAATTTTTGATGGGATATTCATGATTTCAGGTGAAAAATAGCTTAGGGGATTCTTCTTTTTCTTGTCTTAGTAGGTTTACATTGTGGGTTAAAGCTGAATTTTGAAGTAAATAATGAAGTTATTTGGGTTTTTTATGCTTTCCCTATATTTAGTTTCTGCATTAGGGCAGCTACCTTCACCTGACATTATAGCATTGCTTCAATTTAAGAAGGGTATTAAGCATGACCCAACTGGTTTTGTGTTGAATTCATGGAATGAGGAGTCTATTGATTTTAATGGGTGCCCTTCTTCTTGGAATGGGGTTGTTTGTAATGCTGGTCATGTAGCTGGGGTTCTTCTTGATCATTTGGGTCTTTCTGCTGAGGCAGATTTGAGTGTTTTTGCTAATCTTACCATGTTAGTAAAGCTTTCGATGGCAAACAACTCCATTAGTGGCCATATTCCTGATAATATAGGCTCATTTGATAAGCTTCAGTATTTAGATATCTCGAACAATCTCTTTTCCGACTCTTTACCATCCGGAATTGGCAACTTGGCTAGCCTGCAGAACCTTTCTTTGGCTGGAAACAATTTCTCCGGACCAATTCCTGATTCGGTTTCAGGACTGACCGCACTACAGTCTCTAGACTTGAGTCGCAATTCGTTTTCTGGTTCACTTCCTTCCTCATTGACAAAGTTAGGAAGTTTAGTTTATTTGAATATGTCTAAAAACGAGTTTAAGAAGAAGATTCCTAAAGGATTTGAATTACTTTCGACACTCGAGGTGCTCGACTTGCATGGGAACATGTTTGATGGGAATCTTGATGGAGAGTTCTTGTTGTTCTCGAGTGCTATTCATGTTGATTTAAGTGACAATCAACTCGAGAATTCTGGTTCCGAAAAAGACAAGTTCCTGGCTGGTGTGTCGGAGACAATTAAGTATCTGAATCTCAGCCATAATAGGCTTACTGGATCATTGATTGGTCAAACTCAGCTGTTTGAGAACATTAAGGTGTTGGATTTGAGCTACAATATGTTGTCCGGAGAGTTGCCTGAGTTCAACTTTGTCTATGATCTTGAAGTCCTTCGGTTAAGCAACAACAGGTTTTCCGGGTTTGTTCCTAATGATCTGCTGAAAGGAGATCCCCTACTTCTTACTGAATTGGACTTGAGTGGCAACAATCTCACAGGTTGTTTTTTGTCTTTGCTTTCCTTTTATGATTCTTAATTTTTTGGTGATGGATTATAGACTTACACTAGACTATTTTAAAATGCCTCATTGAATTATGTGCACTTCTTGTTTTTGTGAAATTTCTGATGATAATTGTTACTAAGGGTCAACCGAAAACAACCTCTTTGTTGTTACTATCTTTGTTGTTACTAACAAGGGTACGGTTGCGTACATCTGGCTCTCCTAAACCCCCAAAGGTGAGCCTTTTAATGACGTTGAGGTAATGCAATATTATTGGTTTTGTATTTCCGGTCAAGATAGTCATTTAGTCCATTCTCTTGAAAGTTTATATTGTGATTCATATAGCCGTCGATAAGAAATGGGAAAGCCGGCTATCACCATTTAGGGCCAAAAAAATATTTTCATGTACAAGGTTGATAATAACTTAAATTAAATGTAGATATAATTTGCATTTTTTGCTACCTAATATGAGTTATTAGGGATTTTTTTTACAAAATAGTTAAATATCAACAATACAAATGAGCATTATATCATTTAGTACGTCTTAAATTTTTAGTGATCTTTTTTATTTTTCGCTCTGGGGCTAGTGATTTATGTATCAAATGACGTTTTTCAATGCTGATGACAATACTCTTCTCCTTTAAGGTTATGCTGATGTAAATATGTTTTTACTGTCATAAAAAAATTGTGTCTTTCAGGTCCAATTGGCATCATCATGTCTACAACGATGCGAACACTTAATCTGTCTTCAAATGGTCTTTCGGGTGAACTGCCACTACTGACCGGAGACTGTGCTATACTCGATTTGTCGAATAATCAGTTTCACGGGAACTTGACAAAAATGGTAAAATGGGGAAACATTGAATTCCTCGATCTCAGCCAAAATCGTTTGACAGGTCCTATGCCTGTAACCACATCTCAGTTTTTGCATCTAAACCATCTCAACCTTTCCCGCAATTCCCTGAAAGGTAGTCTACCAAAAGTTATGACCCAATTCCCAAAGCTCAGCGTTCTAGATTTAAGTTTCAACCAATTAGACGGGCCTCTACAAAGTGGTTTATTGACCATGCCAACGTTGCAAGAATTACATCTTGCCGGCAATTCTTTTGCCGAGACTATTGAGTTTTCACCTCCTCCTGGTCAGTCTGATCTTCGTGTCCTTGACCTTGCCGACAATCATCTAAGTGGCTACTTTCCTGACGGATTTGGATCACTAACTGGTTTGGAGGTCCTTAATCTCGCGGGAAATAATTTTTCAGGTTCTTTGCCAACATCCATGAATGACATGAACTCACTAACTTCTTTAGATATATCCGAAAATCACTTCACGGGTTCTTTGCCTACTAACCTGTCTAGCAACCTTCTAAGCTTTAATGCATCATACAATGATCTCTCTGGGGTTGTTCCCGAGAATTTGAGAAAATTTCCTCGTTCATCTTTCTACCCTGGAAATTCCAAGTTGCAACTTCCAAATGCTCCGCCTGAACAAGAAAGTTCCGGTGGAAACTCCAAGAGGAAAACTATGAAGACCCTAATCAAAGTGATAATAATCGTTGCATGTGTGGTTGTCTTTTTCATTTTGATTTTGCTTGCCATCTTCATACATTATATTCGCCTCTCAAAGAGACCTATATCTGACGATGTGCGTAAGAGTGATGTCGAGAGGAAGGTGCCGACAAATCCCTCCGGCACTGGCGGGAGAGAAAATCCTCGGAATTTGGTTGTTTCAGCTGAAGATATTATTACCGCCACCAGAAAACCATCCTCATCCGAGATCATGAGTCCTGATGAAAAAACTGCTGCTGTTACGGGCTTCTCTCCATCCAAAACTAGCCAGTTATCTTGGTCACCAGAATCTGGAGAATCTGTTGCAGCGGCTGAGAGCCTAGCTAAACTTGATGTGAAGTCACCTGATCGGTTGGCGGGCGAGTTGTATTTTCTGGATGATATTGTGTCATTGACACCCGAGGAACTTTCAAGAGCACCAGCAGAAGTGTTGGGTCGTAGCAGTCATGGAACTTCTTATAGGGCTACGTTGGATAATGGTATGTTCTTAACCGTGAAGTGGCTAAGAGAAGGCGTTGCAAGACCAAAGAAGGATTTTGCCAAGGAAGCTAGGAAGTTCGCAAATATTAGGCATCCTAATGTTGTTGCGTTACGAGGATACTACTGGGGTCCTACCCAACATGAGAAGCTCATCCTTTCAGATTATATATCACCGGGAAGTCTTGTCGGCTTTCTTTATGGTAATAACTTTTTCTCTTTTATTTGTATTACTTTAGAATCAGTTCGACTCCCCACCCGAAAGAAACCAAAAGGAAAATATTATATCTTGTTATTGTACGGTTTATGTTTTTGGTTATATATGATAGAGTATATATCATCCCGGGGGCTTCAACCTGATAGAAGGTTAACGGGTACGAAACTCATCAAACCCTTATTTCAAGGGGAACATTTGATAGAGTATATAAGATATTTGGGGCTTCAACCAAAAGCTTAAGCTTAGGGTTGTAGCCTCAAGATCTGTTATAGTATGTCTATCTCTATAGATGTCTTTTCCATGTATTGGTATAACGATTCAGTTTGTCTATACTACTACTATTTTTAGATCGACCAGGAAGGAAAGGTCCGCCATTGACCTGGCCGCAGAGATTGAAGATAGCAGTAGACGTTGCACGTGGTCTCAACTATCTTCATTTTGATCGAGCTCTTCCTCATGGTAATCTTAAAGCAAACAACATATTACTTGACGGTCCTGAGCTTAATGCACGAGTTGCAGATTACTGCCTTCATCGCCTCATGACTCAAGCCGGAACAACTGAGCAAATTCTCGATGCTGGTGTTCTAGGCTACCGGGCCCCTGAACTGACTGCGTCTAAAAAGCCCCTTCCATCGTTTAAGTCAGATGTTTATGCGTTTGGAGTCATATTGCTGGAACTGTTGACTGGAAAATGCGCCGGTGAAGTTGTTTCTGGTGAAGGTGGAGGCGTCGATTTGACAGACTGGGTTCGACTGCGAGTAGCTGAAGGGCGGGGATCTGATTCGTTCGATTCTTCCCTGGCGGCTGAAATGGGAAATCCTAATGTCGCCAAGGGGGCTAAGGAGGTTCTTGGAATTGCCTTACGATGTATACGCTCGGTATCAGAAAGGCCAGGTATCAAAACTATATATGAAGATCTTTCATCCATTTAGTTGATTGTGGAGGTTTTTCTTATTGAATTTTGATTTTTAGGGTGTCCTGAAAATGGGTATGGTAGTGAAGTCTCACTTATGAATATTAGTTTTGGTGTATGAGGTAGTAAAAGTTTTTTTCTTGAATGTTGATTGTTCAAATGGGCCATGTTTTGAGATTAGATGCTCATATGTAAAGAATTGATGAAATCACTTTGCAAATATCTTATTGGCAATGTGAAAATCTTTTTCTCCTATTTGATTATCAATGGTTCAATATTATATAGTTGATAGCTCATAGCCACTAGCTTATTACATTGATAGGTTTGACTAATTGATTTTGAATCCGCAACTATGAGCAGATTGTTTAAAAATAACTTACTTCCTCCAACACAATTGTGTTGTCTTTGGCACAAATATTAAGAGTGGGTGGTAGTTGGGTATTTTAATTGATTAAATTAATTGTAAAGGTGGTAGTTGGGTATTAGGAATTGGAAAAGTGTGGTTTTAATTTGATTAAATTAATTGTAAAGGTGGTAGTGGGGTATTGAGAATTGGAAAAGTGGGGGTATTTAGGTAAAAAAGATAGACAAAAAAGAAAATAAGAGAATTGAAGTGAATTGTTCCAATAAGGAAATGGGACAACACAATTGTGTTGGAGGGAGTATTATATTTCAACCTGCTAATTTACCAAACATGAACATTAAATGGTTTGACCACCTAATTTTTTATCTGTATCAAATTAATTAAAATTGACCAATAAATTATTTTGCCAAATACTCTGTAATCTTAAAACTTTTATGCATGGTATGTTAAATGGTTGATTTCAAGATAGTTTTGTTTCCTATGCTAATTTTTCTATTAACAATCTTAAGGGCGAATTTTAGGATGATAGTAGAGGGTGAGTCGAACACTCGTCTATGATACATTGACTTGACTGTATTCTACAAGAGCGGCAAAAACATCAACATTTAACGGTAAAGAACTTTCTAATGAATGAGTTTAGAGAACAAAAAAGGATCCAATTTCATGTTATAGATGGAGAAAGGATCTTAATCAACCAATAGTGATATCAAAACCATTACAAGGCTCCTCTACAGAAATTGTTCACTTTAAAACAAGAGCTGGAAAAGATTGAAAATTTGAAACAAATAACTAATTTTATCAGAAAAAAAAGTTTTGGGGAAACTTAATCTATAAATAAACGTTCCCATGTTTGAGCCTAAAATCAGGTATGTTTGCTGTTACTAAGCGAATAAAGTAGCTGATTAAAAAAGTTAAAATTCTTTGTTCGCAATATTACAACGACCAAAAGGAAAATAATGTCACATCATTGAAAGGACAAAGAAAATAAAATCATGTTTGTTAGCCGTTACTAACAATGAACAAACATATTTTTATTTTTTTATCCCTTCAATGCTAAGACACCGTCTTCATAAAATTAGTCACGTTACACTCTCGACCTATAAAAAAGACTTCACTGACACGTTTCAGACATAGATTAATTATTAGTTTAATTAATTAATATAAATTATGAGAATATAATTTTATTTTGGGTGGTTTTATTGAGAGATAGTCTCTCACAAACTGAATGGCTAAAGAGAATGTTTATTTCAAGCTCCAACTGATTGCATCTCGGGATGGAGGGTCTAAGGTCTTGTTGGACCCGTATCAGACTCATACCTAATTTTAAGGTCTAAGTTCACTTTTTTTGAGATTTAATGGGTTTGACTTGGGGTCTTGGTCATCTAACCCTAACTTGACTCAGACTAACTCTAAAGCCGCACTAGATCACCTTAGATTCAACCCATTTCCTAAATCATAATAATTTATAGACTCATTTTAAATCTACTTTTTATTTATTTAAATTAATATTAGACATATATATGACCTATATATCAAGATATAATCACACCTTAAATATGCAAAAAGGTAAAATATGAACATTTACACTATGTTTGGATAGCAAATTAGGAGAGAAAAGAAAGGAAGGGAAGGGGAAGGAAAAGAAGGGAAAGGAAAGGGAGGGATAAGGAGGAAAAGTGTATATTGTTTGTTTAGAAGAGAAGGGAAGGGAAAAGGAAGGAAAGTGTTTTCCTTCCAAATCTTTCCTCTTTAGGAGAGATTATCTTTTTAACAAAATTTATTTTAATTTTCCTTCCAAATCCCTCCCCTTCAAATCCCTTCCCTCCAAATTTGTTATCCAAACAAGGGATACCTCCTCCCTCCAAATCCCTCCCCTTCATTTCCCTCCATTTCCTTCAATCCAAACACACTCTTAGATTAAAACCCATCTAGAACCATTAAAAACTCAAAACTCATCAAATGCAACAGGTCTAAGCTCAGATTCAAAATTTCTAAACCCTATGGGTTCAAGTATGAGTTTGAGTCCCAAACAATAAATATATCTAAATTCGAGTCTAAACTGAATCCACAAGTCCACAACTATAATTCAAATGTGATTGAACAATAAATATAAGGGAAAATTACTTTAAAATTTTCCAACTATTTGCGGTTTAAATATAAAACTCCCAACTATTGATTATTATTCAAAACTCCCAACTATAAGCCCATCTTAAATATAAAGCACCGATACATTTTATAACCTGTTTTAACCGGTTACCTTTTGTTGAAAAGGGAGGGTATGGAAGGGTCGTGTAAGGTCAAAGGAAGTGAGGTGATTAAAAAATACAATTGGGTCCCACTACTTCTCGATTAAAACCAATTTATCCGGTTATAAGTCATCTTGGACTTTAAATATAAAATGGGCCTAAAGTTGGGAGTTTTAAATAATAATCAATTGTTGAGAGTTTTATATTTAAATCGCCAATAGTTGGGAGTTTTAAATGTAATTTTCCCTAAATATAATCACACCATGTTTTTTTTTGAAGATCACACCATGTTTTTTAAATTAACGCTTCCTTTTAACTCTTAATTTGTTTGATTACCAATTTCTATAATAATAATTGAGTTATAATAATTTGTGTGATTGTCATATTGTAAGAACGAATTATAACTATATGAACAATTTCGAAATTAGGGATAGCCGGATAGAGTATGTTCTAATTTGTAACTTTTTTTATCATTATAATTGCTTTTTAGACATTTCAATTCGTATACGTAATTTAAAATTCTTATTTTAAAACAATTGTGTATAAAGTACAATTAAGTTTATGTATTATTAGAGAATAAGTATTTCATTTCAAATTAAGGATTTCAACTATAAAATCATAAATGAAGAATTTTAGAATGACAAGGTTTAGATAGTCATTCTCAAATTTTTAATTTTAAATACTATAAAAATAGTAGTGAAATTTAATTCAAATCTAAATCAATTTTTTTTAATTTACCAAGTAATAAATTTAAATAAATTCCACATTTCCATATAAAATCATCATTTTCGACATTAATAGATTTCAAAATCATAAAAGAAAATTTTTAATACCGCCACTAAATTAAACTAATTTAGCTAGTTATATTTTATAATTGAGATATGTTGAATTGTTTTCTAATTCGGCCAAAGGGGGTGCTAAAAATAATGTTGATGAGTGGTGCTGTATTTTCGTTTTTCCAATAACGGTGATATGTCATATGATTCATAGGAGATTTGCCTTCACATGTTTGGGACTTTTTCCCAAAAATTGAAGCCTTCGAGGCCTATAATTTCTGGTCATTACTTTTTATTTGACATTGCCACGTGGAGCAATATTTATCGTCCACGTGTGAATCAAAATACCAAAAAATTATATTATTATTATTATTATTATTATTATTAGTAGTATCACCATTATCGTATCAAGTGTATCTTGCTCATAGATTTAAATAGGAAAATAAATTTGTACTCTGTATACTATTGCAAGTTTAATGGAACAACGGAGATTTTATCCTATAAAATTATAACATTAACGGCCCGTTTGGACCTTGATGGCCATGCTTGGCAACCTTCAATCATCTCATTTTGTTCATAAAATTCATTTCAATGCATTACCAATGAGAGAGGTATTAGGTGGTAATGAAAATTTGTGAACAAAAAACTTTTTTGTGATCAAAGTTTCATTACCAGGGAATGACATGAAAGTTTTGATGAAATTTAACACCATAATTCATTCTCATTACCACTATTTAGTACCACTAACCAAACGGGTCGTAATAGCATTTGTGACTCAATGGATATAACATTTGCATGTCAAATAGAAGGTTTAGAGTTTGATCTCTACTGAACGCAAGATTCAACTGGAGGTTTCTTGGCTGCACGCATCCTCTTTATGGGGAACATTATCTCATGATAAAAGTTTATCAATACTTGCCTTTTTCATCATTAATATTTTTTTTTGAGTAATTTCATCATTAATAGTAGTTAATATACCCACATCAATATTTTCTATCATGATAAAACAAAATCGAGTACTATTTTTTTTATACATAAAGTAAGTATTTATTTATAAAAGAAAAAATATGATAAATTTATGTACAATTTAAATGTTTTTAGTTGTTTGAGGATAGATAGGTTTTTGGCTATGGGATATATTTTGGATTTAATGCCTTGATAATTCTTTTTAGCACTATTCTTTTCTTTTAAGCTATGCGTAAAAAATATAAATAACACAAATTTTTAGTTGAGACGGTCTCTAGCTATAAAAGACCTCTGTTATGTGCGTCAGCTCATATTTCAAATTTTAAAAACTACAAGAGGAGACAATAGTTTTTTTTAATTAAAAAAGGTATTAACTAAATATAGGATGTGAGTTGGGTTCCTAAGAGCCGTCTTTAAAAAAGGCGGTTTCTCAAAAGTGGACCTTGTATAAATAAGGAAAATTTACCTAGAATAATCTAACTTATTCGTGATTTTTCTACAATAATCTCACCTATCGATTAACTATGAATAATCCTAACTTTAAGAGGTATTTTCCTAGAGTAAACTTGGGTAACATGATGACCTGCTATAGTAGGTAATTCACCAAAAAAGTAATCTGAAAATTAATTTAAAATTAGAGAAAAATTTTGAAATTTTACATAAAAAATTCTAAATAATAAAAAAACTCATAAATTTTTTTGAACACTTTTTCGACATTTTATTTTAATTTATCTTTTTTTAATTAAAATTAAAACTTGCTATAGCAAGTCATCATCCGGTCACCGGATTTACTCTAGGATAATACTCTTCAAAGTTGGGATTATTCATGGTTAATCAATAGATGAGATTATTGTAGGAAAATCACGAATAAGTTGGATTATTCTAGGTAAATTTTCCTATAAATAATGAGATAAAATATGTAGATAAATCGTAAAAAAACATGTAATACATTTATAAAATGAAAATATTGCAATTCAATGAAAAAAAGTAAAAAAATAAACAAATATAGTAAACTTATAAAAACAAATGATTTTCTTTTCACCCTTAAGAATATATTACCTCCTATTCAGCCTAATTGTCACATTTATTTTTTTGACACTTGCCGAGATAACATTTTAACCCTTAATATCTCAAATTATTCTTAATTAAAAATTATAAAAATTTGATATTAATAATCCTTGTATTGAAACGAATATGTTTTAACTTATAGATTAAGAGTAAAATACAAATTAATAGTGATAAGTAAATATTGCTAAAAAAAAAATGAGACAGTTAGAGTGAATAAGAGAGATAATAATAAAACCAATATATAATAATTTTACTAGGATGAAATATGAAAAATGAAATAAAGTAGTAAAAAAAAATGAAGTATTTTATTTTAAAATAGAAAGAATATGCGCATTTTTATATTTCTTCTCACATCCCAATTGCCAAACGGCAAATGACAAATACCGATTAGGAGTTCCCATTTGCATATATGCCCATTTCCCCTTTCCCTATCAATAATCAGTATATCCTGGCCGGTCACCCGTTGTCATTTTGGCCACACCCTTAACTTTAAGGGCTTGTTTCATTGGGATTTTTATTTACTTTTTTATAGGAAAAAGTACCTTTTTTTTTTTTTGAAATTATCATGAATAATTCGACATATTGTTAATTTGCTATGAATAATCCCTACTATTGATTATTTATAAATAATCCGACCTTTGAATTGTTTTTGCTCACAACACCCCTTTCCACATTTTAATCGATTACTATAGCTACTTACCACCAAAGAAGAGTTGGGTTAGAGTATAGACCAACAAAGAAGCATAAGGAGGAAGAAGAAGTGAGAGTAACCGCTAATACTAATAGGTACCTACAATAGTTGGTGAAAATGTGGCAAGGGGTGCTGTCTGCAAAAAATATACAAAGGTTGGATTATTTATAAATAATCAATAGTTGGGATTATTCACAGCAAATGGGTTATAGGTCGGATTATTCAAGACAATTTTTCCTTTTTTTTTAACCTAGGATTTTTTTGAACCTTAAATAATCTAATATTTTTTATGATTTTTATATAATAATTTTATCTATTGATTAACTATGAGTAATCTTAATTTTCGAAGGTATTTGTCTAGATTAAACTTAGGTAACACATTGACATGCTATACTAGATAATTCACCATAAAAGTAAATTAAAAGTTAACGTAAATTAGAGCAATTTTTTGAAAATTTACATAAAAAATATCATAATTTTTTTATTTTAATATTCTTTTCGATATTTTATTTTAACTTATCTTTTTCTCAAAAAAAATAAAATTTGCTATAGTTAGTCAATGGTTTACCTAAGTTTACTCAAGGAAAAAAACGCATAAAGTTAGATTATTAATGATTAATTAATAAGTAGGGTTATTGTAGGAAAATCATGAAAATGTTGGATTATTCTAGGTAAATTTTTCTTTTTTATAAGTCAATTTTATAATTATGTGTTAAAAAATTTGTTAATAATAATCTCAACAATTACTATAATATTAATACTTCAAAACTATTTATATATGAGTATTAAAAAAACATTCTCATAATAACTTAATAAAAAAATAAATTCTCATAATAATCCAAAAAGAACTTTAATGAAGAATGTGTTAGATTTTTCATAGTTTTGTTTTAGAAATGACAACATTTTGATAATTTTATAAGTGTGATCATATGAGTGACATAATGACATGAGATTAACCTTGCATCGGATTTTATTGTAAATGGTGTCTTGAGTGTTAAGGTCATAGCAAAAATAATTGTGTGAAGATAACTGATCTAATATAAATTGTTTAGGAAACACTTATAAGTTAGAATGAGGATCAGTAATTTAACGACGTTTCCTTGAATACATATGTTGATGGTACAAAATACACTTTTAATGTATTAAGCTGTTTTTTTCGAAGCTCAAAGGAAGACAAAAAGAAAATATTTGGGAGAATTGAGTCTTGTTTGAATTGAAGCATGTGCTGCTTTTTTTTGAAAAGAAATTAAGTTTAATTCTTACTGTCCACACCCTAGTTCTCCGCTTATCTCGATCTATCATATGCTAAAAATAACATCTTGATTTATTTAATGGAAAACACTTACCTAGCTAGCTCCCTTCCTTGCTAATTCCTAATTAGGTGGGGCTTAAATCATGTGTTTTAAGAAAAGGGCATGGTAATTGACTAATTGTGACATTGCCCCACAAAAGTGTATGCAATGCCATTAATTATTAGTCATACACACGCATACCTAATAAGAAATTAAAAAGTTGGCGTGGTGATGAATGACTATAATACTAATATTCATTCCAATATTCAATATTCAACTTTGTGGTACTCAACTCTGACTGCCAAGCTAATTAGTTGGCGTCCCGTAATCGCCTTAAAGACAACATTTTTGCATAATTCACAAATCACAAACGTACCTCTAGGAATTTGAATTTGCATAGAGTTTGATTTGGAAGCAAATTCTATTTTACTCTTCCATTTAAATTGACACTCTGATTTCATTATCATCATACTCAGTGTATCTCGCTCATATAAAACTATAATCAGGATCTGAAGAAGAAAGAGTGACGGTACCTCATAGCCATAAAGGAGAGTGCGGTCAAAGAGTCCACTGGCTCGAAATAGGTCTTCCAAACGAGAGAAACCTGTAAAAATTGGGACGCAGATTTATATAGTCTAAAAAATAGAATTTTGGTGAAATTTATAAGGTTTGGTGGGCCTATAATCTAATTTAGATAAAAAATGTTTTTTCTGTACAAATTTAGTATAAAATAAAATTGACATAAAAAAAATCGCGTATAGTGATTATATATAATTTTAAATAGAGTTGTATATATAATACATAAAAAAATACATACATGAAAATGAAAAAAATGTACTTCCTCCGTTCTGATTTACTTGCTACCATTGCATGGGCACAAATATTAAGGAGTTACTGTGCAATGATGAGTAGTAGGTGGAAAGTTGCTTTTTTGAAATTTTTTAATATTATTTGTTGAAAAATGAAAAAGAAAAATAGGAGTAATTAGATATAGAGTAGGATAATAATAGGAGTAGGTATAACTTTAAATGATCGGTCTTTTACTAAAAAGGAAATGTAGCAAGTAATATAAAATTTTCCAAAATAAAAAATGTAGCAAGTATTATGGAACGGAGGAAGTAGCATTTAAATGCATGACAACGTGAATGGTGAAACTACAGTAAATGAAATAGTCTACGGGAAATGGCAAATGCAAGCTTTTTATGATAAAATATTAAAGTTGAAACTAAATAGGTTAAAAGTAGACACTATATTTAATGCCCAATAAAACACTTAATAGAGGGCTGGTGCATTAGAGAATACAATTAACTCTACTTACAAAGCTATAGAAAAGGTGGGAGATCACATGGAATGAACCAACAGTGTACACAAAGGTCAAAATTAACATTTCTTTGTAAATTAGGGTTTTCACGACTCTAAGTCAATTATATGATACAAATACTCATATTTTTCACCACCGATATATTATAACTCTAGCTTAATTACTAGCTCGGTTACTATTTAAAAAAAAAGTATAAAAAGACTTGTAATTAATGGCAACGTACTATGGGTGCATAGAGAATAGGAATTTCATAGAATAGATTCAATTGTTCTTTCAAAATTGTGCTTGAATTATGAACACATCATGTAAATGATAAGGTTGGACAACTAGCTATCATCATCATACATGTATGAAATGCACCAAAAGTAACAAATTGTGTTGCAAAATGAAAAAAGGTTTTGTAGACAGCCACAAAATAAGCTAAAAGTTAAACAACAAATATCTTAGGCCACACCCTTCTTTGTTCTATCTTAAGGGCATTTTAGTCAATAAATGATTTTTGCTCATGTTAAAAAACATATCAGGTCATCTCTTAAGAGACCGTCTATGGTATAGACGCCTCTCAAAAGAGCCCAACCACATTCTCAATTATTAGAACAAAGAAAAAAAAAATCTAAAAACTGACGCGCGCGGTTGAGCCTATTTCGAGTTGGTGTTATAACCTATTAAAGTTGGTATTTGGAGTTGGTTTTATAACTAATTAAATTTGATTTTATACCTATTTGGAGATACCAACTATAATAGGTTATAATACCAATTTTAATAGGTTATAACACCAACTCGAAATAGTATTACAAAGCACATATTTTTAATTTTTTTAAGTAATAATGAGTCGGCCTATTTGAGACACGTCTCTAATTAAGATGGTCTCTAGTAAAAATTTGTAAAAACATATTGCTATAGTTATTTACTTATTTATTCCAATCAAAAGAAACGCTGGGTTGAGTGCTATTAAGGTAAAGGTATCATTTAAGTATATTGTACCCCTTACGTCTCATTTTTTGGTTACTATTTATCAAATATTTTTAATTTATATTTTATTTTTAATCAATATATTAAAATATAGTTAAATGAGATTTTATTTGATTCTTTTTGACGTAAGGTTCATTAATATCTAGTTTTTATAATTTTTAGTTATATAAAACTATCGTCATTGAGTATTAAATTAGTGCATTGACAAACGTGTAAAAATCAAATGAAATATATTTGAAACGAAACAAAAGGAATATATTTCGTCAAAACATGTTAAACATTGTTGAACTGAATTGAAATGAGGTAATTGATATTTAATTGAAATAGTTATAAATTGTCTTAAAATTATATGTTGGAAATAATAAATTGGCAAAAAAAAACATAATTAATGAGAAAATAGAAGAATACATAATTTAATGCTAGACACGTTTAAACTATTTAATTGATACTCCTAAGATCTAACTTTTGTTTTCTCATCCAATTGAAAAAATTGAACAGGAGAAAAATGTCGCAAAAGAGGGCGAATGGGGGATACTAATTACTAATACAGTAGAGCGACACTAAAAAAAGGAGAATTAAAATCATTATAATTTTAGTTTGATTTACACAAATTCTTTGAGAGCCGTCTTTACAAAAGACAGTTTCTCAAGAGAGCACCTGTTTGATTTATTATACTATTGAGGTGTCACTCGTATTTAGAGTAAACATCAAAAAATAAAGGAAATAAAAGAGTCAAACTATTATAACAAAGATAATTAGAGATGCGAATAAAGTTAATGAAATAATTGTTATAGAAGAAGAATGAATGTAAAATTAAAAAAAAGAGGTTAATTTTTCTCATTTAGAAGTAAAGAATTCCCCCACCTTATCTTAGGATAAAATTATATTCGAAATATGAGAACTATGTGCTATTTTTCCATTTTTCATGACTCTGTCGTGTTGTATCTCTTTCCAGAAAATAATTTTAACTTTTATGAACTAGATGATGATGATGCTTAATAATAAATAAAGGAAAATTTTTCATGAATAATACCACCTATTGTTCACCTGTTGTGAATACTTAACAATTGATTATTTCTAAATAATCCATTTTCTACATATTTTTTGTTGAAAACACCCTTTGTCAAATTTTAACCAACTATTTTATAGATATCTATACTCCTAGTCTCGTATAAGAGTGGGTTAAAAAATGACAAGAAATGCTGTGAGCAAAAAACATAAAAAAATTAGATTATTTAAATAATACTCGCTCCACCCTTTTCTTATCGTTTACTTTTTAGTGGGCACGCAAATTAAGAAAAATGGTAGTGGGGTATTTTAAGTGATTATAATAATTGTAAAGGTGATAGTTGGGGTATTTAAGTGAGTATAATAATTGAAAAGGTGATAAGTGGAGTATTTTAAATAATATAAGTTGGGGTAGTTGGGGGTATTTAGGTAAAGAATCTTTGTCAAAAATAGAAAGCGGACACTTAAAGTGAACTTACCAAATAAGGAAAGTGAACAATAAAAAAAACGATGGAGTAAATTATAAAAATTATTCACAATAAATAAAATATGTGAGATTATTTAAAATAATATTTTTCAACCACAATTACATAAAAGATTATCATTAAAACACGGCATAGCAAAATGAAAATCACCTAAATTTTCCATTAATCCCCTAAAAATTCTGCAAAGATATTTCTGGCTGTGCCCTTTCAATTCTGTCATTTTGTGGTTATTGTTTTGTGTTTAGAATTTAATTTTTGTGTTCTTTTTTACCAATTTTGTCTACCCTTTTCAACTTGAGGGTTTTGCGTCGTCCATTTCATTCATATACTCCTATAAAGTTTACCAATTTTGTTTGGCCAACCCCATATTCTCTTCCTGGGAAGGGGAACTAGAGAAGAAAAAAAAATCTTTTCAAACACCTTATCACCATATCCTTCTACCTTCCTTGAAAAAAGTTCCTTTCTTGGGATTTCAATTGGGATTTTTATTAGTTTTTCCAATTTATCTGAAATTTTTGTGTTTGATATTAGTTGAATTTGATTCTATCTTTTTTATTTGCTTTTTTATTGAATAGATTCAATTTTTTTCATCTCCTTCTTGTAAAGGAGGAGAAATGGAGGCTGTTTTACAAACAAGAGGCCTTCTTTCTTTACCTTCAAACCCTAAATTAAGGGTCTTTAAATCACCTCAAAGTAGTCTTAGACAAAGAATTAGCACCCCAACATCTTTGAAACCTAATCTTCTTCAAGGGTTTAGTATTTCATCAAATGGGTTTCAGAAATTTCATGGGGTTGTGTCAAATTCAAAAGGGTTTGGGCAAAATTTGAAAAATTTTCCGATTTGTAAGGCTGAAGCTGCTGCTGCAGCTGGTGGGCAATCTTCATTTGATGAAACTCAATCTCCAAAGTTTTTGGGAATTGAGCTTACCACTTATAAGAAAATTATACCCCTTGGATTGATGTTCTTTTGTATTCTTTTTAATTATACAATTTTAAGGGATACAAAAGATGTGTTAGTGGTAACAGCAAAAGGGTCTAGTGCAGAAATTATACCTTTCTTGAAAACTTGGGTCAATTTGCCTATGGCTGTTGGTTTTATGGTGTTGTACACAAAATTGGCTGATGTTTTGCCTAGAAAAACCTTGTTTTACTCTGTGATTCTTCCATTTATTGCTTTCTTTGGTGCTTTTGGGTTTGTATTGTATCCCATGAGTCATTATTTCCACCCCACAGCACTGGCAGATAAGCTTCTTTCTGTCCTCGGACCGCGGTTTCTTGGTCCACTTGCAATTCTTAGGATCTGGAGTTTCTGTTTGTTTTATGTCATGGCTGAGCTTTGGGGGAGTGTTGTTATTTCTGTGCTCTTTTGGGGATTTGCCAATCAGGTGAATATCTGAATATTTTATTGTGTTTAATCTCTTTTGATGTACTTATTATCCTGTTATTTGTTTATTTAGATTCTGATTATGGTGTTACTGTTCTGTTTCTTTGATTCTGGTTGTAACTTGAATGATCTGTTGTGTGTTTGGTTTTATTATTGAGCATAAAGGAATTCTGCATATTGGTAGCTTTTGTGACATTGGTTTGAGTCTTGTCATGTGCTTGTTTATTATGTTTTTCATAAGAAAGCAAACGTTTAAGTTGTCCAAAGAATACGGGTCTCTTTGGCAAATGACTATTGGTCGGAGCTATTATTAGTTGGTTTGTCAAGCTAAAAGTATTGGCTGCTTTGTTGGTCGGATGTATAAGTCAACTTTTGTGGAGATGTATGTTAAAATTAAATTGTTAGCCGTTGGTTGCGTATTAGGAAAAATGGGTTGGTTGGAGCTATTGTGGGTTGGTTTGTCAAGCCAAAAATATTGGCCTGCTTTGCTAGCCATTGAGCCGGATGTTTAAGTTAACTTTTATAGAGATGTTATGAGATATTTGTTAAACTTAAATGTTAGCCGTTGGTTGCTTTATAGGAAAAATGGGTCAAAAAGCTTAAAAGCCATTCACCGAACCATTTTTTTTTTCGTGTTTGACCAAACAATAAGCCAGATGGTAAAACCCAACCAAAAAACCACTTAATGCGATTTGCCTAACACATCCTATATGTTTATGATGTTCTTGAGTATCACAGTTTATTCACATTACTTCTTCCACTGTATGGAAGTCTCTTGCAGATTTATTACTTAACGTTTCAGGCTGATCGACTTATCACAATGGTGTAGAGTAAATGCCAAGCTTGTCTAGGGATATTCTACGTTAAATGGATGCAAATGTTTTTGTGAATGTGACTTGTAGTTTCCATTATGTCTTATTGTGGTGTTTCGAACTCCATACTTCTTTTAGTTCACAATTGTTTGTCCTATGTGCAAATATGCAAAAAGAATGCGGAGCTGCTTTTTTGTGTTGGCACTTTTTTTTTTCTTTTAAGCTATGTTTGTTCAGAAGACTTTGTTCTTGATGGAATAATGTTATTTCTAAAAGATCACTTTATAGCTTCTTTGAGTGTAAACATTTTTACTGAATAATAGTGACTTTCAATCATATATGTTGTATTGGATTTGAACTTTTTACCTTTGATGGAATTGTAATGTTGTGAGTTTGACATAGGATGTGAATAGCTTTTCCCCTTCCTGTGCAAGGAATGTTAAGTCGACTTTGTTAACTTCCAAGATCAAGTCACTTTCTTTTCCTTGAAGTAAAAAGGTTTAAGCTTAGGCGATACACATTTCCTCCATGTATTTCTGTATATTTCTTAACTGAAAAGTTAGTTTTCGTGTGCTGCATCACCACATCTTAGTAAACGTTCACTTTGACATTGTTACAACGCTAAAATGAATTGAGTTCGTGATGAACTTAGGACTTGGAACATCCGCTAGGGAATCATTGTCTCTTTGTTGATCAAGAATGGCTGTGGCTGCTTTATTTTCGATTTAGTTGAAATATATTCCTGCACTGCATAGTTCTTACATGGTTTTTTGTATCTTACAGATCACGACGATTGATGAAGCAAAGAGATTTTATCCTCTGTTCGGGCTTGGAGCTAATATTGCCCTCATTTTCTCTGGACGAACAGTGAAATATTTTTCTCAACTCCGGCAAAACTTGGGACCTGGTGTAGATGGTTGGGCTGTCTCTCTTAAGGGAATGATGAGCATTGTCGTACTCATGGGGCTTGCTATCTGTGGTCTCTACTGGTGGGTGAATACATTCGTACCACTTCCCACCCGCAGCCAGAAGAAGAAGGTAAGAAAAATCAATATATAAGCCATGAATCAGACACATTCCATATGTATTTCGAAACTAGTCCATATTAGTTTGTTGCATTATCGCTTGCTCAGTTTTTGATCTTTGTAGCTTTGTTTATAATGTCAGTAGGATTTATTCAGCACTGTTTTTTGTATTCCTATTTTACCCCATCAGTTTGATTTCAATGGTTTGCCGCATCCTCTTTTATGGGTATGGGAACCTGTCTTCCTTTTCTCCCCATACTCTAATCATAGTTTCCTATGAGCGGGATACACTGGATACGGTGATGATGATGATGAGTTTGATTTCAATAGTTTGGTTTTTTCCGTGTTGTGTTGCTCATGCTCATAAGTCATAATTGTTTAAGTACATTTAGTAAACTTACAGTATATTGCCAGTTGCGACACTTTCTTTTTACTTGAGTTTGGCTGGTTTGGTTTTACCAAGTGTTATGGTTAACATCAATGAAAAAAACCTTTCTTTTGTTGACCTTAATGCTTTTTTGGCTCCTTAAGATGGAAAGGGACTATTTTTATTTCTAATGAGTCCTATTATGCAATAATTCAACAGGAGAAGGTTAAAATGGGAACAATGGAGAGCTTAAAATTCTTGGTCTCCCAGAAGTACATCAGGGATCTCGCTACCGTTGTCGTTGCTTACGGTATCAGTATCAATCTTGTTGAGGTCACATGGAAGTCAAAGCTCAAGGCTCAGGTAAGGCTTCATCTACTGTGGCATGTTTAATCTAACTTTGCGTTAATAGTAATTTATTGCTGAGATCTTGAAACTGAATGTTTCAGTTCCCGAGCCCGAACGAATATTCTTCTTTCATGGGTGATTTCTCAACCGCAACCGGGATAATGACCTTCACAATGATGCTTGCAAGCCAGTTCATATTCGACAAGTTTGGTTGGGGAGTTGCTGCTGCCATTACACCTTCAGTTCTTTTGCTCTCAGGAGTTGGTTTCTTCTCATTGATTTTGTTTGGTGATCCACTTGCGCCCATAATTGGAAATTTGGGAATGACTCCTCTTCTAGCAGCAGTTTATGTGGGTGCCTTACAAAATATTTTCAGCAAAAGTGCCAAGTACAGTTTATTTGATCCTTGCAAAGAAATGGCTTACATTCCTTTGGATGAGGACACTAAGGTTTGTGCTCTTGAACTTACGTTTCCTTTCCATTTCAGTACTTCTACTGTGTTTGCGAAATGAGAGTATCGAGGGGTAGTTTCTTGATCTAAATACAGAGAGGAACAGAACAGATTTCATACTTATGTAATTGGGTTTTAAAGGCGCTTAGTTCTCTTAGAAACATCAAAGGGTAGTGTCACCAATTCAGCTAAAAGCTTAAGCTGATGGTTGAGCCTCATAATATGTTATTTACTCTAACACGCGTCCTCACACGATAGACCTTTGGGCTAAAAGTGTGGATGCAACATAGACCTTATTCATACCTAGTGGCTGGCGGGCGCTAAATATTTCATTTTAAATGAGAGGTGGTTGAGATTTAAATCGTGACTTCTTGTCATGCAGACTTCTGATACCATGTTAAGTAACCAATTCAACCAAAAGCTCAAGCTAAGCTAAGCTAATGGTTGAAGTCTATGAATATGTTGCCTGTCACAAATCAACTTGGCCCTGTAAAATGCCTTTTGAATTTTTTTTGAGTAAACCGGAAGTAATCATTTTATTGCAATTAACATATTCTAGGGACTCAATTATCAGCTTAGGCTTTTGTTTAATTTTGTTCTCTTGACATGGTATCGGAAGTCATTGTGAGTCTGTGACCAAAGGTCATGGGTTTGAATCTCATCCACCCTGATTTTAAATGGGATATTTGTCACCTAAGCATATAGTAACTTCTCAGCTATTCTTAATCGAATGTGTAGAATTATGCAACATATTCTTGTGTTTCCTCCATTTTTTGCATGCTTATGCATCATTAAAATCTTACGCGATGCATCTGCAGGTCAAGGGGAAGGCAGCTATCGATGTTGTTTGCAACCCACTTGGAAAGTCAGGAGGTGCTCTAATCCAGCAGTTCATGATCTTAACGTTCGGATCGCTAGCCAACTCAACTCCATATCTCGGTGGAATTCTATTGGTGATTGTAACTGCATGGCTAGCAGCCGCCAGGTCATTAGACAAGCAATTCACTGAGTTGCGCAAAGAGGAAGAGCTCGAAAAAGAATTGGAGAGAGCTGCCGTTAAGATCCCAATTGTGTCCGATAACAGCAGCGGAAACGGTTCTCTTACCACCGGATCCGACTTGAATCCAGCAGGCGACTTACCGAGCGGTTCATCCGAGAGGCTCAAGTCCCAGTAAGAAGTTTAGTCATTTTAGCTTATTCTTTCGTCAATGCGAAAAGCACAAGAAAGTAAAGTAAATGATTTGCTTTCATTTGCTTGTGGGTTTTGTAATGGGATCTAAAATAATCCTAGCAGCTGGAAAAATGCTGAGATTGCCTAGATAGGTAGATTGAATAGATGGTTAAAAACTGTTGTTGAAATGCATTGCAATTTGCAGAAGATTTTTGATTTTGTTGTATTTGATAATCATAATCCTATTTTGTCTGTTCAGGATCTATTTCTGGCTTGATTTTGTGCACATCATTTGGATTATATCATGATCACATAATGTTTTGGCATGATTTTTTGCACTGAAAGCATTGCATTGCATTATGAGAATCTCCTGTTTTCTGAAATTATTGGTTCTTTGCTGACATTATGATTAGAATCATGGGTCCTATTTGTTTTCTGGTTCATGAAGATATGCCCAAAAGCATCATTAAACCAATAGATTTGAATAAGTAGAAGGATTACTGGGGTTTCGATTGATTTAGTTTGCGGTTTTTATCCAAATAATGGCTGTCTCTTAGATTTCTATGTAAAAGTTGCAATCTAATAATGACTCAGATATTGAGTAGTAGAAGTTAATGTTTCTTGCCTTCTTGGTATCAAAGATTAATAGAAAAAAGGTTAAGTTTATTACTGGTAATGACATTTTTCTATAGCAATCTCAAATGGACAATAGGAGTATAAATAAGTGTTAGGCTAATTTCCTGTTTGGTTCGCTTGATTTTTATGATTTATAGTTATAAATTATACTTGTTGTATTGATTCAAATTTATTCTTACTGATTATAATCGATGTTTACTAATTGTAACAAAATTTTCGCTGATTGAAGGTGATTTTTACTAATTATAATTGATTTTTACTTGTTATTTGTTTTTTTTAAGGTGAAATAGAATAGGTTAATAAACAACTTTGTACATAAAAAACATAAACAATTGAGGAGATACATGAACATGAAATAATAGAATAAATAAAGAGAAGAGATGAACAAATCACTTCCGAGGTGAATAAGTTTTATAAATTGTACTATAAAACCAATTTAAATAAGTGGAAACCAATTTTATTAATGATGTTTAAGTATAATTGAGAATTCTTATTTAAAAAAGTAAACTTGTGTAATAGAGTCTATAAAATGCCTATAAGTTACTATTAATATTAGTTTGTTACAAATTACAATGATGGGAAAGTTTGACAATTGGTTGTTGGTTGATTTAGTTGACTTATTTGACTAGCTAATAGTATTGACTTTTTGGTTAGCTATCACACAATAAGATCTTTGATAAAAATTAATCGATGGTTGATGAATATTTTTGGAAAAAGGCAAGTAACAAAATCAAAAGAACAATAAAAAAGCTACTCGGAGCAAGTTTGTTAAAATCGGGATTTTACTTTGAATCGAAAGCATCTCAGAATCGGATCGTAAAGTCGAAACGTAAAATCGACCGATTTTACAAATTTTGTTGGTTTAAGATGTAGTTGTTTTTTGCATTTATAGTTGAGATATTTTCAATGTAAAATACACTTAGATTCATTTTTATCTATTATTTTTGCAATAATTCATAAAATATCTAATTCTTTGTTGTAATTCTATATCATTTAATAAAAAACACAAATTGACTTAAAGTATAGTGAGTCTATACAAACCTATACAAATAGAGTGCACACATTAATTTTCACCACTAAGAAACTTTTTTTTTTCCAGTACTTCAGATTTAAGGGCATTACAGAAATCACTTACAAATAGAGTTGGGGAAGAATGACTTAAAAGCTTGAGTAGACATGAAAAAGAAGAAAAATAATGAAAATAAATGCAGAAAATGACAAATAAAGGTGGGAAAAAGATGTGAAAATATGTTTCTTCAAATTTAATAGTATCAAATAGGTCGAGAATTTTCACATGGCCTACAATATTTAAGAATTGTCGCTTGAAATGCCTTTTTTGTAAAATCGGTACAATTTTACGATTCTACAATTTTACCGATTTTAACTGATTCTAACGATTTTGCCAGCGATTTTACCTAAGACCAATTTTAACCCCGATTCAATACGATCTGAATCGCAATTTTAATAACCTTGACTCGGAGCGAATTTTTAATTTTTGTTAACATAAAAACACCCGCTAAACACACTTTTTATTATTTGATCAATCAACTAACAAATAAAAAAAAGGAATACTATTTAGCAATCACACTCGATAAGTAGAACAAGTGAAGAACAAGCCTGTATTGAGTGTCTAGAAGTTGATGTAGTTGTTTGTGCTTGCTGGAAATGAAAGTATTCGAGTATCATTAATCACAAATTCTTGCTATAGACCGTTTATAGCATAGACGGGTACACTTGAGCGAACCCATTTGTTGAATGAGTAACTGAATAGTCATGTTAACCATTAGGCTGGACTATTAAGAGAGTCGTCTATACTACAAATGGTCTCTCATGAGACCTTCTATTATTTATGCGAAAAAGACGGACCCATTTACAATGCTTTCACGGGTCTCATTGTTTCGTCACGGGGGCTCCAACGACAGGGCATCGAACTTCCTTCATTAATCATTACTCCATTAAAAACATATTTAAGCAAGGACAGATAAAGATTTTGGAGGCCCTATTAATTTTTATGATATCTTTTAAAATGGGTTCTTTCGTGTTGTTATCATTTCAATAAAAATAATTCAAGATAAAATATACTGTAACATTATGTTTAACAAATCATTTGATAAGTTTGGCTTAGAACCGAAACCGAATAATACCATTTAATATTTGATCCCATTATTTTTGGGGCCCTAGGGATTGGGTACCTAAATAGGCTAAGAACCGACCCTATAGTTAAGTGAAGTTTTTATAATTTATCTCGATTTGCATACTATTAACTTTTAAATTTCTTTTAATTAGCTGTAATTAAAGATAATAAAGATTAATATTGTATTGGCTAGCATGAAAATTAAAAGCCGGTGACTAATTAAGCCAGAGAAAGTTGTAGGGTACTTCTTTAGAGTTGTTTGCTAAATGTTTTTTGAGTTGATTTTTGAGATTTGGTTTGCTAGTTAGTCAAAAAGCTAAAAAAAAATTTAGTAAATTATTTTAAAGCTAACTAAAAAACTCATTTTTAAGCCAAAATGAAAAATTATCTATATTTGGCAATCATTAATCAGTATATTAAATATTTTTCTTTTCCTCTTTTATGATCATATTACCTCTTTCAAAGGTCAATTTGTTGGCTTCTCTTGTACTTTCCCGTTTCACGATATTCACTACATTTGAATAGTAATGCTATTTATCTTTAATCTTATTTTCATAATTTCAACTCCAGCATAAAAAATAATAGATATATGAGATTTTACTTTATTCTTCTTATAATATAACTTTTTAATATATAATTTTTATAATTTTTCATTTAGTCTAAGTAAAGATACTTCATTTAATATCAAAACATTTATTGACTCACGTGTAAGAACAATATAAGCTATAAAAACAATTGTACTTAAAAAATGTAATAAAAATATAGGCTATATAACAAGTACTCCCTCCGTTCCTTTTTGATATTCCTATTTGGGTTTTTCACCAAGATTAAGAAAAATGGAATCTTTGGTGGTAATGGGTATTATTTTAATTATATAGTATTGGAAAGTAATGATTGTATTGGAAGTATGAGAGAAAAAATTATTAAATAATAGTGTAATATAATGATTGTATTGGAAGTATGAGAGAGAAAATAATTAAATAGTAGTGTGAAGTAAGAAAAGTGGGGTTTCAAGGGGTAAAAGTGGGATGAAAACTTTCCAAAAATGGAAAGTATTCTAAAGTGGAAAAACTTATGGAACTACCCGTTTTAGTAAGGTGGAAAAACAAAAAGGAACGGAGGGAGTATTGAATAACGGATGAAATACTTCCTCTGTTCCATAATACTTGCTACATTTTGTTTTTAGGCACTATTCATCGTTTAAGCTTATTTTATGTATTGCAGCTAATATGTAAGTAATAAAATAATCAAGTGGAATCTTGTTTGAATCGTCTAATCGCATATTTTCATAACATAAACTTTTTATAATTTTTAAATGTGTATAATTTGACATATAAATGAACAAAATAGTACATTGAATTGCGTTACAAAGTTAAATGTAGCAAGTATTATGAAACGGAGAAAGTATATGTTAATGGAAGTTTCAAGGTATTTTTAATAAAAAAACATAAAACAATTGTAATTAAAAATTAGCAAGTGGATTGCTTGGTAGACGTAGTTGTTCCTTGGATGAAATGTCAATTTTAAGTGATTAAAGTTTAAACGTGAAAGCCATCGACTAGTGAGTTGCCACGACTGGTCAATTTTCAGGACCCCTATAGACTATAGACTCTATGCTTTCAATTTTAGAAAAATTACTGAGAATAATTTAATATTTTAATGATTTTTATATAACAATTTTAACTATTGATTAACCATGAATAATCTCAACTTCGAGGGGATATTTTCCTTGAATAAACCCAATATTAGGATAACTTGTTATAACAAGTTTTTTTTAGGAAAAAAAAGATAAACTAAAATAAAATGTTAAAAAAAATGAAAAAAAGATGAAAAAATTTTATGAATTTTTCTATTATTCAGAATTTTTGTATGTAAATTTTTTAATTTTTTTTAATTTTAAATTAATTTTCAATTTAATTTTTTGGCGAATTACCTGATATAGTAGGTCATCGGGTTAATCAAGTTTACTCTAGGAAAATACCCCTAAAGTTGGAATTATTCATAGTTAATCAATAGATAGGATTATTATAGGAAAATCATAAAAAGATTGGATTATTCTAAGTAAATTTTTTTTTTTATTCATTTCACTAAAATTTCACATACGAATGAAATTGCAAATTGTCATGTTTTTGGTTCTTGCACTTTTACCAATAATCAGTAGAATTACCAAAACTTAATTCATTTCTAATTAGTTATTTCATCTTGATTCGATAAATTACATTCAAACTTAAGTATTCTTACTATATTGCAATTATCATCAACTACATCAAATTCAATTCTATCTCAAGACTACAACAAATCCAAAGACCCCCTCGTAGAAGGCTGTATCAAACAGCGATGTGGAAGAGGATATTCAGAATTGTCAGATATCATACACAACGATCGTAGTTTTGTTATTTTCGAATTATATTTGGTTTTAGTTGCTATGTACTTGCTAATTTTTATCTCTGATGTAGATGTCGTATGACTCTTTATCAATGAATCAAGTATTACTCAAAAAAAATATTCTTACTATATGTAACTAAACAAAAAATTTGACCCCACACAACCCTAATAAATTTTCAACCTAAACTTAATCATTAGTAGGTGGATTAGTTAATTCATTAGTGTTGATCGTCGTCACTCCAATCTATCTATAACTATTACTAAAACAAAACACGCTTACATTATCCTCTTTCAAAATTACTTACGTGTCGCTTTCACAATAAAAATTTTCCCTCCTAAATTAAATGATGATGTCATTGTTATTATGATCTTTTCACTTTCTACTTTTTTATTTTGAATATATTATTTTTCTTATTAATTATTTTCTTTTTTACTTTTTGGGTCAAATTATATTGAATGTATTATTAGCATACTATATATTTTATTTTATTTATTTTAATTATTTATAAAATTTTTTTTAATTTTTTTGTTAAATGAATATTATTTAGTGTATTGGATATTTTGAGATAGTTAAAACATAATATACTTTTACTAGAATTTGTTTTTGTTATTTATACTCAGAAAATTTGATAAAACCATGCATCGCACGGGCACTATCTAGTCCTTTACTATAAGATAACAATTAGTGTTAGTGACGCTTTGACAGAATAACTTGTTAAATAAGTTTAGTTTATTTAGGTATAAATAAATATTTGGATGATCAAAGCATTTATTATTTGATGTTAGGGTTTGGTAAATTAGATGTTGAAACAACTTAATGTTATAAAACAACTTATTTACAACAAGCAACTTTAACCAACATGTTCAAAATAAGCTGATCACATTAGTTACTCCAATTAGCTATCAATAATTAATCGTTTGCCAAAAAAGCCCTTAATCTTAATTTAAAGTTTGTGACTTCATATTTTCTATTTATTTCTATTTTAAGATTATCTTATACACTAGCTTAGTTAATTCTTTCATAAAGATTTGTCAAAAAAGTTTTTTCATAGAAAAGTTTGAAAATTAACTATTGATTGTTGATCGATTATTGACTTACTTGTTTAAAAAAAACTTTTCAGTTGGATTAAAAGTTACTCGCTAAACGTTTATTAAGCAATAATTAAGCAAACTTTTTTTTTAACAAAATTTTTTTAAAAATATTTTTCATATATATATAAATCTATCCTACTTATGATGGTCCAAAGTGTCTTACTAGAGAACAATTTTAACAAAAGAACAAAACAATCCAAGAACGTTAAGGGTTAACATTGTAGGACAAGTAGGAGTCGTACCGTAAAAATAAAACATAGAAATTAAATGTTTATTTTACAAAACATCACGTGAATCCATAATTAGACAGCATAAAAATTTTGGCATTATTTCAATCACCCCCACTACAATTCACTATCAAAGGATTGGAATAAAATGAAATCATTTTTCATTTTATCTCTGTTTACAAATTACAAAGGTATGGGAAGAAAGAAATATGATAGAATAATATTATATGTCAATATAAACAAACACAACTATGAGCTTTAATTAGAGTAGACAATTACATTCAATGCAATATTCTTTCATGTCTATTTCTTTCATAGTATCTCATAATTAACAATGGCAAATTGTAGAGCAAAAGCACTCTTTATATTTAAATTACTCATCTTTTAGTCGTATAGAAAAGGACTTTTTATTTTATTTATCTATTTATATATTTATTGTATACGGTAGCAGGTTAGAGAATCCTTTACAGGTTAGGGGAAGAGAGAATCAATTTTTCACGTAGGTGGTGATCAATTCTTCATATAGGTGGTGAGAAGCAAACAAAGAGAGAATTAATTTTTAATACAGGTGGTGAGAATCAAACGGAGAAAAAATCAATTCTTTATATAGGTGATGAGAATCAAACTCTTGTATTAAGGGTGAAAGAGAAAATGCACAATCACATTGAGTTCAGATGTATAGAAAATACTTCAAAACAAAGGATTTTAGTCCTTTTTTGCTATCTTTTCTACATTTTGTGCATTTGTCTTTTCTTTCTTATCTTTCTTGAGCTCTTCCTCATCACCCATCTTTTGTAAAATCCAACATTCCCAAAATACCCATTTCTACTTCCCACATTATGGGCAGTTGGAACAATTCCAAAAGGTATAATAGTCAATTTCACACCTTAAAAACTTGTATATGTACAACACAATGTAGAACTAACACACCTTCTTACAATAAAGCCTAAGTAATGAATAGGGTCGCCTTGTCTAAAACCTCTGTAAGTAGAGTTAATCCACCACAAGTAGCTAATGAGCCATGGTTCGACGATGCTTGCATCCTTGACATGGATTACTTTGTCAAAACCCTTTCGGGCATTAAGTCCAAAGGGGTTCGCCCAGACCTAGTGGGCTCAATCATAGCCCACTACGCGTCTAAATGGGTACCTGAACTATCCGAAAGTAGGGATGTCACTGGCCCGGAGACGGATGACCCATCAGCCTCTCCGAAGTCAATGACATCCACATGGAAAAAGAAGAAATTCTTTGTGGAAACCCTAGTAGGGATTCTCCCCCCAGAGAATGACACAGTCCCATGCAATTTTCTACTAAGGCTACTTAGAGTAGCCAATATGGTAGGAGTTGAACCAACTTATAGGGAAGAACTAGAAAAGAGGATATCATGGTTATTAGACCAAGCTAGTTTAAAGGAGTTAATGATACCTTGTTTTAGTCATACTTGTAGTACATTGCTTGATGTTGAGCTTGTTTTGAGATTAGTGAAGAGATTTATGGGATTAGATGAAGTTGTTAAGAGTGGTGCAGCCTTAATTAAGGTAGCTAAATTGATTGATGGGTACTTAGCTGAAATTGCTATGGATAGTAATTTGAAATTAGAGGAATTTATTCAGATTGCTGGTGTCCTTCCTGCTCATGCTCGAGCCATTGATGATGGACTCTACCGCGCTGTTGATACTTATCTTAAGGTAATTTTTCATGCTAAATTTTGGTTATTGTTGTTTTTGACTCTTACGGCCCGTTTGGTAGATGGTATTAAACGGTGGTAATGAGAATGAAAACTGAGTAATTTCGAATGAAAAATCTCTTGCCATCTTGATGACCATACTTGTCCAACTTTAATCATCTCATTTTCTAATGCATTACCATTGGAAGATGTGGTATTAGATGGTAATGGAAATTTGTAAACAAAAAACTTTTTATGATCAAAGTTTCATTACCATGAGAATGATGTGAAACTTTTGATGAAATTTTACACTATAAATCATTCTTATTACCACCATTTAATACCACCAACCAAACGTGCCATTATTGTTTTTATATATCGGGTTAGGCCGGAGAATCACCTACACCCAAGGAGGTCAGTGGGAATTTATTTTCATGTAAGTGAAACGAATTGAACTCCTATTATAAAATGGAAGGGATTAAACTCATGATTCTTCACTGGTGCTATTATTGTTGTTTTAATTATTTGGAGACACCTTTTTTTTTCTCTTAGATAAACAAAAGAATGGTTGTGTGATAGTGTCTAATGTCTTGATAAATGAAAATTATGGTACCAAATGGAGTGAAGTATAGTAAGAGTGATATACCATTTAGTATGATGGATATTGATACAAATATAATATATGTGGGGTCACAATTTATAACCATTAGTCTAATGTTAGATCAGTTAGTTTCGTGACATGATATCAAAAGTCTAGCTCATAGACTTGAAACTCATCCAACTTCATTTCAAGAGTAATAGAATTATTTATAAAATACGACATCAATAATTCAGCTTAAGCTTTTGGTTGAATTTTTCTTACAAGTCGAACCACCAAGTAATGTTTATGGTGTGCCCTACAAGTGTAAATGCTAGGACATACAATTTTCTGAACAAGGGAAAGTAGAAATGCCAAAAATGCAGCCATTACTTCTGAAATCAGATACTATATTAGGTCGTGATAATTCGTCACATAATCTCACTATGGCCCACATGTTAGATTAATCATGACAATTCCTATACTAATGTAATGTGTGTTAACGGTAATAATACGGTTATTGTAACGCCAAATATCGGCTGAAAAAGAACAAGATATCCCTCGAAACACCTCAAAGCACGTATCTTTACAACGCGGCCGATACAATATGATGTTGATCGAGCTGATTTAATTTTCTTTTTAAGGTACATCCTGGGGTAACAAAGCAAGAAAGGAAGCTCCTATGCAGATTAATAGACAGTAGAAAACTGTCCCCTGAAGCATGCCTACATGCCTCACAAAATGAAAGATTACCAGTAAGAGCAGTAGTTCAAGTCCTATTTTCAGAGCAAAACAAGATCACACGCCAATTGGACTGGAGTGGGCCATTATCCACAACAAGAAGCCCAAACTCAAATGGGCTTGATTTACCGGGCCGATGCCACTCGAAACGAGAGGTTTCAGCCCAACAAATAGAGATCAAGAGGTTAAAGGAAGATGTTGTAAGGCTTCAGAATCAGATTAATTTGTTGCAAAATCAGCTTGAAAAAGTGGTTGAAAAGAAAAAAGGGTTTTTTAGGTGGAAAAGATTAATTTTAATGCCTGGTTCAAGTAGTGTTAACGATGTAGGAAAAAAAGAGTTTGAGGAAGTTGGGTTTGGGAAACATACCCCACTTTCTAAGGGTAAGTCTTCACAAAGATGGAGCAAATCTTTATCTTGATTGTGTCTTGTTTCTTTGTTCTAAATTATGCTCTCTATAGGACCACTTATGTATAATTGGTATTATTATTATTGTTGTTCTCAATTTGTATGAATATATACCAATTACCAAGATTTTTTTTTGTGCAAAAAGGATAAAAAGAAACCTCTTGAAATAGATGGGTCGAGTAATTCTATATAAATTTAGCTATATTGTTTCCTAGAGTTGGTTGCATTCCTCTGACACTCTCTTTAGGGCATTTTGTGTTTAAAGTAGGAATCATAGTAAACCCCACTAAGATTGAGGTTGTCCGTGATTGGATTGCTCTTAAGAATGTTACTGAAGTCTTGGGTTTGGCTTGATATTATAGGAGGTTTGTTAAGGATTTTTCACGCATCGCACGACCTTTGACAACATTGATGAAGAATGAGAAGAAGTTTGAATGGTCCGAAGAGTGTGAAAAACTTTTAGAATCTTAAAGGAATGCCTAAAAGGTTTTCAAGCTAGTATGGGATGTCAGTCACCTTCCCTTACCCAGACTTGTTTTTGAGCGGGATATTAGGCCGTAGATAATGATGGTGTTTCCACGGACAAGAAAGGAGAATTGATCTTTTTGTAGGCGATAAGAATCAAACTCATATCACAAGGGTAGAAGTAAAACCCTTCAAACACTAGATCAACCCATACGTTGCTATATTGAGTAATTGAATTGGTGTGGAAAAACCCCTATCATATTGGAAAAAAGCAACAAATGAACAATTTTGAAGAGGTTTTCCATTTTCTCCCATTGAATTCAAGTCATAGAGACCTCAAATTTCCAGCATTTTAAATTGTCAAACTTTAGCAAATGAAGTTGTAATAAAAACGAGAATTACATCTTGTCTCAGTTGGAGCAAGTATATCATTAACGTACACAAATTTACGACATTAACAACAAGCTGTTATTCTATATATCAGTTTGAAAACAAACTGATGAAGAAATACAATCACACATATTCAGCATCAAATGAATATCAACAACCCTCAACAAACAAAAGAATATGAAGTTGTAAACACAAGACATAAACAAAAAAAAGTATATATCACAGAATTTACTTGATAGATTTGATAGATGATTTGAGCAATGTATTATTTCCTGCTGAATGATTCCCATTCCCATAATAACCATCTTCATCATCATGACTAACAAGTGGTTTTTTTCTTATGCAATCAACCCCTTTAGTCATGTTCAATATCTTGGAAGGAGAAGGTGGGATTGGCATGAAAAACCTTGCACTTTCACTCCTCCCAAAACTCTTCCTTGCCTTGTTTCCTTTGCTAAGATCGGCCTCAGATGAGATCGATCTCCTTGGAGTGCTAATTGATCTCGGTTTTTGAGCTTCACTTGTTATCGTCTCTTCATTCTTGTTTACATTGTTATGCAACATACATCTCCTAGGAGTGCTTATTGATCTCGGTTTTTGAGCTTCAGTTGTTATCGTCTCTTCATTCTTATTTTCATTTTTACGCGTCTCAGATGACCTTGTTTTCCTCGGTTCAATCTCCTTTTGTGGGTATTTTTCATTGAGTTTCCTGATGATTTCATCGGTATGTTTGCTAGTTTGAGGATCTTGAACTAGTTTAGGATGATCACAATCCAAATTATCTTCTCCCGTTTCATCAAGCAACATTTGCAACCATTTCTCGACATTCCCTTTACCTCTTTCCTTCCTCGATTCCTCATCTTCCTCGACTGCTTCTTCTTTTGCAAACGGAAACTTCACATTGAGCTCTTCGATGTCTTCTGACTCAGGCCCAAGAGTAAGCCTAGGTACCTCTTCAATTTCTTGTTCTCCCTTTGAGTCTTCTTCTATCAATGAAAGTGCTTCTTCAGATAACTTTTGTTCCTCTTCTAAGAACTTCCTTAGTTCTTTGTGTATTTTAGTCTTTATTCTTGGCAAGTAAATAAGGGTTCGGTCTTCTTTCTCTTCAGTAAAAGCATCATCATCATCTGTTCTCGATCTCTTCCTTGCTTGTTCCCACTCGGGCTTTAGTTGTTTCTCAAGTTCATCCCTTAGCTTGAACTTTTGTGCAAGCTTTTTCTCAGCTGAGCTGCATATTGCCATTTGTGCTTCAAGTCTTGCCATTAGAGTGTTTGTTGCTGCCTGATTTAGTCTCACTTGTTCTTTGTAAATCACACTCCTGAAAATCGATCAAAAGTTACGTTAGAACACCAACATTTACTGTCAAGGAACCAACTCGATGGAAAGCACAAGTTGATAGTTGTAACGCCAAAACAATGTATGTTCTTATACAACCCCTCATACAAGAGCCTTTTGGCCTTCAAAATGTGGATCATCACATGCACTCCGGCCTCCTCATACCTACCACGCTTTTCAAGCAAAATTGAATATTTATATGTATCCGACACTTGGACACGTACCAGTATCCAATATCAGTAAATGAGTCCAAGTAACATAGAAAAACTAAGACAAACAAGATTTTGCAAAGAAAATTTAGGAGTCTTACTGGTGCATGGCATTTCTGATCATTTTCTCTAGCATTGCTCTGTGAGAAGATTGAGCCTCAGCTAATCGACGGCACTTTTCGGCTTTTCGCTTGCGTTTAATCAAAGCTAATTCAAGTTCTTGAATAGTAAGCTTTTCTTCTTCATTCTTAAGCTTCAATTCATTCACTTCATCATCCAACTTTTGAATTTCTAACTTCATCTTATTGTTTTCTTCTCTTTGCTTTAATGAATCTCTTGCCATGACTAAGGCTTGATATGGGTTTGTTGCCATATCAGGCATCTCATTTTCCTTCAAATCACCATTTTTGAATTTCCTTGAAGCAGCTACAATAAACAAGTTGGAAAATAAGTAAAATATAGTCTAAACAGAATGGTGTTATACAGAAATAAGTTGATTTTGTGCCAAATTTTACCTATCTTAGGGGTTGTGGGTCTTGGTTGTCTATTGATATCCAATGGTCTAAGAGTTGAAGAAGATGGCTCTGAGAGTTCTTTTCGAGTTCGAACGACAGCAGCCGGTGCTAAGCCTAGTTGCTCTTTTGACTCCACATAAGGTTGAGGGAAATTATGGGACTCTACATTTTGCAATTCATTCAGTTCTTCAGTCTCACCTGATGCAAACAGCCATCTAAATGCCCTATTCCTGCCACACAAAGTACCAAATATTGAGGCAACAACATTCCATTAACCCAGTGCCATTAAGTGGCTCCCACCTGGGGTAGGGTACACGGGTTGATTGTACGCAATTTTACCCTTGTTAGCGTCAAATGGGTTATTTCATAGAGCCTTGGTACGCAATCTTACAATGCCACTTTAGGCTTTGATATTTTGAGTTAAATGAAAAAAATAAGAGAATTAAAACAACCTAAGAGTATTGTGCCAAGTTATTACAATGCCACGCAGTTTGTACATTAGGAAGTTATTTCTCCTAAAAAAGATTCATTAGATTACCTGAAATCTGAGTTTGAAGCACTAAAAATGGATATGAATTGGTCTATAGAGATGCCCAATTGCAAATCCCACCAAGGGACCAAAAATTCAAGCTGATTATGCTTCCTCTTGCACACTTGCCATTGAAGTATCCTCAGATTGCTTGGGACAGTCAATCCTCCCCCTACAAAATTGATCCCAATAGTCAATATGGTATTTTCTTTCTTACATTCCATTACCACAATTCCATGAAATGACTCTCATCTAGGCTCCCACCCTGGGCGGGGTTAGGAAGAGTCGGATGTATTGCAACCTTACCCTTGTAAAACAAAGGGGTTGATTCTGATTGATCATGTCGTGTTTTCTTACTAAATGGAAGAAAATAAGAGAAAAAGATGAAGTTCATACTTGAGCAAGGGAACCAATGATCGATATCCCAAGCTAGAGGAGAGGCGGAATCAGCATGAAGGTAGAGGACATTGCCATAAGGATCAACTCGAAATATAGCCGGATCAAAACCAGCATTCCTACATAATAACCAAAAAAGTACATAAGCATGAAGCACTTAATTGAAACAAGAGAAAAATTCAATGTAGAGGGTATATACCCAAGGTGGTTGAGTTGCTTCCATAGGATACTAACAAATATTTTTGTATTTGCTGTTGGTTTTGCTTCTAGCTCAATTATGGGGAACAAATCATCTAGTTCCTCTGCCCTTGAAGCCTAAAATCAGGAAAAAAAGAGATTACACAGCAAAATTTATGCATCTATAATCTTATCACTTGATATCAATGCCTAATCTAGATTGAGTAAATCATCAATGCTTAAGGAAAATAGAAACAAACTTTACACCATAAATTGTTATGAAATTTGGGGGAAGATGAGGTTTGAGAAAGATCAAACAAAAATCTACAACAACCATAGAATATACAAACAATGTGTTATGTTGTAACATTACTTCTCATTTATTGGGTGATTAGATCAACAATTTGATCATAGATACTCTTTATAACCACAAGCTAAATTATAATTATTTTTTTTTCTAATTCTCATCATTTGGGGCATTGAAGTAACTCTAAAGCTCGTATATGTTCTACATTCGAACCCTTCTGAAAGACTAGATTTTCTACATAAGTTATTATATGATTTCATGCAAACAATCATGCTCAATCGAGAATCACATTTGCTTGTCCGAGCACTAACTTCCTTAGCCACGAACACTTGGCAAATATCTCGTTCGAGCATAGTACTGGTCCATGTCCATGTCCATGTCGTGCTCGTTCAAGCACTCTGAGTTCTGTACTTGCTCATCCAAACTCTCATGCTTCCATGGAATTTGGACCTTAATTAAATATAAATCATCTTCATGTGACAATTTCAAAATTCCTAAAGTTTGAAGATGTAATTGCATGCAGCATTTTTTAAAGGTACTTTCTTTGTCCCATTGAGATCGCACCATTTTTCCTCATATGCTCTCACATAAGGATGCACAATTTAGCAATATCAATGGGACAAAGTTATATTGATCCCATTTGATCTAAGATCTTGGGAAACACTCAAGATTTCATCAAATAAGCTACCCAGAATCGGCTTTAAAAGAGGAAATTAAGATCAATTCTGAATATCTTTTGACAAAAAGCTGAAAATTTCATGCGGAATAACCCAATTCAAAAGCAATATCATCCCAATCAATCAAATTTTAAAATTTGACTTCCAGAATGATACCCATTTTCAAGCAAAACCCAGATAAATCTTTAAACCCATAAAGAAATATGCTTTAAAAGTCATAAAAATAATAAAAAAAACTTCCAATTTCAGAACACATCCCATCTCTAAATCTCCAATAATCAATCAAAATTAAAGAAATCTTCAATTAAATAAAACCAAGAAAAACAAATCCAATCAAAAAACTACCCAGAAAGAAAAACTGTTCAATGAAATTAAAAACTACCTCTTGAGGATGTAAAGCATAAGGGGTGAAAGTATAAGGAGGTCCATGACAATAAGGACTTATACTTTTATCTTTGCAAAGTTTTGGGTATGCTCTTGGGTACCCAAGATTTTGATCCACTGCAATGTCTTCTTTGGTGAATGCATACGCGACTGCCATTTTTGTCGAATCGAAAATGAAGAAGAAGAAAACAGAGGAGGAAGAAGGAGTTCAGGTAGAAGAATTAAAAGATAAGAACAGATCAATTGGAGATTAAACTAGCAGAAGCTGGAAGTTTTGAGTAGAGAAAGAGAAGTAACGGTCGAATTGGAATTTCAAAAAGTTGTTTAGTTATGTTTATGTGGGGTGTAACGTGAACATAGCGGTTGGATAATGTAACGGCTAGATTTGCTGACCTACATATTGCATTTAGATTGTGTTTTTTGTATTTAATTTTGTAGTTTTTTAATTAAAGTCTCTTTTAAATTTTGCAAGTTTTTTTTTTTTGTTTGTGGGGTTGGTTGAAAACATGAAGTGATAAAATTTGTGATGTGTGATGAATGGGTGGCTCCATTGCCTTTTTTTTTTTGAGATATGATGATATTCAACAAGAAAGTTTTCTTTAGGGGAAAAAAGCATAATGATTTGAAGTTATGCAACTACAAAGAAGTATAGTGATTTAAAATATGTGTTAGGTAATTTATTAATTTATTTTACGGCTGGTCTTGGATGAGAAGACTTTATAATGAAACTTAAGCCGACCCAATTCGCGTATGCAACCTGGTCATTTTTTTTTTTTTTTTGGCATTTTTCAATTTTGATCGTAAATATATCAATTTTTAAATCAATACTTTAAGGTGAAAAAAATGATGAATGCCCAGAAAATTAAAATGTTGTGTTTATTTTATTCTTTTTAATTTATTAATTTTTTTATTAATTTATTCTTATTAAAATCAGATTAAATCTAATCAGATCAAATTAGATTAAACTAAACCAGTTCAGATCTAATAAAATATGTAATAAGTACTAAATTAGATCTAATATAATCAGACTAAATTAGATCTAATAAAATATGCAGTAAAGTGATAAACATCATATTAAGTTTTTAAAATTATTGTCTTACAACAATGTTATATACAAAATTTTATACTCTCTCCTATTCATCCTGCTTGTCCCATTTACTTTTTTCACACATGTCGAGGCAACACTTTAACCTTTAATATCCTTAATTGTGCATAATTAAAAATTATAAAAATTTGATATTAATAATTTTTGTATTGAGACGAATAAAATAAGATCCCACATGACTATATTTTAACTTATAGATTAAGAGCAAAATACAAATTAAGAGTGACTAGTGAATAGTAACCAAAAAGCAAATGGGACTAGTATGAAGAATAGGAGGGAGTATGTAACAAGTACTGAATTTAAGATGAAGAAACAATCTAGCATTTTATTCTTTTATAATTTATTTTATTCATAAACCACATAAAGTTAATAGATAATGTGTGAAAATTCATTTGATATATCATTTGTTAGGAATTAACAATGATAAAATCACAATATAAAATTCTCCACTTTTGGAGAGTAAGGTGAAGAGATTGGTTCGTTCTCTTTGAGTAACTCCGGCAGCATTAAATTCAGGACATATATTTTTCAGAGACTAATTTTTGTATTCAAAAGGGTGTGGGGACTCAGTTCGTTGCGACTCCCCACCAACTTCTTGTAAAGTCTCTTTCGATGAAATAAAATACGGTTTTTTTTAAAAAGAAATAATAATAATAATAATAATAATAATTTAATTTTAATACAAATCATACCAGAGCAATCTTATCAAACTATATCAATTCTAATCAGGCCAAATTAGATCAAATTAAACCAAATCATAGAGGATAATAAGCAATCTTTTCCTTAATATGCATCTTCAAGATGAACAACTTAGTGGAAAGTGAAAACTTGGAGAATTATAAATGGCGACAAGCATCAACATAGTTGGTGGAAAAAGTATTCCACAACTTAGTGGAAGGTTTTATAAAGACAATAAAAATAAAATTGAGTATTATAATGAGAAACACCAAAGAGAGTTTTTTTTTTTCTTTTTTTTTCTTTTTTTTTTAATATAAGAATGTGGATTTTGAGGGGTTGACTATAAAACAAAGATTTAACGTTAACAAGATCTTGAAAGAGACAATAATAAGAAGAGTTTGAAGGTCTTTCATTTTTGAAAAGAATGTGAAGATTGTAGAAAATATTTATTGCGACTTTGGAATTGTGATTTACACTATCTGTTAGAGTATATAACATATCCTGGGGCCTCAACCATCAGCTTAAACTTTTGATTGAGTTGGTTCCTTGACATGATATCAGAAGTCAGGGTGACAAGAGGTCATAGGTTCGAATCTCAACCACCCCTCATTTAAGGTGGAATATTTAGCGTCATGTATGAGGAGGGCATGTGCTGCATCCACACTTCTAGCCCAAAGGCTCTCGTGTGAGAGGGCGTGTTAGAGTATATAACATATCCTGGGGGCCTCAACTATCAGCTTAAGCTTTTGGTTGAGTTGGTTCCTTGACACTATCACCATCAAGGCATCAAGGGAGTGAGCTTGAGTAGTTGAACACATAAATTGAAGACAAATATTTGAGTTAGTAGTGAGAATGAGAATGTGAGATAATCACTATTACCATCAAGGTAGAAAATTGAGCGGCTGAACAATTAAATTGGAGAAAATAATTGAGTATTTAGCGATATAATAACTTAACTACCACCATGAAGGGAGGGAAATCAAGTGGTTGAATAATTAAATTTGAGAAAATGATTGAGTTATTAGTGACATAATCACTACTAGCATTTGATATTTAAGGACTCATTAAAAAAACTCAAAAAAATCATAAATCTTGATACCATGTAAAAATTGAAAGTGTTTGTTTTGTTGAATGAATAAGAAGTATATCCTATGGCTAGTTATTACCTAAAATCAAAACTAATTCAAGAGCAAATCTTAGAGGCCAATAAAGGAAAAACAAGATAAATACAAAATATTACTCCCTCCTATTCAGCTCAGGTGTCCCACTTCTATTTTGGGTCAAGTCACTCTAAATGTCCCATTTCCTTTTTGGGTATGATTTTTTTACACTTATACCCCTAAAAAGTTAACCTATTTACATTTTTATCCTCATTTATCCCTTACTAATTTCCCCCCTTCTACTTAATCTAACATAATTAAACCTAATTAAAACATACCCTTAAATCATCACTCCCTCCTTTTTAACCCTATCTCCCTCACTGATACTCGACATTTTAAGAACCCTACCTCCCTCTTCTTCAACCTGGGTTCTTCAAGAACCCTAGTACTGTTCTTCTTCTCTCCCTCCTTCTGTCTGATCTTCGACTTTTCTTCTCTCCCTCCTTCTGTTTGTTCCCTTTCTTGCTTCTGCTCTCATGAAAACCCTAAGTCACCCACTAAGAACCCTAACTCGCCAAAAAACTCACCCCTGAAGAAGATAAAGTCGTCATTCAAGTCACCCCTGAAAAACCCTAACTCGCCATCTTCTTCGAATCTGGGTATCTCTAAATCCCCTTACAAATCGCCATCTAAGCTTGAGTATGTGGGTTTTAATGATGAAAACCCTGGATCTGGGTCTTTAAAGTTCGACTATTATGATGATTCAACCTCTTTTGAGACTGATCCTAAATGGGGAAGAGAGCTTGACTCTGAAGGTGAGCCCATCTACACACCTGACCCTTATGATTGGGAGAATCATGAATATACCTCCGTTGATGCTGTATTTTCGAATAGTGATTGTGAAGAAGAGTGGCTTGATAAGCTTGGTCCTTTCTCAAGTGAGTTTCTGTTCTTGTGGGTGCATGTGGTTTTTTGACTGATGATGATGTTGTTTGAGTCGTTTTTTATGCATTTTTAAAATTTGCTCTATGAACTTTTAAGTGAGAGCATGATTTAGCCACCTAAAATCGAATCTATGTGGGGTTTGGATTAATTTCTGACTTTCAAGTGCAAAGATATGGTTTGATTTTATCACTCAATGATTTAAAAAAAAAATTCCCTGAGAGTAAAGCAAACAACCCAGCCTTTTCATTTCTCTGTATAAATATACAAATGTTTCATTTTAAACAACACAAAATTTTTACATTGTTGTTTAGATCTGAAACACCCACATTTTAAGATCCCAAAAGTTTGTCCAAAAATAAACGGAATGTCATTTGAGATTAGGGTTTGTTGCTTGATTGTTGCTGGTTTCTGATATGGTTGTTTGTTGCTTGATTGTTGCTGGACTTTGTTGAAATTTGATGTTTTGTTCGTATGATGCTCCCAAAAGTTTTTGTTCGTATGATGTTCCCAAAATTTTTTTGATGAAATCTGTGTATGGCCCATTCCATTTTCTGCTTCCTTACCTCACTGTTGTTGTTCTGGGTCTGGTACAACATTGCTTGTTGATGCAATGTTACTCCCTTGTTGAATGTCTCCTACATACCCAATCATTTCCACTAACTGGTTCATTGTATTTGTGCTTATTTTTGAGAATAAAAATTGAAGTGAATCAAGTATCAATTGTTTGTCAATGCTCAAATAATCTGGCAATGTGCCCTCTCTTGCTGCTTTTGTCTTGTTCATATGTGGAATGTGATAATCAAAACCTCCTTGTCTTTTCATTACCTCAATCATACATGCTTGTAAAGTAATGAACACAAACCTAAGACATTGTGGACTTAGGTTGTCAAAAGCAGTGTTTACAGCCCTAACTAATTGAGTTACATTGTATGCCGCTTTTTGATACTGTAACGCTTGAATTGACCTAAAAAACCCTAAATCTAACACATTCATATCAGGGGAATTGGGTGGCTGTTGAACAAGTTGAATGTAAAAGCCATCTTTCATTGATTCTTGTAAAAATTCAGCGTCATTTGGTGCTATATGTGGCTTGGCATTGTCTTGTTGCACATAAATGTGCTTAGACAGATTGGCTGGCCATTTTGCTCTAATGCTTGGTAGTACATTTGTGATTAACATGGCCCTTATGTGTTCTTTGGTGATTGATTGAATTGGTTTTGTTTCCAACTCCCCTCTCTTCCTGTTCTTTGAGCTTCTTTTAGCTGGCTCATGTGTAATAAATGGCCATATGCCAATCTTACCATCAAACTGACACTCACCATCACTTGAAAATATGGGCTTTGCAACAGCACACATAAACATTATTTTAGGTATAAACCTCTTTGATTGACACTCTCTATGGGGTTCCATTTCACCCGGAGCCAGATACTAAGTTTGCGTCTCTCGGGTGAGATAGAAATGTTTTTCATCAATGTAAACTACGTTTGTGTATGGCTTAAACTTGAATGCATCACTGATTTCATCATATGCACATTTTGATAAAGCAAAACTTAACCTGTGTAGCTTGTTATTCTCTGTCAAAGCTGGCTTGATTGCATTTGTGTGCTTCCTAATGACTTTGTTCTTCTTCCATCTACAAACAGTGGTTTGTGAAATACCCATCTGCTTTGCCACTGAATGTTGAGTACTTTTTAGTTCGTACTTGATGGCCTTGAATTTGTTTTCATCAAAGTTGATTTTGTTAAATGCTTGTCTTCCCACTTTTTTACTGTTGAGGTTTATGACTGTGCTTTGGTTGCTGATTTGGCTTTTGACTTCGTTCCACAACCTTGTTATTGTCTTCCTACAAACTTGGAATTCATTTGCTAATGCATTAATGGTCCCAAGTTGTGGTTTCCCCTTCTTATTTAATGATGCCAGTAACTTTTGCATGATTTGTACTCTTTGCTCTTTTGTTAAATTTTTTGAGAGTGCCATTGTGATTTAGAAATTGCAATTAATGTTTGTTTGATCAAAGTGCTGTGTATTTATGGCCTTGACTTTTCTGTTTCATGATGATACTGCTGTGTATCACTCAATGGCGCCTAATTTTTGGGATTTTTAATTAGTTTGGCGGTTTGTTTTAAAGTGTTTTGATGTTCTGAAATTTTTTTAAAAAAATGGGCGCCTGTATTCTGATCTCCTTATTGATTTTTTGGACATTTTAATTTTGGAATTTTTAAATTTTGTGGGTAGTTTGATGAAAAATGATGATGAGAAATTGGTTGTTTGCAATTGGCGGCTATTTAAGAAATTAACAATGTATTATTTTGGTAATTTAAAAAAACTGAAGTCAATGATCGCAAGAAAATCCGCACTCACATGATCAGTAACGACTGCAATTACGTCACGGCCGTCGAAGAATTGAGAAGGCTAGGCGAGATACCGTAATGGATTTATGTAATTTTATTTAGTACTCGGCTCAAGTTTATGTAATTTAGGACAATTATTGTAATTGTTGGATGTATTGATGTAATTTCCATATGTAATTGGCGGAACTATGTAAAATCGGGGTTGTAATGAAAAATATTCCGACTTTTGGGTTTTTAAATTATCAATTTTAAGTTTTTATAAAAAAACCCACAAAATTGGTGGGAATCATTAACTTTTAATCTCTACAATTAAAAATCCCTAATAACACTCTCTCTCCTACCCATAGGGTCCCATTTTGACTCTCCTTAAAAACCGTGAAAAGTCAAATGGGACTCTTATCCTGAATAGGAGGGAGTATAATATACTACAATGAAATAAGCAGTTAGGATATGAATATGGAGGTAAAATGATGTGCCATAATGCAGGTAAAATGATGAGATTTGAAAAATCGGCAAGACTAATAGAGATTTAGAATCTAAAAGATATAAAGGAGGGTGTGAGTAGGGTTGGTCACGGGTCCAGGACCCTGTTGGACCCGCCTCAGATCCGCCCCTTTTTTAAGGGTCTGGGTGTTATTTTTTCAGATCCATCGGATCCGGGTCGAATCTGGATCTAAAAAATAATTGGCAAAGCCGGGTTTGGATCTGAGACCTGGACCCTAGACCCGCCCCTTGGACCCTTATAAATATTAAATTGTTCATTTTTATTTATCTTTTACGTATGAATTTTGCCCCCAACACTTATTTTCTTTTCATATAATCATAATATATATTAATAATATATATGTTACTTGCTTAGTGCTAATCTAATTACCCTTATTTCATGGACTTGAACTAGCATTTATAATAGAATTTAAGCGTATATGGATGACACTATGCAACTTTAGATGTTAAATTAGTTTTAAATATTTGTAAAATGCAATACTAACTCTCTTACAAATATACGAAAAATATAATAACTTACAAATTGTTCAAATTTGACAAATCAAAGAGACTCTTTTTAGACCCATTAAGATCCATCAAAGACCCTAGACCCATCAGATTCGGAGGGTCTGGGTCTGGGTCTAAAAATTTTAGACCCTTAGGGTTCGGATCCAAGTCTAGTTGAACCCGCTCCAGACTCGCCCCATGACCATCCCTAGGTGTGAGATATCAAAATAACCTGATGGTTAGGAGCTGAAAATAATTTGAATGATTCAAATCTACAAGTTGATACATAACAACATTCAAATAGCTGAAAACTTAAACTAATTTATTGATTCATACAACAAACTTTAATATTTTATAATTAAGACTTATAACAACATGGTTTGCCCCATTTTTAAAAATTTCTAATCAATCATTGTGATTTGTAAATCACCACAAAAAGACAAAAGAAAAAAAATACTCCCTCCGTTTATTTTTATTGTTCCTATTTGCTTTTTGCACAGTTTTCAATGCAAATTTTAAACCTCAATATCTATAAATATATATTATAAAAAATACACAATAAAAAAATATACATTAAGATGAATCTAACGAGATCTCACCTGGATATATTTTATCTTCTAAATATGTGTTCAAAACATTAATCAATGTGGAATATTCCAAATGAGAAGAACATTAGAGAACCGGGAGAGTAAACAAAATCAAAAAAGAAATTAAAATAACAAAACTCTCATCCTATCAAATCTTACCGCACAAGAGTAATTTATTATCTTCACAAATAACCGCTATTTACTAAGACTATCTTCCCATTTTTTGTCAAAAAGAGTGACCGTCAACTCTATAGTTTGTCAATTGTCACAAATATCCATTTTCAATTCTCCTCAAGTCAACCCATGGTTGATCGAAATCGATCCACCAGTCTCTTGGTTTGCTTTAACTTCAAACATACTCCCTACCCTTCCTACCATTCTCCCTTCCACAATTCCACCTAATCAGCTAAGATTTCAAAAATTAATCACCTCATTTTTGTCTACAAGGCTACAAATACAAAATAGAAGGAGAATAGCAATTCAAGCCCTTAATTTGAGCTTCATATAGTATTATTAAAGGTCAGTTTTAATATATTTTCATTCATTTAATCCTAGAATTTCTCAAATATGCAATGATAGAGTATATCTTTTACTGATCATTTGCTGATTACACAAATTTGAGAATTTTAGGAGTTGATAATCAAGATTGTAGTTTATGGATCTTTCAGAAAACCCTTGAAATGATTGGGAAAATTAGAAATTTTGTGAAATCATCAATTTGAGCAACTGGGTTTTGTCAGATTAGTGGTTAATTGCATTTTCTGAAGTGGGTTTTCTTTAATTTGTTGTAACAATGAGGGTTTTGCAAATTTGTATTCTACATGTATTATTACTTGTAATGATTTTGTTTTTAGGTTTAACAAATTGTCAATTTGATGAAGAGGAGTCTGAAATAGAAACTGAGACTGTTGGAACCCCTAATTATGATAGATTAGATGAGGTGAAAAAAGAATGTTCTTCAGTCATAGCTTCTGCTTCTGAACTGAAATTTGATGAACATGTAATTGAAAAAGTTAAGAATGAGGTTTTCTTTAATAATGGAGATTGGGAACAGTTAGGAACTAGTGCACCTTTGATGCCATTTGATGACAGACCTCCATTAATGTCTTCTGGCTTTAAATATGAATTTAATAGCAACATTTCTCGTTCGAAACCGACATATAGACTTGTTTCTTTCAAGTTGAGTGATGTGAGTAGTGATCATGGATCTAAAAGGACTTTAGCTGTTAATGGGTATCTTTATATGGTGATTACTTCCGACCTTCCTTTGGCTAGTATGGCTAGTGAAATAAGTAAAAACACACTTGATTTTTCGATGTGGAGGGGTCACTCTCAACTTCTTATAAATCTCCAAGGGATTTATGCTGAATCCGAAAAGAATGGTGGGGAGAAAATGTTGTGTTTGTTGGGTAGTACAATGCTGCCTTCTCGTCAGCCTGATTCGAGTGATCCTTGGGAGTCGGTAAAGGGTTCAGGATCAAGTGACAACCAGCCTACTTTACTGCAGGATGAGCAAATTTTACTCGTTCTTAAAATCCCAAAGAAAGTTAGTTTGACTCGAAGGGCCATTCAAGGTGTAATGAGAAGTTTAAACGCAAAAACGAGTCAGAAGTATTTTGACAAAGTTCAAATTACGTCCCAAGTGCAAGTGAATACTCGCAACTATGAGTTTAGCCCTGATGAGATCGTATCCAAGGCGTGTGATCCATATCCATACCCGGATACTTCCATTAGTGGCAGTCTTGAGGTATATAAGGGTGTGCATTTTTGTTCACAACTGAAAAAAGTTGTCACTGATTCAGCTTTCGTAGTTGCGCCTCATTGGCAGTGCAATGGCACAGATGAATTTTGCAGTAAGCTCGGTCCTTTTGCATCAGATGCTCGTATTAACGCAACTGACGGAGGGTTCAAGGATGTCAACATTTTGGTGCACAATATTCTCTGTGTAGCTAACAAAACTCGAGACGAGGGTGTCATTGCAAGAGTTTCTGCGGTGTTTAGAGCCTTTGATGTCCCCAACAATCAATTCATTGAAAATCAAAGAAGTGGATTAGGAAATATGACTCTTGTGGCCGAGGGGATATGGAATTCTTCTAGTGGGCAACTTTGCATGATTGCTTGCCTCGGAATCGACGGTGTGAAAGCTGATCATTGTGATTCTCAAATTTGTTTGTACATACCCTTGTCATTTTCCATCAAACAAAGAAGCGTACTTCTTGGTAGCGTATCAAGTATCGAGAAAACCGACCCCCCTTACTTCCCTTTGTCCCTTGAAATGGTGTATCAAAGCTTGAATTACATTTATGACGGCTACAGATATGCGCATCCGTACTATCACTATTCTAAAGTTGATGCTGCGGGAGCTATATTAGAGAAATACGAGCCCTTCAGTTTTGAAACAGTCATAAAAAAATCATTGCTGACTTTTCCTAAACTTCAGGACTCAGAGGATTATGCCGACAGTCTGAGACTTCTTGCAGAAGATCTCACACTTCATGTATCCGCTGTCCCTGATCCTATACCTTTTTCTCAGCCTTCGAGAACCAATATTGAGATGGAGATTCTTTCTCTTGGCCCCATGTTTGGGCGTGCCTGGTTCATGAACGACTCCATAGCTGGGGATGAAACGCCTTACCATACAAAGGCATCATACACCGAGAAGCAGCTTCTTTTGAATGTTTCTTCTCAGCTTATGCTCAGGAGAGGACCTTATAGCAACTTCTCGACCCTGTTTTTAGAGGGCATTTATGATCAACATGTGGGAAGAATGTATTTGATTGGTTGCCGAGATGTTAGGGCATCATGGAAGGTGTTATACGAGAACTTTGACGTTGAAGGTGGCTTTGATTGTTCAATTGAAGTCGTTATTTCATATCCACCTACAACAGCTCGATGGCTAGTAACTCCAACAGCTAGCGTTTCCATATCTAGTACAAGGACGGAAGATGATCCCTTTTATTTCAAACCCATCAAGCTGCTCACTCTTCCTATATTGTATCGACAACAAAGGGTTGATATTCTTTCTCGAAGAGATTTCGAGGGGATTCTCAAGATCTTAACCCTCTCCGTAGCCATTGGTTGCATTCTAAGCCAGCTATTTTACACTAGAAACGACTCGGATTCTCTTCCTTACATGTCTCTTGTCATGCTAGGAAGTCAACTAATTGGATACGCTCTTCCTCTTGTTATCGGTGTACAGAAGCTGTCAAGGAACAGCAATTCAGAGGATTCTGAATCGCTGTCCTATGATCTCGAGAGAAGTCAATGGGTCAAGGTGATTGACTATGTTGTAAAGCTTCTTGTGTTGGTGTGTTTCATACTTACTCTTCGGCTCTGCCAAAAAGTGCGGACTTCTCGTGTCAAATTATCATCGCATAACCCAAATGAGCAACATCGGGTTCCTACTGAAAAACGTGTTCTCATCATTACTGTAATTGTACACGTTATCGGTTACGCGTTTGCGCTGATCTCTCATTCCGTAAAGACCGACCAAACGCCCGCTTGGATGGAGCAATACGTGGATACAATGGGAAACCGTCACACATTGAAAACATGGGAAACTCTTTTCGAGGAATATATAGGATTACTCCAAGATCTTTTCCTTCTTCCGCAGGTGATAGGCAATATTATATGGCAGATAAACAACAAGCCGTTGAGAAACCTGTATTACATGGGGATCACGGTTGTCAGACTTCTTCCTCATGTGTATGATTACATTAGAGGTCCAGTCTCAAACCCATTTTTCTCGGAGGAATACGAGTTTGTGAACCAGAAATTTGATTTCTTCTCCAAGTTCGGGGATGTCGCTATACCCATTTTCGCTACTGGCCTTGCAGCTATTGTATATATACAACAAAGGTGGGATTACGAAAGGATTAGAAACAGTTTTATCCTCGGGAAAGGCATACTTTTTTTAAGATCAAGAATGTACGAGAGGGTGCCATCTCAATCAGCTGAAGCGGAGCTTGTTTCGGGAACCAATAAACGAAGCGTGCAGGACGATGTAGAATGATGTATTGTTTGATGATCATAGCTACTATTGTGAACTGTGTTTAGTGTGTACTAGTTTTTGCCTAAGCTGATACTCTTTGATTATTAATGGGTTAATTCAACAAAAGTGCTTGCTTTTAGGACAATTTTTGTTAATTCTCCTATTGTATGTGATATATAAGTTTTGGTCCTTAGGTTAAGTATAGATTCTCCTTGCTACTTCAATGTAGCAAGTAGAATCTATACTCTTTGGTGAGCAAAACTTTAATCTTTCTCCTTATCATCCTAAGGGAACCAGGGGAGGAGAGATTGATCCATCCTATAGGAGTGCGAAAGGGTAATATTCGACCATTATGACAATTTATGATTCTTTTGCTAATGTGAACTTCCTTTAGTCGCCAATTTTGGCATGCTGTGCTTGAGCATAGCCGACACTTTCGTAACGTTTGGGATGTCGATTTTGGTAGCTAGCTTGTTGTTCGTTATTGCCTGTTACTAGTGAACTAGAAAATAACTTGTTAACATAAATATAAAAAAGTACTACGAATTTATTCGTTGTTATTAACGATAAAAGACAGTGAACAGAAAACGTTTTAAAGAACAAAAAATAACTAACTTGTTTGTTCACTGTTGATAACACCAAACTAACTTTTGTTTTTTTTAGTCTTTCAAACGTAATGATATTGTCTTATTTTGTTTCGCATTAGTAACAACGAACAAATTTATAATAAGTTTTTTTGTTTTGAGTTTTAATATGCTCTTCTCTTATTCACTATTACTAACAGTAAAACAAACCCTTATCTTAGGTTCAGACTCGAAAATTGTTAATATAAAAATTAAAATTTTCAAATCTTATTTTAATTTTTTTTAAAAAAACTCGTTTTATTCTATTTTTCACAAATAACAAAAGGGTATTCTCCCAATCGTATAAATATAATTGCCAATAGCCAGACATTTGACATTTCCACAAGTCCAAAAGCAGACCCAAATTTCACCCAAAACTCTTCAATATTCATGACTAGAAGAAGATAAGAAAGTTTCAACCACTCAAATCAAGCATCAAACTACAATGAATTCCCAACTCCTAAGATCAAATTTAACTCCCATTTTCCAAATCCCACTACCAATCCAATCCCACTTACCCAAATCATTCCCAATTCTCTCCCCAATCCGCTGCAACAACAACAACAATGGCCGAATCAACAATACCAGCGAAAACCTAGAACCACCGGAAACGGTCGAGATAAAGTTCCGAAGAGGATCGAGAAAACGGCAAAGACAACAGAATTTAAACGAAGATCCGATGAAGAAGTTCGGAAATGAAGAAGTTCAAATTAAGAAGGATTGGGAATCAATGAGTTTATCGGAGAAAGCATTAGAATTGTATATGGGTGAAAAAGGGTTATTGTTTTGGATCAATAAGTTTGCTTATGCTTCAATTTTTATTGTAATTGGTGGGTGGATTTTGTTTAGATTTGTTGGTCCTTCTTTGAATCTTTACCAATTGGATACTCCTCCTCTTGCTCCTGATAATATGTTTAAAGGTTCTTAAGTTCAGATGATTTTATTATCAATTAATGGAATTTTTGTTTGATTTTGTGTTTGTTTTGAGCATGAATTTATAATTGTATGTTGGTTGTTGAAAATCTGAAGGCTACTTAAGCAGATTGAAATTCACTAGGGTTATCTACTTGGGGTGTGTTTGGTGAGAGGGAATTGAGATTTTGGAGTAAAATTATCAAAAATTATTTTGAAATTCCATCGTGGTAAGCTGAGGTTTTGGATTGTTTCCAGGTGGTAACTTAAAGTTTTATAAAAATCCAAACGGTAATCCTAAGGTTTACGTAATTGTTCAACCGTGATCTTTTTACACATAAAAATGTTAGATTATGTTAATTTCGAAGCTTTAAGGCTGTAGTATGCTTATTTTTGCGACTTACCATTTTAAATGTCATCACTTTCAACATTTTCCCCCAAAATATAAGCCCCAACTCTACCATTTTTCATCTAAATTATATTTTTTTTCCCTTAAATCTAAAGATGGTTGAGTTAGAGTTTATATTTTGAGGGAAAAAATTGAAACTAATGTCATTTGAAATAGCGAGTCCCATAAATAGGTGTACAATAGCCTTAAAGCTTCAAAACTAACGTTTCTCTAACGTTTCATGTGCAAAAAGGTCACAGTGGAACAATTTAGTAAACCTCAGGGCTACTGCATGCATTTTTTAAAAGTTTTGGTTACCACGTGGACCAAAACCTCAGGGTTACCACGTGGAATTTACCAATATTCTTTATTGGGAAATTCTATACGGTGACCCTGACGTTTTTGATTTTTCACGTGGTAATCAAAACTTTTTAAAAATTCTTGCGGTAGTTCTGAAGTTTGCCAAATAGTTCCACCGTGACCTTTTTGCACCAAAAACGTTAGCAAACGTAAATGTCGAATCTTGAAGGTCGTTGTACGGTTGTACCCCTATTTATGCGACTAACCATTATAAATTTCATCAACTTCAACCTTTTTCCCCAAATCATAAACCCTAATTTACCTTCTTTCAACCAAATTATAATTTTTTTTTCTCAAAATGTAATTTAGGTGAAAGAATGTAGAGTTAGGGTTCATGATTTGGGGGAAAAGGTTGTAAATAATGAAATTTGTAATTGTTAATCGCATAAATAGGGTACAACAGCCTTCATGCTTCGACATTAAAGTTTGGTAGAATTTTTGGTGCAAAAAATAATTTGGCAAACTTCAGAATTTCCGTGTGGATTTTTAAAAAGTTTTGGTTATTATATGAAAAACTTAAAACCTCAGTCTTTAGAGTTATCAAGTGGAATTTTCCTTTTTTATTTATTTGAGAGGGATGAGAATTGGTAAAGATTAAGGTTGAGACTTGAGAATTGAGACTTGAAAAATAGAAAGTCTCATGAACAAAAGTATGATAATTGAGTTTAAACTTGAGTAAGATATAAAAAAGTCATTGTTGCCATTAATTTAATGAAAATAAAGAAAAACAATGAGTTATAAAAACAATTTTGTAAATATTATTAATTTTTATCCAATTTCTTATTTATTTTTATCATTTGCCAAAAAATTACCTAAGACATTCATTTTTAAAATGCCAATTCAAATCTCACTCCAAAATATTATTTCAAGTTTCAACTATAATCTTTTAATCCTCATTTCCATATATCAAATAACCCTTTAGAACTTTATTATCATATTCTAAATAATCTAAAAAAATTATACAAAAAGAAAAACATTCACTTTTGGTGATGCTTCAATCACAGAAAAATTATCAAAAGCGTTAGAATATACACATCGTCTGACCGCATAGCGCAGTGGATTAGCGCGTTTGACTTCGGATCAAAAGGTCGTGGGTTCGACTCCCACTGTGGTCGTTTTTATTAAAACTATGTAATTTTAAATATTTTCTACGACGTTTTGATACTCCGTCCGTCCTATTTGATGTGCAGCATTTTTCATTTTGGTCCGTCTCATTTGATTTGTAACATTTTTCATTTTGGTCCGTCTCATTTAATTTTAGCATTTTTCATTTTGATTCATCCCATTTGATTTGCAGCATTTCTATTTTTGGATTATAGTCTACTATTTTCCTTTAATTTCATTTATATATTCTAACTATTTTTTAATTTTAACCATACAATTCATTCTCCCTCTTCTTTTTTTTATTAATATTATCTACCTTTTTCCTTAAAAAACAATAATTTTCTATTTGCTTCAAATTATATGAAAGGTAGTATAAGATATACATTCATGAATTAATTTTCCAAAAAGAATTATACTAAAAGACTGCCACCAGGTTCGAGACCTGCATACGCCACCAAAAAAAAAAAAGACTGCCACCTAACTAAAATTTTATCTTTCACTATTTTACATATGTAATAGGAATTGGATTCTCATAAAAGATTAATTTGCAATCATCCTTACCTAAAAAAATGTTAAAAGTAACATGGGGTCTCAACCTTTGACTGAAGTTTTTGGTTGAGTTGGTTCTTTAACTTACAAAAAATCTTAATAAGAATGTTAAATATATACAATACATGAAGCTTCTACAAGAGTTGCTTACCAAATGACAACACTAAACCTTTAAGGTCCAAATAGATAAATATCCTGAAAATGTCAAAAAAAACAAGGGAAAACGTGTGCATGTGCGAATTGGGCCGGCCTACTCTTGGTCTCAATTTGAGACGATCTTGACCAAGTTTTAGTGTTTCAAATTTCTGGGCATTTATCAATTTTGTCCGGTCAAAATTGATACTTTTAAGATCAAAATCAAAAAATGCCAAAAAACTGAATAAACGTACACAGGTTGATACATGCGCGAATTGAGTTGGGCCCAAATTAACAGTCTTATTATGAGGTCGTCTCGTCCAAGACCAACTATAAATATAAACAATACTCACTTCCACAACTAATGAAGAGTTGCTTTCCACACAACACAAAACCTAGAGGGTTCTTGAGCCTTCTTCACAAGTCAACAAATGAAGGATCTAGTAAGTAAAAAGTACAATATATGGCTATATATAATATAGATATAGAAAGATATAGATAGTACTCCACAAAATTATTGTATTTTCGAACAATATATAAACTAAAAGAGAGGATATGAGGGGAAGAATGGATAAGCTAAGGGCATTGGTGGTGCAAGAGCCAGTAATAGTAGCATCTTGCCTAATTGCAACATTTGGTATCTCACTTCCTCTTTTTGTCGAGCCTTTTTTAGATTCTTCATCAACCAAACAAAACATTAATAATAATAATAATAATAATAATAATAATAATAATAATAATAATAATAATAAGATTTTATTAGAGATATTACTTATATAGATCATATTCTAAATTCAATTTGATCAATTGTAAAACTGGACCGTCTACTGATCAACAAGGTTGAATCTATTTTTTTGTTAAATTTATTAGAGATATTACTTATATAGATCATATTCAAAATTCAATTATCACAATTGTACTAATAATCCATGTACTATCAATATTATCAATATATTAATTTTGTCCTTAAAAAATTCTCTTTTAAACTTTGTAAAAATAAACTCGGATTGAAAATCGAAATCAGTGTGTGAAGTGTGAGTGTGACATCTAAATAAGATTTTAGTTATCTCAAGAGCTTGTTAGTTTTGTCATCTGATATGTCATTTAAATGTGAAATTATAATTATTGCCAAAAATAAAAAGACGTAGTGCAATTTAAAATTAAATAGAGTTACAAATTCATATACAAAGGAGTAGTTTTCTTGCCTACATAAATTTCTAATTAGTAAATACCCCATATGGCCATATTACACGAGTCTTTGGTTACGTTGGGCTTCTTGTTTTAGATGAGGATCATGTGCCTAATCAACATTTATGTTTTTCTTTATTCAGCAAGTCTTGTACGTGACCGTCTCACTGTAAGACGAGCCCATACAAACAGCTATTAATAATAAGACATTAAAAATAATGAAATTTGAATTGTATAGAGTATCAGGTTTTGTAGAGTTTGGACTGATTTCATTGATGTCGTCTCATGGTAAGACAGTCTCAATAAAGAAACCGAAGGTCTTCAGATAGACCGTCTATGGCAAAGACAGCTCTTCCAACAGCCCAACCCAATGATTTTAAATTTAAAAATAAGGTTGATGACTAGTCAGTTACTTACTTAGGAAAATGAGCTGGCCCTATTTACTCGTCTATGCTATAGACGGTCTATAGCAAGCATTTGTGATAAAGAATTAATGTTTTTAATTTTAACTCGTTAATAACTAAAATTCATATAGATTTTACTAAAGATGCTTTGAAATTATTAGCTTTTAACATTTCTTTTTGAGCTTTATTATTTAAGACCTTAATAGCTTATTTTGTAAGTATTTTGTAAAGTAATTTGAATTTTTTAAGAATTCTTCATGTGCAAACTATAGTTGACTACATTATTTCTTTGTTAGATGATTTTGAATATGTTGGCTTCTCTTTTTGTCATAAAAAATGCAATCCAAATGCCGCTACAAGCCACAAACTAGCTAAATGGGCCTCCGATAGTTAAGCAGTGGTCCTCGTTGGATCGATAACGTTATTTTTTATAGTTCAGCTCGTCTTGGGCGAGACCGTCTCAAATTGAGATAAGAGTGGGCTGGCCTAATTCGAGCTCCTTACATGCTTTCTCTCTTCTTTTTTAGTTTTTGGGCATTTTTCAATTTTAGTCTTTTGTAAGATGGCTCTTAAAATTTAACATAGTCATGTGAGATTTTGTTTGATTAGCCTACCCGCATTAAAATTAATAACACAAATACTTACTTGAGACCGTCTTTTGTAAGATGGCTCTTAAAAGCCCAGTCCAATTCTAAATATATACTGTTACAACTCTAAATATGGATTTGGGCTGGACTTTAGAAAGTCGTCTTTACAAAAGACGGTCTCTCAAGAGAGCACCTAAATTAATAATTTCCCCATATAAAATCACATCAATTAAATTTTGTGAAAATAGAAGTAATTTTTAAAATCAATAGTTTAATTAAATGATAATTTTTAGTAATTCATGTTAGAGATGAGTTTTAAGCTAGGATAGGTATGAACTATGAGACAATATACTCCCTCTTAACCAATTTAGTTGTCCCATTTGTTTTTTTTACACTATTCATCAATCCTGTTTAATTTGTATTTTATTCTTAATCTATAAATTTAACATAGTCATGTGAGATTTTGTTTGATTCGTCTCAATGTAAGGATTATTCTTATCAATTTTTCATAATTTTTATATAAGCATAATTAGAGATATTAAGAGTCAAAATGTTTCCTCGACGAATGTGCCCAAGAAAATGGGACAACTAAATTCATTAGGACGGAGTAATAATCTAACAGATTTGACCTGAATTATAATTGAGCAACAACAATCTCAGAGTCTAAATATTTAATTAAAATTAAAATTTTAAGATTTGGATTAGATGTCAAGAATTTGTCTTTGGTCTCTTATTGATTTGTTGATTATATTAGTCAATTAACTTACCAATTTGAGAAATCATCTATGCCTATGAGGCTAGGCTATGACCGAATCGAAATTAATCAAAATATATATTTTTTCTGTGTCATCCAATTTGTGCATTGAAAACTTTATCATCACGTGAAGATGAAATTAGAAAGTCCAAATCACAACCTTAAATTCATTGCGCACGTTTCTTCTTATTATTATTATTGAAATATTTAATTTGTCAGCAATTTTCTCCTTCTAGAAAATGTGAAGACTTGAAATAACCACGTTGCATTATTGGTTGTTTACTTGTTCTTCTTGAAATGTTTTAGAGAGGAATCTAAATATTAGTGCATAACTAATTAATGACTACCATCCCCTTCAAAAACTAAAAATGTACTAATTTTATATACAATTAAGTTTCTTAATTTCAATTATTATAAGGATCATGAATAAATAAAAAATTTAAGTTTAAATAATAAAAAAAACTCAACGAATTCCATTAATATTGTGTTTGGAAACAAGTATTTCATTTCATGGTATCAGAGCTCGGTTTGTTGTTGGGCCTTTATACTAGGCATTTAATCTTACCACTGGTTAAGGGACCTTTAATTGGATGTTCATTCCCAATAAGTTTATAACCCTTCTGGTGGGCTAAAATTCTAACGACACTCACATGTGAGGGGGAGTGTTGAAGTGCCCATGTTTTATCCACATGTGAATTGTCCCACATCGGAGAAAGAGAAGAGTATGCATCACTTTATATACTCAAGGAGTAACTTCTACTATTACCAATTGGTTTTAGTAGTGAACTTTCTTTGGGTTTATGAGTGGACTACTTCTTCTTATCCTTGTTTGGCTTGCCCAGCCCATTTTCTAAATTCTATCAATTTCTAATCATGGATTTCAATTATGAATTCATAAAAGAAGAAATTTGAGAAAAACAAGGTTTGAGAAGTCATTCTTTAATCCCCAACTCTAACTACTTTAAAAACAATGGTGGAATTGACTCAAATTCGAATTCAATTTTTTTTATTTGTCAAACAGTAAATTTTAGCCAAATTCAAATTTTTAAATAAAATTGTTCCCTTAAGTAAATTTAAATATTTAACTCTATTAAAAATCTAATTTAAATTGAATTTCACTTGAGTGCACATTAACTGTATGATGAAATGTTTGACACTTTGACTAACATTATTATAATCTAAGTTTTTCTTTATTGAAATTTAATTATTTTGAGATTAGGGTTTATCCTAATGATCTAACAAATCAAACACTATTAAAATTAAAGGACTTCAAATATGAAAAGTCATATTAATTAAAATAATTGAGTATTACGTAGAGCATGTTGTCTCAATTTTGTTTAAAATATTGATTGTACTTTTTTCTTTATTTTATTTAGTGTCAGTCTGTCAGATATGAGTAAGACATGTTTTAGCATTCAAACTTATAGCTCGAGAAGTTTTCATGTGACTTGTAAGAAGGCATGTTAGAATATAAATTCTATCTTTAGTGTTGAACTATCAATCTAAATTTTCGGTTGATTTGACTGCTTAAGAAATACTTTTTAACAAATAGCGGAGAAAAGAGAGGAAATTTGGGAGATTGATTTGTTAATTATTGTACCCTGAATTCTTGGTGCACTTGGGAAATCAAATTTAATCTTAGAGTTTGTGCACTGAAGTAAGTGAAGTTCATCATGCTCATTAAGGCAATTGTAGGAAACGGTTTTATGTCAACAATCAAGTGCGGAGCTGACGGAAGATTAAACGAAAGATAAGATTGGCACAACTCACTAGGTATCCTACGTTAAAACAAATACTAATAATTTATGTTTGAATAGTTGATAACTAATTAAAGTGATTGATTTGATCAATTAATTTTATCAAGTGATTTAATTATTTAATTTTCATTATTTTGTAATAAACAGTTTGATGTAAATTATCTAGTTCTCAATTCTCAATAATAAATTGTTTCAACTAACGCTCATATTTTACTTCACCCCTATTTTTTATTGAAAATATTGTTATCGTTCTCTTAATTTTCATCTCCATCATAATATCATCTACGCAATTTGCATTGAATGACCTCATCCATCTTTAATCTTTATACGAATGCGCTTGTCGAATGAGCATAAATCACTCTACATGCTTTAGAATTACCTATTACTACCCAACTAGATTTAGTATTGACCTGTATAAAAATTGGATTTGTATGGGGATACGGGATGCCTCTTATTAATTCTATATTTATTGAAATGTTGAAGCCAAACCTAAGTAAATTGTTTGAGGAAGAACATATTATCACATTTACTTTGCAAATATTTCCTTTTACAAAAATGATTTCACCACTTTTTTTAGTTTTCATTAACACGTTTTAACTCTGCTTTAATATCATCTAAACAATTAAATAGTTTAATTATTTTTTAGTCTTTATAATGTACAAGTTTGAATACACGTCATAGGCGGATCCAATGGGGTGTCAATGATGTCAATTGACACCCCTTAAATCAAAAACAAAATCAAAGTGTGACATTGGAGTTGGATCAGATGGTAGAAGCAACAAAATCAAAAACAACATCAAAGTGTAATTGACACCCCTTACACTACATACAAGTTTAATTTTTTTTTAAAAAAAAGAAACTGGGAATGCACAAGTATGCAAAACGCATACTAAATATGGCTTCTAACTTTAATTTATATTCCAATCAAGGTTGATGCCTTTATATCTTTATTCTTAAATTTTGGAAATTATAAATGTCTTCGTCAACGTTTTTATATATATTTTTTTTATTCTTAAAATTATTCATTATTATTCAATTTACCCTATTTTTACATTTTAAGATGTTACAATAAATTATTTCCGTCTTTATTTTTAAATTTGACATTATCACTTTTACAATTTTTATTCTCTCTTAAATCTAAATATTTTACTAATTTAACCAATTTATTTAATCAAAGTGTCAAAAATAAATGAGGCTAAATGGTTGGGCTGGCAGAAGAGTACATATTTGAATCATACACGTATTATCTTTAGGAATTTCACGGAGAGTGGTATTTTCTCACTGACCCCATCTCATTATCTTCTTTAATAATATCATAATGGTATGATTTGATAGGCTCTATTATGTCCCTTAATCCGCCCCTAATACGCGTGTATAATAATTATAGGTGCGGAGAGAAGTTAAAACTGACATGAATGTTCTAGAAGAAGAGAGCAACAAAAGCTATGCATGCACGTAATAGATGACATCACAACTAGTCAAAGTAACGTAAACCACATCCTAAGCTTGCGGGCTTGTCGGCTCCTTTCTAGTTCCACCCACACATCATGATGATGCCAATATTCAATACCAACTCACTTTTTTTTATTTTTAAAAAATACTAATGGTAATGAAATAATTAATCGGAACATCATTTTACCTTAAAATTAAATTTTTTAAAATTTTGCTACAGTTAAGAAATTAAAATTAGAACTTTTTATGTATTATGTAGCAAATTCAAATGCTATATTATAAAAATCAATCAAAATAAAAAAAATAATATATTATATAATAAAATTAAAAAGATAAAAAGAATATATTTTGGACATTTTTATTTAGTTCCGGTTTTCATGATTTCACATGTAACGAGTGACTATTTGTATATAGAGGATAATATTAGGTAGAGTCATTACAAATTCAATTAAATTTTTGTGTGATACATTTAATTAAATAGGGACAGTTGTTTGCAATGCGGACTCCTTTTGTTGTTCCTTGCTTTGAAATTTTTGACCTATTCCAGTAAAATAAAAAGGTCATTTTCTACAATATATGTCGTAAACTCGTACATATACGATGTGTACATGCATATACAGATATACTCCCTCCCTCGCATTTTTTTTAGCATTTTTTATTTTGGTATGACCCACTTAATTTGCATTAAAAAATATGAGGACTACAACTAATAAAAAATATATTTTTATAAAATTAGTGAAAAACATGTGGAGACCAAAAAGAATATAAAAATGTTAATATAAAGTTAGTGAATATGTGAGGACCAAAAGCATTATTAAAATATAAAAATAAGGATGAACAAAGTTATTTTTGTCCGAAATTTGTAAAAGAAAAATTCTTTAAAAAACGAATGAAAAATATTAGATAGTGTTTTGCCGTCCTCTCCAACTATTCTACTCCCTCCGTTCTTTTTTGTTATTCCCATTTACTTTTTTCACAATTTTCAAAGTAACTTTCTAGCTTCAATATCTCTAATTACGCATTATAAAAAATTATAAAAAATATATGATAAAAAAGTATATATATTAAGACGAATCTAACGAGATCTGACATGGATATATTTTTATCTTTTATATATGTCTTAAAAATCTTAATCAAATTTCTCTCCCCAAAATAGAATATTCTAAATGGGAAGAACATTAAAAAACGAAGGGAATAATTTTTTGAAATTTACACTCTAAATCGTTGTTTTGTCATTGCGTCGGCTTCCATTGTTTCTTAATTTGGGGGCTTCACTCCACCTTAAAATATAAATGTTGATTTTCATCTTTTTTTTTTTTTTGAAAATTGATTTACATCACTTCTACATAGACCTGGGAAAATTTGATCCAACCCGAAAATGGACTCGGGACTCGACCTGTCTAAAACCGAACCCACTCGATCCGAAAGCGACTTAACCCGAAACATGACCGACCCGATAATTACCCGACCGGCAACCGACCCGACCGACCCGTTTTGACAGGTGTAATGTCAATTTTTAGAGTAATCTCAATGTTAGAATTCATTTCAAATAAAATTTTTATTTTACCGTATCTCAACATATTGACTATATCATTTGAACCCTAAAACTCTTTAATAGATCTCAAAAAATTCGCATTTAACATCTTTTTATTCTTCGTATTTATTTTTCTTTAAAAAAAGGACGTTATTATAAAATTTTTCTACAATTTAGTAAGCAAATCGATATAATTTATAAGAATTTTTTGCACATTTGAATAAGCTTTTCAGAAAAGAAACGTTGCTACCCTAGATTATAAAACTTGTATCTTATAAGTCGAAATAAGTACTTAGTTATTGGTATATCTAAAATTTTTTAAAATTTAACGTCATTTTTGTCTAACATTAAATTTTAATTTAAAATTTCATTTTCTTTAGTTAGATGAACTCCACATACCAACTAGTTTTAGAAAATCGCACATTTAATAAATTTTATGAAGCACGTGTATTACAAATCCAACTATACATACGATCAAACCGACCGACCCGAAATAGTTTTTTATTAAAAAAGTTTCATAAATAATAAAATATGGAAAAATCATATTTTTAATTTTCATAAGTCATAACCCGTTGGGTCAAACCGACCGACCCGAAACGAGAGTGACCCGACCCGAGAATAACCCGACCCGAGAATGACTCGACCCGAAAATGACCCGACCGAAAGTGACCCGACCCGTAACCCGTCCGACCGACCGTTTTCCCAGGTCTACTTCTACATGTCTCAATAATTAGAAATAGAAGCCTAATAGTGCAACTAATATGACTCCAGTGCAAATGTACAAATTAATTTATTAAATGCGTGATTTTAACAAAATATTATACAAATATAGTACTATTTAGTTTTAAAATATGAAGAAAGGTTTGTGCACTAATACATAAAAAACATGCTTTCTTTTACTAATATATAAACTAAAAATTCATACATTTGAAAAATTAATCCGTAAAATTACACATGAGTCAAATTAGTTTCTGCCTAAACAAAAGAAACTTACTTTTAATGTCTTCATGGATTTTTAACTATTGATTTTCACATTATTTGCCGTAATATTTTTAGTATATAGTATAGTAGATATCTCAAAGTGTGCTACATTAAAAAGACACTTTTTGAAAGTAAAATATTGTTTGTATCAATCCAAGTTTTAAAAAAATTGAATCCTAAATTTTATTAAAATCATACAATCTAATAAAAAGGAGGTAAAATTTCATATGGCACGCTTAGAGTGATTTGTCATAAGGAATGATTATTACCAAAATTAACATCAACTTATTCCTTGATATGAGTAGTATATCACAATAAAATACATTTTTTAAAATTTTCTTGAAATATGTTATTTTTGAATTTAATAGTTACATAAGATTTTCAATTAGTTTCTTTGAACATATATTTGCTTTTTTTATGTTGAAGTATTTAACTAATAAAGTTTCTGTATTAAAATTTTAAATTCTAAAATATTTTATCAAGAAACAAAAAATACATGATAATCTAAAATTATTTTAAGAATAATAAAGAATCATTATGATGATATTGTTGGAAGATTCTTCAAATTTGCCTTAAAAAGTACGAGAATTTTAATCAATATTTATATTAACAATCAATTTTATTTCATCTAAGGCACTATATATTCTAAAATCATCTATCTATTTTATAAGAAACATATATAATTTTATACTGGTAATATGTAGTTGCATCTCTATTAAAAATTTATATTTATGTATACTTTTATGCTCCTAATTTCGTGCATTGTACGAGTTTCTATACTAATTAGTCTAATATTAACATAATTTCACCGTATAGTGAAAAATAATTGAATTCAAAATTACACAACTAAAAGAAAATGAGCACTTTCAATTCTAGCCCTATATGCTATGCATTGTGAACTATTTTTGATCTTCACATTTCTTAGGCTTTCCATAAATTTTATCTCTCTTTTACTATTTTTAGGGATAGTTTAAGTGAATAACTTTTATTTATAATATTGACTAATAATCACTTTTATATGGAAGTATGTAATAGGGTGAGACTTTTAGGATTTTAATTTATCTTTTTTATTTTGTTTACTTTATTGGTATTTATTTTGTCCTTTGATGGTGTTACAAATTACGATTATTGATTAGAAATTTTTGATATATTTACTTAATTTTCACGTTATTTGTTTTTTTGGAAAGGGAACATAAAAAATATTACTCCCTCCAATTCACAACTATTGTTCAATTTTCTTATTAGGTAAGTTCACCTCAAATGTCTCATATTTTTTTAGTCGTGATTTTTTTACCTAAATACGCCATGTTTACATAAGTAATGACCAAAATCCCCCAACGTTTACTACTTACATTACCGTAACTACTACCTTTACAATTAATTTAATCAATTAAAATATTTCAATTCACTTTTTTTGTGGACCCCATCCTACTCTTATTATCCATGCCCAACCAAATGGAAAAAAATATATTTTTTTTTCGTGAAAGAGGGAGCATAAAAGTATTGAACAAGTGAAGGAGGGTGAAAGTGTTGACTAACGTGAGTGGACGGCAATAGTGTTTGTTGTGCATTTGTGCTAATGCGCGTACTCCAGTACTCCTTTTCGGAATTTTTATTTTTGTAAAAGGAAAAAGTTGTAATTTAGCAATCTAGAAGGTCCAGCATTGAGAGTCAATTGACGCAGCAGATGTTGTTGGCTAATTGAGATTTTGTAGTTGCTTTACAAAACAAATCACTCCACTGTTGCCAAATCACCTCCTTTTTTTCTATGTACTTCCTCCCTTTTAAAATACTTTGCATTTTTTGTATAATGCAGTACCCTAATTTATTCATTAACATTTTTTATTATAAATAATAAATAATTATGTATTAATAATTTTAGATTAACACGAATCAAACAAGATCCTGCTCAACTATGATTTAACATGTAGATTAAAAACTAATCAAAGATTAAAGGTGATGAACAGATGGTACATAATAATAGCCTCCCTTTGTTCCTTAAAGTTGTTCTCACATTAAATGTTCACAAAATAAAGAAAAGTAAAATCTTTCAAATACCGAATATATTATTGTCTTGAATAATAAATTTAATGGTGAAAAAGGTGGAGACCAAAATTATTAAAAAATTGTTTAAATAAAGTTAACTAATGAGAAATATGTAAAGACCATAAGCAATATAAAAATGTTATAATGGAGTAGCTGAAAAATATGTAGAGATCATAAGCATTAAAAATAAATACTTCCTCCGATTTTTTTATTTGCACCCAAATATCTTTTTTACGCATTCTATGACATTTGTGGTATTGTTTTTCTAGAGTACAATTTTTTTTTGGCAAACAAAAATTTTTCATTTACCAGAAAAAACAAAATACATCAAGGCATAGTAAACTCAGTTTTTCTTATTTGCATCAGTGTGGAAACGAGACCCACCTTCTAGAGTACAGTTATACACAACTAAAATTATAAAATTTTGATATTATGAAAATATACAACGAGACAAATAAAACAATATTTCATATGACTATATTTTTTCTCGTATAATAGTCGGAATATATAAAGTATCATAGAATTATGAACAATGCTAAATTGGGTTTCGGTGCAAGTAATAAAAATCGGATGAAGTATTAGAATAAAGATGAAGAAGTTTAATTATGTCAAAATATTGTGATATAAAATCTTGAATAATTTCATTTACATTTTTAAAAAGACCTATACAATTGCGAATTTTACTATTTAGTTCAAAGTTGCATTATTTAATTATTCTGTTCAATATATTACGTTCTAATATTAGCAGCTTAAAATGACAAAATTTCAGGAAATTATTGTACAAAGACAAATTTTGGTGCAACTTGTCTTAATAATTTAATTATTATAATAATTTTATTGTCAAAATAACGAATTTTTTTTCCTATTTATCCATCACAGATTCACAGTACCATTACATAATTATTTGCTAGGAATGGCTGCTAGGAAAAGAATATTCAATGTAGATAGGCAAATTGACAAATGACAATACTTAATTAATTAATCATTAGACTCTCCATTAGAGATGTCCATAATTGTTGTTGAATTGAACCTATTTGGAATATAATATTGTGATATATATTAAATCATATTCAAATTTTATGACTTATGTAAGATATTTTTAGATCTTTTCTATGTACCTTTTGTTGCAAAATACTCTTCTTTTTATTTGTGTCAAATGGGGCTTAGGATATCTAAAATTGAGGCAGTTTAAGTAGTTTTTAATAATACAATAGATCATTAGCTGTTTTTAGATTAACTTGTAAAGTTCCAAAATTAAAAGTTCTTTAACATTTTCACAGTTACAATGACCGCTAATTTTACCAATATTAAATTTATATCACCAATTAGACAACTAAATATCTACCAGTTACAACTGTACACTTACACCAACTTAAATCAGTAACAACTACGCACATAACTACATTATATGCTGAACAAGCTCCAGTATGATGAATCAAAATGTTCAATAACTCCTTTATTCCATATATAATACTTGTTACACTTTTCTTTTTTATTTGTTCATAATACTTGCCACATAACTATATATGTCACAAAATTATAACAATGCTAATTCTGAGCACAAGTCGGAAACCCGACCATTTAGGGCCCCAAAAATAAGGAGCATCAAATATTAAATAGCGCTATTCAAACCCGATCCTAAGCAATATTTTTTAAGTGATTTGTTTTGAATTATTTTTCTTGAAGTAGTTTTAAAATATAATGTTACAATACATTTTGTTTTGAATTATGTTTCTTGAAGTGGAAAAGATTTTATCTTTTAATATATAATGAATAACCCATTTCCAAAAACATCGGCAAATTAAATAGAGCCTTTAAAATCTTTGCCCCGCCCTTAAATAATAATAATATTTAGCTATTAATCAATTATTTTCTTAATAGTTGCATCATATGATCATCGTACTTGACTACAAGTACTATGCTACAACAAATTATTATACACCCTCTAATTCTTTTTAAATGTCCACTTTTTTTTTTTGGGTAAATACAACCTATTTATCCACTTTTCTTTTTTGACATAGATTTTTTACCTAAATACACTATGTTCACACAAGTAAAGACCATAACACCCCCACTTACATTACTTAAATACCCCAACTACCTCTTTTATAATTATTATAGTCACTTAAAATACCTCAACTACCTCTTTTATAATTATTATAGTCACTTAAAATACCCCAACTACCTCTTTTATAATTATTATAGTCACTTAAAATACCTCAACTACCACCTTTACAATTAATAAATCACTTAAAATACCACAATAACCACTCTCTTAAAATCCGTGTCGAATTAAAATGTACACTTAAAAAGAAATTGAAGTAGGAAATGAGAAGTCAAAAAATTCACCATTAGATTAGGCAAAAGAAGGTACCATGGAAAGTGAGAATACAATTTATTGAATATATGAAAATTTCAACTCCTTTGAAAGTTTTAAGGCCGCCCTTTTATCTCCCAACAACTTTAATTTTATTATGAAACTTCCTTTCATAAAACCTCTCTTCTTTATTTTTCACTTTCTATATATATATATATATATAAACATCACCACTTTCGTCATTCCCATTCATTCATTCATTCATTTCATATATACCTTTCCTTAAAACACTTTCCCTTTTACCTTAATATAATTAACATTTTAATTTGTATTTGGGATTTTTAAATTTCTATTTATAGCTTAATTTTGGGTTTTAAAGAGTATTAATTAGTTGATACAATTAAGTATGGATGGGGCTGATTTATCAAAGTTTGGGGGGAGTTTAAGAAGAAATAGTTCAACAATATGGAGGAGTCAATCAACAAGTGTATTTTCAAGATCAACAAGAGAAGAAGATGATGAAGAAGCATTAAAATGGGCTGCTCTTGAAAAGCTTCCTACTTATGATCGTTTAAGGAAAGGTATTTTAACGGCTTCTCATGGTGTTCCTAATCACATTGATATCCATAATCTTGGCTTTAATGATAAGAAGAATTTGGTTCAAAGATTGATCAATGTTACTGAGGAAGATAATGAGAATTTCTTGCTTAAACTCAAAAATAGAATTGAAAGGTATGCTTTTTCTCCAGCTTCAACTTTTAACATTTGATTTGGGTATAAATATTAAGAAAATGAGGAGACCATCTAAAATAGTAAGAATTGGAAGGAACCACCTAAAATAGTAGACATATTTGCAATATTTGTTTTTTTTAATATTAAGAAAATGAGGAGACCGCCTATAAATATAGGTCTTCAAATAGAAATGGGACAAGTAAGGCGAACTTATCCAATAAGAAAATGGGACAACTGGACAAGTAAAAAGAATCGGAGGGAGTATAACATATTTGCGACTTTAAAGTTCAACTGTTAGATGAACATGGTTATCCCCACATCAATGTATTAAAGATGGTGTGCACACTTAATAAGTCATTTGAACTCTTCATCCCATCGTGGCTTATGAAGTATGGGCAGTTCGTATTTTTCCGATTATATACTGGCATTGACAATGACAATATTTAGAAGCATGGGGATGCTCATGACCCATCATAAAATGCCTCTATGTTAGGATTTAGGAAGTTTATTGGTTTGAGGAAAAATGATTATAGCTCTATACCTTGTTGAATGATGGAATTTTCCCTTAAAAATTATTATTTCATGACAATTATAATCGTAGAGAAACTTTATTATTTGAGTTTCCTATATACAATGCTAAATAATGGTAAATATTTACATAATTTATCAACAAAATATAAAATATTACATATTTTTTATATTATTTTATTTTTATAAGATTTTGGTTAATTGAGGGATTTAAAGTAATGGGTTTATTTTAATTTGTTGAAATTTGCAGAGTTGGGATTGACATTCCTACAATTGAAGTGAGATATGAGAACTTAAATGTTGAAGCTGAAGTGTATGTAGGGAGTAGAGCTTTGCCTTCATTTGTTAATTTTATAACAAATATTGTGGAAGGTTTCTTGGGATTTTTGCATGTACTTCCTAGCAGAAAAAAACATTTAACTATTCTTCAAGATGTTAGTGGCATAATCAAACCAAACAGGTACGGAAAAACAACTAATTGATACTCTTTCCATTTTTTCAGTTTGCAACATTGATTAAAATAGTTTGTAATCTTTTTAATCGATATTATAAATTTAAAATGACGGAAATAGTATCTAAGCCATTTTACTTATTATAATTTATGGCTGACAAGTTAACAAGTTTTGTGTAATACTTGCAGGATGACCTTGCTTTTAGGTCCTCCAAGTTCAGGAAAAACAACCTTACTTTTAGCTTTGTCGGGAAAACTTGACAAAGATCTTAAGGTAAGCAAGAACAACAATTACAAATTATTCCTTGTAAACAATTAGTTGAGAAAGTTTAAAAAATTATAATTTTTTTTTATTTTTAGATTATAATAATTTATTTTGTTTAACTATTTACTATCTATAAAACATACTTTATTAGTGTAATACGTTAAATTAAATGATGAGATGATTAGGTGATTAGATACTCTATATGTCATTTTTGGAAAGGTTGTTAAACAATCTTTTCGTTTTTGACCCATGCTTACATATGCAAGTCGCATAGTACTAAAATACAATGCCTTGTCAAAGGATTAAACCTATTTTTATTTTATTTCTTTAATTCAATTTATCTTATTTTGTTTTTGATCATAATTTATGTTTTTTTTATTTTTATTTATTTATTTAATTTATCTTTTTACTTCATCTTCTCATTTTTTTCACTTTCACATAAAATAAACCTTTTTATGGCCTATGTTCAATTTTCTTGATTCTCCCATTATTTATTTGGGATTTATAGAGTATTTGAAGAATTTGACCTTGTCTATTTGGGTTTCTCGTTTTAGTATTCATAGCTCTAAATAGAAAGTCTAAAGTCAAAATAATTACATTTTGCAAGTCAATAGAGGGAAAAAAAACCCTAGCTAAACTATTAACTATTAATCAATCGAAAAATAGAATATACTTCATCCGTTTCATTCTACATGCAATATTTAAAATATTTGCACTATTTACAAATCTCTCTTAATTTTTAATTTATAAATTAAAACATAATCAAGTGAGATCTTGTTTGATTTGTCTCGTTGTAAAGGATTATTAATATATCAAATTTTTATAACTTTTTATTATACATAATTATAGCTATGTAGGATTGAATTAGTGTATTGATCCATGTAAAAAAACAAACGTTATAAATATATTGGAGCGGAGGAAGTAATTATTAGTAATAAGCAGTTTAGTTTACCCGATAGATGATAGATTATTATGGAAAAAAAATTAATGATATTGAACACATAAAAAACAGGTATCCGGAAAAGTTACATACAATGGGCATGAAATGAATGAGTTTGTACCACAAAGAACAGCAGCATACATAAGTCAACATGATGTTCATATTGGTGAAATGACTGTTCGAGAAACTCTTGCTTATGCTGCCAGATTTCAGGGTGTTGGTTATCGTTATGGTTCGTTCTTTCTCTTCTAGAAGTATTTCTGACCTTAAATTAGATCTTTCTAGAAGATTCTAATGATATCTGATTATTTCACATTGTGTATAATTTTACAGAGATGTTGGCTGAGTTATCTAGAAGGGAGAAAGAAGCTAATATTAAGCCTGATCGTGATATTGATCTTTTCATGAAGGTATTTACAAAACCCTAGAAACAGGGCACAAAACAGAGGATTCTGTTTTCTTATTAATTGAACTAAATATTCATGTGTAAGAAAATTAGAGAGATAATAATTAACATATAAGATTGATGGACTACTCCTTTTATCACCAATTTGTTTTAAATGGAATCTTATTGGTTTTTATATTCATGTGTGGGTCTTATTGTGTATAAGCGCATAGGCTAAGTAAATATATTAATTTTTAATTGGGATATTTGAAATTTAATTTGGATCGAGTCATTTTTTAGTAAGTTATTAAATATTTAACTAGATTTGGGTCAACCCAACAAATAAAGGATTCTATTTCAAAATTGTTTGGTCATTTTGGATATACAAGTCGACTTTTTAGGGGAATTTTAAAATTGAATTATGATAAAGTTATTTTTTTGGAGTTATTAAAATTTAAACATTAAACTAGATTCGGGTTAATCCAACTAATAAAAGGTTTTCAAATTATCGGGTCATTTTGGGATTACAGGTCAACTTTTTAGATATAAATTTAGACGGGTTCGAATCAATGTTGAATCAGATAAAAATTGATATGATTATTTTTTTTTATTAAATTTAGAGGTGAGCTAATTTTGAAAATTGTTGGAAATTCTTTAGGCTTCATCAGTTGAAGGGCAAGAAGAAAGTGTGGTAACAGATTACATCCTAAAGGTAAATTCATCAATTTAAAACAAATAAATCTAATTCCATAAATTAATCAAAATATAAACTATTTTTCTTTTAGTGTTCTAATAAAAATAAGTAAAATGTTACAGATTTTAGGATTAGAAGTTTGTGCTGATACCATGGTTGGAGATGAAATGATCAGAGGTATCTCAGGAGGACAAAGAAAGCGTGTCACAACTGGTAAACACATAATCTTACTCTGTACACAATAATATTACTAAAGTCCGGATACTCGTACGTGTTAAAATGTCGGATATGTCTAAATATTTAATTTTACGCCTAAAATTTGTCTAAGTACCATACCAATGTCCGAGCATCAAGGATTGGACACGAGTATGTGAAGTAAAATGAAGAGTCCGAGTAATATAGGTCCCGCCCAAGGCAGGGATCGATGAGATGAGAAAAAAGGCAGACCAATACCCTCATCGTGAGGAGGTTACGTCTGACATATGAGTTGACCTGTATAAATAAACGAATAAACATAAAACAGAAGGCAGAAAACACAAAACATACAAACACGACACCATCTTTCATCTTATACAAAAATTGATTTTGTTTCCTGTATTGCTCAATACAGGTGAAATGCTAGTGGGTCCAGCTAAAGCTCTATTCATGGATGAAATATCAACTGGTTTAGATAGTTCTACAACATACCAAATTGTGAATGCAATCAGACAATCAGTTCATATTCTTGATGGAACTGCAGTTATTTCTCTCCTACAACCAGCACCTGAAACATACAACCTTTTTGATGATATCATCCTTCTTTCTGATGGACTTATTGTGTACCAAGGTCCTCGAGAACATGTGCTCGACTTCTTTGAATCCACAGGGTTCAAGTGTCCTGAAAGGAAAGGTGTCGCGGATTTCTTGCAAGAGGTAATAGAGCTAAAGATTGTTAGTAATTTAGTTTCGGGTTATAATGATCTATAGTAAAATGACTCGTTAAATCATAACAGGTGACCTCGAAGAAAGATCAGCAACAATATTGGGTAAGAAGGGAGCCATACCGGTTTATCCCATCAAAGGAATTTGCAGAAGCATTCCAATCATTTCATGTAGGAAGGAAGCTAGCGCAAGAACTTGGTGCACCATTTGACAAGACTAAAAGTCACCCAGCTGCTCTAACAACCAACAAATATGGTGTTAGTAAAAAGGAATTTTTCAAAGCTTGTATGGACAGAGAATGGTTGTTAATGAAGAGGAATTCCTTTGTCTACATCTTTAAACTCTTTCAGGTTTGTGTTTGTTTCATGTCATACGCTGTTAAGTTTAGCTTGACTTATTGTCAATGTCAGTATATAATCGAAACACGAGGTGCACACACTTTATAAGCCAAGAAGATATCATCCCAAAACCATATGGTGATGGTAAGAAGGACTCCAATGACTTATAAAGTGTGCACATTTATCTTTAATTCATTGATGTGGGATAAACCATCTCAACATATTCAGGAGGAAATTTAACAAATTAGTGCATGATTTACAATGTATTAATGTTCTTGCATTGATGTGATTCAGCTTACTATAATGGCCTTCATAGCAATGACTGTGTTCTTCCGAACCAAGATGCACAAAAGAAATACAACAGACGGTAACATCTTTAATGGTGCACTCTTTTTCTCCGTGGTGATGATTATGTTCAATGGTATGGCTGAGATGTCAATGACAATAGCTAAACTTCCGGTATTCTACAAGCATCGTGACCTTCTTTTCTTCCCGGCTTGGGCATATGCACTTCCTAGTTGGTTCCTCAAAATCCCAATAGCCTTCTTTGAGTGTGCTGTTTGGGTGTTTATAACCTACTATGTCATTGGATTTGACCCTTATGTTGGAAGGTATAAACCCTCAAAAAGAAGCTTTATATATGTTCATTTCCTTGCCCTTAAATCATAGGATCCTAAATAATGAATATGAATTGTTTTTTTTTCAGGTTGTTTAAGTTCTATCTCATCTTAATACTTGTAAATCAGATGGCTTCTTCTCTCTTTAGAGCCATTGGAGCACTCGGAAGAAATATGATTGTAGCGAACACATTTGGAGCATTTGCGTTGCTTACACTTTTCGCCTTGGGTGGCTTTGTTCTCGCAAGAAGTACGACTCTAATATCTTGTTAAAACGACGAATAAGTAAGCGCGTAATCCTCATCGAAAACTTGCTAACTTTTTCCGATATGATGCAGATAATGTGAAGGGATGGTGGATTTGGGGATACTGGTGTTCACCCTTGATGTATGCACAAAATGCTGTTCTTGTTAATGAGTTCCTTGGACATAGTTGGAGTCAGAAAACTGCAAATAATGTATCACTTGGAGTAGAAATCATTAGAAATAGCGGCTTTTTCCCATATGCGTATTGGTATTGGATCGGAGCTGGTGCGTTGGTCGGTTTTACTCTCCTTTTCAACGTAATGTACACTGCTGGTCTTGCTCATCTCAATCGTACGTGTCTCTAACACTCTTAATTCTCGCTTACCAAATTTTTCAAATCGTAATCCTTTTGTTTGAATTAAGATAGTATGCTAACATTTTGATTGAACAAACAGCATTTGGAAAAGCTCAAGCAATTCCGGATGAAGAAGATGAGAACAAGAATACAAATGGTAACGGAGGAGCTATAGAGTTGGCACAACAACAAAGAGCTTCCCAAGGTGAGGTTGTTGAAGCAACACAGCAAGCGAAAAGAGGAATGGTTCTTCCCTTCGAGCAACATTCCATTACCTTTGATAACATTCGGTATTCTGTTGATATGCCTCAGGTAATTAAACCTTTGATGATATTCTCGACCTGAGAGTCTTACTGGCTGCAACCTCCTTATCTTTTGCTATAAGGGTATGGTTTCCCGTCATCCAACCCTCGACAGACCTGATCATAGCTTCTATGAGCAATATATTCCATCGAATAGAAAAGGACTTAAAAAAATCAAAACATATGCAGGAAATGAAAGATCAAGGTGTAACCGAAGATAAATTGGAACTTCTAAAAGGTGTAAGTGGAGCTTTTAGGCCTGGTGTTCTAACTGCTCTAATGGGAGTCAGTGGTGCTGGAAAAACTACCCTTATGGATGTTCTTGCTGGAAGGAAAACCGGAGGATATATCGATGGAGAGATTAAGATTTCAGGATACCCAAAAAAACAAGAAACTTTTGCTAGAATTTCAGGATATTGTGAGCAAAATGACATCCATTCTCCTCATGTTACTGTCCATGAATCTCTGCTGTACTCGGCCTGGCTTCGTTTGTCTCCTGATGTCGATGTCAAAACACGAGAGGTTCTTATTCATACAATATTCTTTCATCAATTTAGGATAAGTGATTTTCGTTTCCGATGAACTAAATGTTTATTCGTGTTTTCAGATGTTTGTCGAAGAAGTGATGGAGCTAGTTGAGTTAACTACATTGAGAGGAGCGCTTGTCGGGCTTCCAGGTGTGAGCGGTCTCTCAACTGAACAGAGAAAAAGACTAACAATCGCGGTTGAGCTTGTAGCAAACCCGTCGATTATCTTCATGGATGAGCCAACCTCAGGGCTCGATGCAAGAGCTGCGGCTATTGTAATGAGGACGGTCAGAAACACAGTCGATACAGGAAGGACTGTCGTGTGCACCATTCATCAACCTAGTATAGACATTTTCGAGGCTTTCGATGAGGTAAAGGAATCTTTAAGAGTGAAAAAATTGCAATGATATAATCTTTTGTAGAAATCAATATGGTAAATTCTTATGGTTTGCTTTGATTGGTGGATTTAATGCAGCTATTCTTGATGAAAAGAGGAGGTCAAGAAATATATGTTGGACCTTTGGGACACCATTCATGTGAATTGATCAAGTACTTTGAGGTAAACTAGAACTCTATACAAACATTACTTTAGCCTTCACAACTTGTAGAATTCGGCTTTGAAATACTGAATTACAACAATGTCAAAACCTTAATCTTAACGTATGATCAAAAGTTCTTCTCTAACTCACGCACTCCACATTTCATTACCCTAATACCATTATGTGGTTCCCATCAATGCGGGGTTTTGGGGTTGGATGTATGCAATCATACCCTTGTTAGTAGAATGAAATTGTAAAAGATTCAACTCAAACACTTAAGCTTATGGACCATTGTTAAATCCCATGATTTTATATTCTATCACGCCCTTTTACACGAGAGACCTTTAGAAGTGTGGATGCAACATATACCCTCCTTATACATGGCAGTAAATATTCCACTTGAAATGAGGGATGAATGAAATTTAACCCATGACTATTTTGTTACTTTGGCGCTGATACCATATTAAGGAATCAACTGAATCACACGTTAAAGCCAATAGTTGCACTCCTAGCATATGTTATATGTATTATATTCGTAATTCATGTATTTATAAGTATACATTTGGGTTTTCCAGGGTATACAAGGAGTACACAAAATCACAGATGGTTATAACCCAGCAACATGGATGTTGGAAGTCTCAACACCAGCACAAGAAACAGCACTTGGAGTAGATTTTACAGAATATTACAAGAACTCAGATTTATACAGGTAATATTTCAATGAAAATTATGTACTAAGCTATACTCAAACCAATTAATAATTAACATTATAATCTAACTATAATGGTAAATTTTGTTACAGGAGAAACAAGGCATTGATCCAAGAACTAGGTGCCCCTAAACCTGGTTCACAAGACCTTTATTTCCCTACTCAATTCTCCCAATCATTCTTTTCACAAACTTTGGCTTGTTTGTGGAAACAAAGATTATCGTACTGGCGTAATACTCCTTACACTGCTGTTCGATTAGTCTTCACCATTTGCATTGCTCTCATGTTCGGAACCATCTTCTGGCAACTCGGAGGCAAAACGTACGTTATATTTCACCAAAAACTTCCCTAGAAAACTAAACTTAAATATTACTTATAATCGTATTTATGATCTGTTATGTTATTCTTGCAGCGGAAAAACCAAAAATTTATTCAATGCAATGGGTTCAATGTACGCTGCTGTCATGTTTCTCGGTGTGCAAAATGCTTCTTCAGTTCAACCAGTTGTGGCAATTGAAAGAACAGTCTTTTACAGAGAAAAAGCTGCAGGAATGTACTCAGAATTACCTTATGCTTTTGCTCAGGTAACTATATTTAGTCTCATTCTGTATTGAATAATGATATGTTAATGATATGTTATATAACATATCCCGGGGCTTTTGGCTTGTGGGTGTATCTACACGAGTGGGCTCATGGGGTGATCATGTGACGAACTGTCACGGCTTGATAAGGTTAAGTTTGCTAGAATTGGTTCCTATCACAAATAAGTTGGGCTAACTTGGGATTTACTGATTGCAGGCATTGGTTGAGATTCCATACATTTTTATCCAAGCAGCTGCATATGGTCTTATAGTGTATGCCCTGATAGGATTTGAATGGACAGCTGCGAAATTTTTCTGGTACTTGTTCTACATGTTCTTCACACTCCTTTACTTCACCTTCTACGGCATGATGTCCGTTGCTGTCACACCAAACCACCACGTTGCTGCCATCGTTGCTGCTGCTTTCTACGGAATTTGGAACCTCTTCTCTGGATTCATTATCCCCAAACCTGTAAGTTACTCTTTGTAATCTTAACTAATAATCTATCATATACTAATTAGTCATATTCATCGCACTTCAGACTACCCATCAAAAGCGGCCCTTGAAACTGTTTCGTACAACTAACCCTCAATTCAGATCGACTAACTAGGGGCAAATACAGGGTACTACTATAGCATAGACGAACAATCATCTTTACATGCTCACTGAATTGTTCTATGTTAAATATTATAATTATTATTACTCAACTCAATATTAATTGTCAATGAACCAACTCAACGAAAAGCTTAAGCTGATGGTTGAGGCCCCATGCTATCTGATATACTCTAACGCGCCCCCTCACAACGGCTCTGATACCATATCAATGAACCAATTCAACCAAAAGCTTAAGCTGATAGTTGAGACCCCAGATAACATTAATAGTTTTTAATGATGCGGACCACCTAGGCATGCTCGGGCTTTGAATCTCCATGCTCATAACAATTAAGATGCATCAATTCTCTTCTATCATTGGTTTCTAACATATTTTTCATACTTTATTTGTTAAAAACAGAAAATTCCTCAATGGTGGAGATGGTACTACTACATATGTCCAGTAGCATGGACACTTTATGGATTAGTGGCATCACAATTTGGAGACTTGCAAGATATAGTCACAGACAGCATCTATGAGCCTAAAACAGTTCAGACATTTGTAGAAAATTACTTTGATTTCAAGCATGACTTCTTAGGAGGTGTTGCTGGAATCATCGTCGCCTTCACCGTTTGCTTTGCTGCCATCTTTGCTTTCGCCGTCAAGTCCTTCAATTTCCAACACCGATGAGGTCTTGTTTTCCGACTGCCAAACCAATTAACAATAGCTTTTTTGGTTTTGTTGTACAACTATACATACATATGTTTTTGTTCTTGTATTGATCTTAAGCAGTTTTTATGTAAAATAGTAACATAGGTTTATTCTTTTTTTGTTTAATTGAATAAATTTTTTGTGTATATGTAATATATAATAACATGTACTATACAATACAACATGTATTCTATCACTATACAGCCAAGTGAAATAAAATTTTTAGTTTAAAGTTTCTCATTGAACTTTCGTGCAAACGGTAATCTTATGATTTTTAATGTACATTAGAGGAATGCAATATTGTTGTTATCGTTGTAAGGACGTAAATTAATCAAGGATCATTGCAAGTGCAATGTTTTCTTTTATACATAGTACTTGCGCATAGTGAGACGGTGAAAGGTAACCATCTTACACTTTGGTATGTATCCCTAATCTTTTTTTTGGATTAGTGTTTACTCGGATTTTGACCCTGAAAGTATTTTTTGAGCTCTGATCCAAACCCAGACCCTTAGGGTCAGGGTCCAAATAAAAAGACCGCTACTTGGAAAAAGGGTAAGATTCAATTGGATTTGGGTAGGGTCTTCGACCTCCCAACACAAATGTTCTTTTATGAATTTTCTTTCTCATTATAAAAAACTAGCTATTTTTGAAGAAAACTATGACGTAATTGTAAGAAATGGTGCACTTTGAAGTTGGAATCATTAATATTTAACAAGAACATTCTCAATTTCTTTTCTTTTGGCACTGTGTTGGCCTTCAGAAATGCTCAGATTATAATACAAGAAAAAGGTTAGCAAAAAAGATTATGTGCGCCGTTGCCGGGGATCGAACCCGGGTCACCCGCGTGACAGGCGGGAATACTTACCACTATACTACAACGACTTTATTGAAATAATAATTCACTTGTAAAAATATATTTGCACTTTTAATTACACTAATTAGCAAATTAACGTTACAGAGTTGCAGTTACAGTTGGATAGTCCCGAATCCCGATTTTATTACTGTCATCATCATCAATTTATCATTATAATATTCAATATATCTCATCCAATATATTTGTGTGCAATAAAATATTTTTGTTAGATCATTTATATTGAGAGTTATATAAAGTTAAAAGAAATTATAAAATTTGATATTATAAAAATATATAATAACACAACAAAATAAGATTCCATGTGACAGTGTTTTTTCTTGTATAATAGTCGTAATGCGTAAAATATTACTAGGATAATGAACATCGTAAAAATTATATAGTTTGAGTGCAAGTAAAGAATAAACAAAGGAAGTATATAGCAAATATCATGTAATTTTCAAATCAAAGTAAATAATTATTTAATTTAATTTGTAAACGAGAAAAATATTTAATAAGATCCAAACTGTTAGATCGTAGAAATGTATTACTTATTATATATGTTCCTTTCGTTTCTATATTTTTCAACTATGATAATCACGTATCGCATATCACATATTAATAAAAAAAAAGAAAATTTACTTTTAAAAATTCGACCTTTTGCTTGTTCTCTTGTAAAAATCCCACCTTTTGATTATTTTTAAAAAATCCGACCTTTTGCCTCCGTTTTCTTTTATAGAACATTTTTACAGGTGACCGGATTAATTTGAAAATTCATCATTTTTTAAAAGAGAACAAGCAAAAGTTTGGATTTTTAAAAGAGAACAAACAAAAAGTAGGATTTTTAAAATAGAAACAAAAGCTCGGATTTTTAAAAGTAAATTTTCCTATTCTCTTTTTTTAAAAATTCGAATTTAACTGGTTGTTCAGGTAAGTTCGGTAGGTATATACTATAAAAGAAAACGGAGGCAAAAGGTCGGATTTTTAAAAAATAATCGAAAGGTGAGATTTTTAAAAGAGAACAAACAAAAGGTCGGATTTTTAAAAGTAAATTTTCCTTAAAAAAAATGAATTTCTAGAGTAAGTGGATTTTTAATATTATGTAGAAAAAAAGTATAAAGTGATGATGATGGTATGAAAATAAGTCTAAAAAATTAACTACTAAAAGATCACTCACTAAAATTTTAAATTGAAGAGCTATTTTTATCAGAGACTGTTTCTCTGTTAATTAGAGGATCTTTTAATAAGGAGGCAGGAACGCATATGTTAATAATTTGTATTAGATGAGCTATTTAACCCACACATGGGGCGCGTCCCATAAAAAACTGTCTCATATAAGACTTTGTGAAATCAAAATGGGTTATCTATGAGTAGATTATCACAACGCCGATTCTTAAATGAGACGGTTTCAAAGTGAGATCATCTCTACTGGCTCAGCTATGTACGTTTAGTATGTTAAAGTGATTACTTAAGTGATTGATGAAAGAAATGATGAGCTAATGATATGGGTTCGTCTCATAGTGAAACGGTCTAATACAAGACCAGCTCAATTCAATAAAAAATTTGTAAATACATAAGAGTAAGATAATACACCAAAACTAAGCCCATTTAGCCAAGAAAGACATAATGGCAGTGCCCATAAAAGCAAGCACATAACAGCAAAACTGAAGCTTAAGATTATTTTGAAGTTTAGGTCCCTTGAAATCTGAAGCCAATAAGTCAACCAAAGCCATATAAATGAGTAATCCTGCAGACACTGCATTTAGAACTCCAATCACTATCAATGCTGTTGGACTATTCTCATTGTATACTTTCTGTAATACAATCCCCAACACTATCCCAATTGGTGTTGTCACTGAGAAGAAAAACACCATTATTGCTTTTACCTTCATCCCATATTCAGCCTGTCATCCACAATTCAATTTAATATCAAGTTAAATACACAACAAGACCCGCATAAGAAGAGAATTAACTGCACACAAATCCGATGTTTATCCTAAAATCAATTGGTCATACTCATAAGAGCAGTAGCCCCAACAAGTTTACAGGTTAGTCAAGCTCTCTCTAATTTTTCGACGTGGGATTACATGGGGTTCATTTTTGAACACTCTCCCTTCACATGAGAGTCCATTTTTTAATTGTCTAGGAGCACCAATCTTTTCCAATCAACACATTGTTTTTTAGGAAACAGTCGGCTCTGCTACCATGTCAAGCCGTGACTTTTCGTCACAAAATCATCCTGTGGGTCCACTTGTGCGAACATACCCACAAACCCCTTACCCATGAGTAATGAGCGTTGAGTTGATACACACATTATGAGGTTTACTCTTCCCAAAACCATAAGGTGATAGGAGAATTACCCACCAAGAGTTATATATAAGTTCATAGCTCATTATTTTAATAATGTAGAATCTTCATGTCACAAACTATTTCCAACAATATAATGCATGGGAATCGAACTAAAATCACAATGAGATCGTCTCATATAAATTAAGTAAGGGTGAAAAGTAGAACCTGTAAAATGCAACCACCAAGGCCCATTCCTTCAAAGAGTTGATGGAAGCAAATAGCTGTGATGAGTGGCTTAATTGTGCATGGATTATCTGATGAGCCCATTGATAGGCCTATTACTACTGAGTGTACCACTATTCCTAATTCCAAAACCTGCACCATAATAAAGTATTCACAAATTCTTGCTATAGACAGTCTATAGCATAGACGGGTGTAATGGTCCAGGCGTTTAGTCTATTTTTACACTTTCCAAAAACAACAACTGAAATCTCCATTGGGCTAGCCAGATGAGAGCGCCGTCTATGTCATAGACGGTCTCTCAGAAGACCGTCTGTAAGGTATTTAGTTAATCAGTGGCGGATTCAGATTTTAGTTTAGGTGGGTTAAAAATAGCTAAAAGTTTGCATTAACACCATGTAATTTGTCAATTCATATCCAATGGCCACAAATAAACAATAAGGTGTATATATATAAAGTTTAAAACGTCTAATAGTTATTGTTGGACTAAGAAATTTATATTTGGGCTACAAATTTATGTTGTTTTTAGAAAAGAGTTTATATTTGCCCACAAACCATAAGTTACCTAAAAAACCGATAAAAAAAATCATAGCATATTATAAATTATATTCATTCAAATTGATGGATAAATATCACTATCACAATATCTTACTTTCAATTTTTGATGATTTATCTAATTATAAATGGATTTTATGTAATATTTAATTATTTATCAAACATAATAAAAAAATATCAAAAAATTTTAATAAAGCCGAAAAGCTAAGTGGGTCAACTGACCCATGCGCCTAGTTAGTATTACCTTTGTTCTATAATACTCGCAAAAAGTTATATTAATCGTAATGTACCTGAGCAATGACACGTTCCTTTAACAAGCTTGAGGTCTCATCATCCCCATTATGATCACCATCATTTATTTGATAATAAGCAGTAGAAAAAGAATCCATCATCATAGTAGCATAAGCAGAAATCATAACAATAAAAGGAGTAAAAGGGAATTTCCGCCAAGGATTATGAGGCAAACATGGTGAAGTTAAATCATTCCATGAATCAGGCATTACATGCATAAATCCTGTGGCTAATACAACCCCAGATGCAAATGCCCTTATTAAAAGGAAAATGTTTTTATCAGGACTAAAACCAGGGAATACCCTACAAATTAAGGGCACTGATACCCCAACCATGCTAGATATTAATATTGTTCCTATGGCTATGTAATTCAGTTTTTGAGCTTTTGCCCTATTATGGCATGAACCTATCATTAATGATGTACATTCTGATGCTTCTTCTTGGGATTTCGCCCTCGCCGATGTCAAAAGGTTGGAGATGATCAAGATTGTGATTATGAGAGTAATTAAAATATGTTTATTGAGTTTAATCATTGTTAATTGTTAATGGCTTAATTAATTTGCTTTTTTTTGGATTACAGGGTAGATTGTAAAATACCAGGAAACAATATAAAAAGGGATTTAAGCAGGGAGGTGTTTACGGAGTAAGAGGCGGGAGTCTGTGGAAGTGTGCCAGTCTGTGTAAAAGTGTGTTTGATTAAGACTTTGATTGGTAATTAAGGTAATTAATTACTGAGGGGGTAATTTGGCTTGTGTTAGCCAGGAGGGATTCTTGGGAAATTGTGTTATGGGGCAGTTTGGTATTTGGATCGATATTATTTATAATGACAGATTACTATATTAGTTTAAATAGATCTGGAATATTACCTAATTTAATTAAATAAGAATTATAAGATTTTTTTGGAAATGTGTCCTCTCTTCTTTTATCATATTAAAAGACAATCTATTTTACTAATTGGTTATATTGGTCATCAAATTAGTATTTGCGAACAAATTTAGGGTTCGCTAAGGATAAAAACAGATAAAATTGCACTACAAATTTCACATTACATCTGTTTAAATTAGGATAGGTATAGGTATTAATTTAATTGATAGGTAGCGAGTAGATATGAATATGCAAAATCTTACCCACTATGGATAATGCAGGGGTAGGAGGTGGATATAAGGTCTAACCCGCCTCGCACCATCCCTATTGAGGAATACCCCACTATCTGCAGTACCTGTATGCAATGTGTGTATACAACATTTTTGGTAGTCATGCATGTAGGACGTTTCTCAGATGTACTATATGTCCTTTATTCTCTTTTTCTGTTTTGTAGTAAAGAGGGCACCTGTGCTTCTCCCATTATTTAAGGTTTTATCCTTAAACCTAAGCTTTGTATATATTATCCTCATGGGCTGAATGAATGAATGAGCATGACTGTTATCACATATCAATTCCCTTATCTGAGTATCGAAATCATCATGGTACCAGAGCCTTGATCTAACATTTCCCAAACCCTAATATCACCCCTTCTGCGTCTTCTCTACCTCCTCCATCATTAACTAACCTCCATGGAAAAGATGAACCCTCAAAACCCACTTTACCTACACGAATCAGACGGTCCAAATATAGTAAGTGTGGAGAAGCTAGAAGGGATCAACAATTATAGAAGATGGAGAAGATCAATGGAGATTGCTCTATCTTCAAAAAGAAAGATAGGGTTTGTAACGGGTACTGTGATGAGAGATGAAGTTGACACGGTGAAAGGTGAACTATGGGATACATACAATGACCCCGTTTCATGTCTCCTGCCTGTGTCATAACTACAATGTACTACTCCACTTTATATCAACTCTGTATACTTTATTTAAAACTATTGACAATAAATTAAAAATATTAATATTATCTTATTACATTGCAATGTATAAATTTATATGGAATTGCGATTGTATGTATAATGTAAATAGGAGTGAACGTGAGACGGGTTTAAGGCATATATACTCATGATGTGTATACCCATTTGGCCATAATAGGTGAGGATGAATTTAAATGCATATCCAGAAAATAGACATGGTTATGAAAATTATCGTTAATGAATAAATGGTAGATATGAAAAATTTAGGTGGGCATAGGTATAAAAGGGCATACCGCACCCGCCTGGCCATTTGCCTCTACTTTGATAAGCTACTGCATCATTATCATTTAGCCTCTTGTAACCCCAAACAATTATGAAATAATCAGACTCAGACTAGAATGATGTAGTCATAGCTTCAGCTTACAGTATCGAAATGCAGCCAAGGCCTAAGACTGGATTAATTTCTTGATAGAATATACAACATATTATAGAGCTATAACCAAAAACTTTGTGATAGAGTAGTAACATACTAACCGGCTCACCTAGTAGCCCCATAATATGTTATATATTCTATCATCTCTCGGCTTGTTTTTCTACCCCTCCTCGGTGCCTCTTCCTGACAGCTATCAAATACTCATCACCCAATTAAGCTATCGGCAAAGTTTCTATTAAAATCCACCATACCCTCGCTACAGCGCAAGTATTCCTCTACCCCTTTGAATTTACTACTTGACACAAATCAAATTGAAAACTCTTTGATATCGTGTAGCAAAATAAATCGAAATATAATGTAGCAAATTCAAATGAACAGAAAGAGCATGCATAAGACCAACAACTTAGCATGATGGAAAGAGGTAACTTTGATAACATGCTATAAAGAGCATCAATTGGATCACATAGGACTAAAAGGGTCAAAAAAGCAGAACCAACAGCTTGACAAAACTCACTTCCAAGGCACTAAATGAAAGATCATCATCAACCAGCATAAAGCAACATTAAAGTCATTATAAACAAAGAAAATACATAATCTTTATTGCTAAACTCATATCTGAATTCATTGCAGTATTACATTCCCACTTTCACAACAAGAATTATGAAGAAAATACACCAATACATACTCTAAAGTATTCTACATTACTACCAAGAATAAGCATGCTCTAATCCTGCATTACAACCAGCAGTGAAAAAATACAATCAACAAATTGTGGAAAAAACAATACAACTAAGTTCCTCTCCATTTGCTACATTCTGGAATCCAATACGAGAGTTTTTGGTATAAATGTAGCAAATTGAATGAGATAGATTCAAACTGTAACACCATTTTGTTCAACCTTCTTACTCTTCTCATATTCCTCCAACTCTTTGATCCACAAATCAGCAAACTCACAATCCTTCCACGCCTCGAACCAAGGCCCGCCAAGAGTGTAATGGATGGCCTTAGGTTCGGTCTCTGGTTTTCCCTCGACAGCCCGGTTATGACCCACAAGAAAATTCCACACAAAAGGGACTTCCCCAATCTCATTATCCTCTAACCATTGAAATCTATGAAGAAAAGCTCCAGTTTGTGTGTTGACAATCTCAGGGGTTAAAATCTTATTCTTTGAATGCCCACAATTATACAACACCATTGAAGACCAATTCTTTCTAGGGTAAACAGTTTGAACAGCACCATCCATTTTAGTGGTTTCTTTAGGGGCATAATCATGTTGAACACACATAATTGCAAATTTATCATCAATTAAATCAACTAATTCCTTAATATCAGATAAGTAAAGGAAATCACAATCAACAAACATAGCCCAACCTTCAAAATTAGCCAAATGTGGGGTTAAAAATCTGGAAAAAGAAAACTCAGTACTTTCTAGTTTCCCTCTTTCTCTCCAATAAAGCCCTTTTTGCCTTAATTCAGATTGTTTAATTGGGTGAATTTCAACAGGAATTGAAGAACGTTTAAGAATTGAATACTTGCAAACTTCATATGCAATGTCTTCTTTAGGATCATACCCGATAAAGATCTTGAATGGAATTGGGGTTTCACCATTGCTTGATTTTGAATCCATGGCAACTGATCCCATTTGTGGATTTCTGCAAAGGTTGATCTGAAAAGAAAAATACCCAGAAAGAAATCAGCGATCTTGGGGGAAATTGCTAATTGGGTAATCGAGAATTCGAAAAAAAATAGGGATTGATTGGAAGAGAAGATATTTACCAAGAAAAGAGCACCGACAGATCTTTGTGGGGAGAGGAGATGAAGAGAAAAGAAATAAATGTGAAAGGTATAAATAGAGTGAAGGAGAATGAAGTGTGAGTGTGAGGCTGTGAGCTGTTAAAACGGTGAAAATCCAATTTGGAATAATGTAAGAAAAAAAAAAGTGATATAAAGTTCTTTCTATTTGAATATTTCATTTTAAAGAAAGAAATTTGATTAACTTTTTTTAACTTATATTCAAAAGATAAAATATATTCATGTTAGATTTGTCTTAATGTATACTTTTTATTGTGTATTTTTTATAAATTTTTATCATACGTATTAAATTATATTAAGACTCAAAAACTACTTTTAAAAATGCATAAAAAGTAAACGAGAAGAATAAAATAAACGGGAGTATTTAGTTCAGCTGAGATTAGTCTGGTTTTGGAAATAAACAATTGTACTTCCTCCGTTCCATTTTACTTGCAACACTTACCGTTTTTGAAAGTTTCATATTACTTGCAACATTACTATTTTTGGCAAAAATAATCTACTTATTTTATCCTCACTTTATTCCTACCCTACTATCACCATCAATCATATATCATCCCATTAATTATTTAATATACCCACAAGTCACCACCACTATCTACTTATAATTTTTTTTTTATTTCTACCCCACATATCAATATCAATCATACATCATTCCTGCTTTTACCATATTGATTTGATGGCCCTTAAAAAATGTGTCAAACTCAATGGTGCAACTAAAATGGAAGGAAGGAAGGAAGTATATTTTAAGTCCAGTAACTCTCCTATAAGTTGGCTTTGGCCGTGCAACTAGCGTAGGCTCAATAACTTTTTAAAAAATATTCTTACATACTAATTCAAGATCTTTGAGAAATCATATTATAAAGCTGAAATAAGAATTTAATGTCCTGCATTTGATCTTTTTAATCTTTAAATTGATTTTTTAAGTATTAAAATGTATTAAAATGGACCTTTTAAGTCTTACAATTGTCAAATTGCATATCTTAAAATGCTTCTTTTAAGTCTTAAAATTGGTCATTTAACTCTTGAAATTGACATTTTAATTTGTGAAATTGGTAAAAAAATATACAATTAAGTCGGTCCAATAAAATGTGTCTCACAAATAAGACGGTCTCATACAAATTTTTGTGTTTTAAGTCGAATTAAAATTAAATTTTGTATTCAGATTTATTTTTTAACACGTTAACCCAACAGTTTTTGGGATTGGGATGAATAAAGTTGAAAAATCAGTGGACCACCCACGTTAATTGGGTATACGATGGCTGGTTTTGATTGTTTTAGACACAGAAAATGAAAAATTGGAGAGGGTAGTGTACGTTGTCAATTGTCATGGTGATATAGTTTTGAATTGGGTACATAGCTTACTAAAATACTTAAAATAATTAAATTTTCATTATTTTAAAGTACTTATTTTTTAATTATTGAATATTTGAAGTGTCATTTTAGATATTATAAAATTGACATACTCTCTCCTTCGGAGTAATTGGAACATTTCTTTATGTGACAAATTCATATTAATTGTCTTATTTCTTTTTTTGCCAATATTTTTTTACCTAAACACTACATGTTCACATAAGTAATGACCAAAATACTTCCACTTTTACTACTTACAAATTACAATACTCCAATTACCACATTTACGATTAATTTATTCAATTAAAATACTCCAACTACCACCTTTTTGATGGACCCCCTCCTACTCTTAATATTCGTGCCCAACCCAAATGTCACAATTATTGTGAATAGGAGGGAGTATTAGATATTAAAACATAGTACTCTTTATATAGACTTGTCTTATTGTGAGATAGATTCATAAAAGAGTTGCTCTAGTTATTATAGTAGTTTGTGCAAGTATTAAAGTTATATCTAATTTGAAATTGATCTAAAATTTAATATTTAACGATTACGTCAGGCCCGGTGGCGGTTATATACAAGGCAACCTGGGCTATAGCCCAGGGCCCCATAATTTGTAAAATTTTTGCTATATTTAATGGGCCCAATTTGCTAAAAAATATAGGGTAACAAGTTGATATGCTTGGGCCCCTTAGTACACTATACCTAACTAATGAATTGAAATGACGGTAGACAAAACAAAAAATAAAAGGTGACTTTTGTTTCCAAAATTAATGGGAAAACAATTTGAAATCAATTTATCAAAAATGTAATTTTCCTTATTAGGGGGCCCAAAATTAATATTAGCACAGGGCCTCAGATGTGTTTAAGACAGCCCTGGATTACGTTTGGGTGATAAGATATAGGTTTGTAGAATTAGTGTCAGCTTCACTCAGTCTTATTCTTTGCGGAAACTACTCATAATCTTTCTCGAATTGAGGGACTTATTGGTCTGGTTCTTCTAAATGAATATGAGTTGTCGCCGTTATTTTTTTTCCAAACCCTACTTATAGTTTTATTAACATGATATAAGATGATGATCGCAAATATCAAAATTTAAGTCTAATCTGAACCTTACTATTTTGTCTTGTTTTCTCAAATTTGTCATTTTTTGTTTCATATTAGGACCCACTATGTCTGGACTTGTTTGAGTTAAATAGTTTTTGAGATGAATTTTAAGTATGTATTGATTGGAATTTAGAACCGAAATTTAGCATCTAATTTTGTCCTTATAATTCCTCATTATTTTTATTCAAAGGAGTTTTCTTTCAAAGTTTTCTTCTTTATTTTCCTCTAAGCTTTATTCTTATCCTCTTTTGATCAAGACTAAAATTTTACCTCCACCCATAGATTTTGTTTTGCAACTAAAGAATTATATTTTTGGCCAATTTGGTTGTCAGTAAGAATTCATGAGAATGATAATGGAAAATAGGTGTCATTTTAATAAAGAAAATCTTTTAACAAGTTTAATAATTATGCTTGTGAAGAACATTTTTGTGAAGGTTGTCTAAGTAAATCTAAACTGCACTTTCTACCATATACTAATATTGTCTTATAAACTTAATTCAATATTAAGACCCTTTTGATTAAGCCCGAGCAACTCCTTTATAATCAAGGGAATCAAGGCTCATACCAGCTTAAGTCATAGCCTAAATCAATTTATTAGAAATTATATTTTATATTGATTATATTGAATTGTGTAACATATAGCACATAAAAAAACAAAAGTCAAGAGAACAATAATTTCAGATTGCCTTATACTATTATCCAGATCAGGCGTGTTTACAACCGACGCTCTATATGACAATTCAAATTGTTCAAGATATGGTCCTATGTGTCACCATGGGGTTCCAGGCCCAATCAAAGTGCCCAACTGCCTAAGACCATAAATATTAACTAACTCTTCATAGTAGGTTGCATGTTTTATTGTGAAATAGTACGTTAGGGATTCTACCAACATTAAATTTTTTTGCGAAAATTTAAGTCTCTATTTTATAATGAACGGTGGAAGAAGAGCCTTAGTTTACTAAACATCAAAAAGTAATATGGCCTTATACTCTTAGTTTCGACCCTATATGACACTAACAACATTTTGTGAAGGTTGTCTGAGTAAATCTAAAATGCAGTGACTTTTTTCTCTTCTAGTTGTTTCTTTGTTGTTTAAGCATTTATTCTCTATAAGTTGTAGTTGAAGTTTCTTTATGATGATTTTGAAAGTGATGAGTAATCTTTTAGAATGTAAACAAAGACGACACTTGTAACTTCATACCTTCTCAATCATCCCTCGAAAATTGGAATTCTTTAAGAAAAACTAAACGACTTTAACAACTTATTATATCCTCTAACAAAGTATTACAAGCAGTATTAATTATATAAGCTATAGACAGACAGAAAGAGTACAATATAGCAAATTACTCTAAAATTTCATAAACTTGACTTAGACTTGGTTAGGGATGGCAATTCAGTCCGAGTTCGACTCTAGTCCGGTTCGATCCGAGGAAAATAATTCGATTCGAGTTCGAGGAAAAAGTCATTCGAGTCCGAGTTAGAGACGGACCGAAGTTGGACCTTATTAAAAATCCGACACTCCGACCCTGAAGGAAATTTGACTTTGAATTAGATTTTTCCACCAATATTTTGTTTCCTTTAAAACTCTAAACGTGACTAATTCAAGCTCTTTCATACTAATTGTAATTTTAAATTTTGAAAAACTACTTGGTATTTTTATTTAGATTAATCAATCAGAATACGACAAATCAGATCAAGAGAAATAAAATACATCAAATCAAAATGCGAGAAAATTTTGTTAAATTATAGTTATAGAACTATTTCTCATGTTAAACTTGAAATCAAAGTACATATTTTTTTGTTAAATTGTATTTGAAAAATATATTTTGTTAATTTTGTATGCTTTAAAATCATTAATGCAATATCACAACAATACTATTTGATATTAATCAAAATCCGTTGGAGGTCCGAGAGTCCGAGTCGGGGCAAACTTGGAGTATGCATAATCCGACTCCGAGTGAAGGTGGAGTGAAAAAAAAAAATTCCGACTCTTATCCGGAGCAAAGTCGGAATATGTATAATCCGAGTCGAGTCCGACCCATTGCCATCCCTAGACTTGGTAGTAGAATCTCCCAGCTAAGAGAAATCTCTGTACAGATGAGAGTAGAAAGAGATGGGACTATATTTTACTACATACTTAATTGAAAGACGATATCAAAAATATTATTGAAATGCACTAACATGGAATATACCAAATGCTTTAAAATTTATTGAATATGTCTTGGAAAACATTAGAGCACTATATAAGAACATTGGCAAACCAAGTTCTATTTACCTTTTTGGCCAAACATATATTAAATTTCTCATAAAAATAGCTAATTAGCCATTTTTTGGGAAAAAAATTTGTTATCCAAAGGTCAACTTCATCAATGGGTAGTTACTCTGATCACATCAAGAAGCGCCACCATGAGAAAGGATGGATCTATGCTTGGTTTGCCATTTTTTTCTTTCTTTGTCTTTTTCAAGCTAATTTGTTACATTGAGTTTTTGGTAAAATATAATTAACTTTGGTTGATCGGTTAGAATGAATAATGTGTGGATGATATAATGTGTTGACTAAATGAAGAGATATAAAAAAAAGGAAAAATTACCGTGAATAATACGACCTTTTATTGATTTTCCTATAATAATACGAACTTTACATTAACCATGAATAATACAAAGTTTGATGTCATTTTTCCATTAAATTTACTTACCCAACCTCCCTCAAATGTCTTAGTGCTCTCTTATTTATCTTTCAACCAAAAAGAAAAAGAAAGCTTGATTGAAGAAGAAAGGGGGAGGATAACCTAGCATTTACTGCCGGTTAATAACGAAGCAAATAAGTATTTTGTTTATCTCAATTGCTATCTTTTTACTCAAATTCTTTTACAAACCAAAATTTGGGGTTTTTTTTAACCCAAATTGTACAACAAATTAAAATTATTGTTTACTTTAAAGTTGCATTTTAAGAGCCAAAATTAATTCAATTTTCAAATTGCTTGATTGTAGTTTTATTAATTCAATAACTTTGAAATTTTAATTTGATAGGTTTTTTTAGAAAAAAAGGAGTCAAAGGGTTACAGTATGTTGGTGAGATGTGTACCATCTCCATAGACTTAAACATATGATTTCTTTAGTTCAAGAGAATTGTATAGGAAGATGTTGGGATAAAATGGATAAAGCAATAGATAGAAAATAAGAGTTACGTTAAACCCAATAAAAAATAAGAGTTACGTTAAACCCAGTAAGAAAGGAAACTAGTATACTAATTAGGTGAAGAAGAAATTACTAGATATGAAGAAGATGGTAGATAAATGGTGAAGGGATGATGTTGTACTAATGGTCATATTATGACCAGTTTAACCGGTTATAAATAGGTAAAGAACGCTGATGGTAAAATGATATTAAACTTTGTATTATTCATGGTTAATTCAAAGTTCGTATTATTGTTGGAAAATCAGTAAAGAGTCGTATTATTCACGGTAATTTTTCCTAAAAATAATTATAAAACATTAAAATCTTACTCCCTCCGTCCCATTCTTATTGTCCACTTTTGAGTGGGCACGCAAATTAAGAAAAATGGTAGTGGGGTATTTTAAGTGATTATAATAATTGTAAAAGTGGTAGTTAGGGTATTTAAGTGATTATAATAATTGAAAAGGTGATAGGTGAGGTATTTTAAATAATATAAGTTAGGATAGTTTGGGGTATTTAGGTAAAAAATCTTTGCCAAAAATAGAAAGTGGACAATTAGAATGAGATAACCAAATAAGGAAAAGTGGACAATAAGAATGGGACGGAGGGAGTATTTTATTATATTTTTTATCCACTTGTTAGTAGCAAAATTTTTAGGACACAAAATCAACTTTATGAAGTTTTTTTGAACTTCTTTTCGAATTTTAATTTGTAAAAAGCCTTTTGTTTGAAAACTTTTTATCGAGAAACTACTTTTGATGGATTTAAAGTCATTACAAGGTATGAAACTCATCTGAGATGAGTTTTTTCATTTGATCATTAACAGTTAAATTATCTTTTTGACATTTACATAACCCACTATTTACTTTGATTTTTTAAAATTTTTGCTCCCATACCTGTTTAAGTTTACTAATACTTTCATTCTAATGCAGCTTATTCACTCTGTGCTGCTGCTTCTGCTGTTACGAAGCGTGTGAGGGCTGTCTGAAGATTTTCTGCTGCTGTTGTGACTCTGATGATAAAAAGAATGATTGAGTTTTACTCTTCTGATCATATTTTACATTCCATGTTCTGACAGTGTGCAAACAGAAAAAGAAAAAGGAAATGAAAAAAATGAGCTGTAAATGTATAATTGTTACAAATAAATAAATGGAACTAATTTTCTTTTCTGATTTTAATGTGCTTTAAAGTGTCACTAATTTTCCTTCAATTGTCCACATTGCATAGCAGAACTTGAAGTTTCATTTGCCCAGCTTGTCTCCCAAAGAATTATCTAAAGTGGGGAAAAAAGTGTGCATTTCATATGAATTATTAATGTACAGTAGTACAAGATAGTAAAATGAGACGAAATGATGAATCAAGAATCAACCAACCTTGGATTACAAGTCGTACAACCTATCATTAAACCAAGAGAATAGGGTTTCTCCCCTCATCTATTTCAATGACGAGTGTACGTTTTGGATCACATCCACTCGGTCCTTCCTTGTACAGTGTAGGTAGGTAAGCTTTGTAGGCTGGCAAGTAACGAGAAACAAAGTCGAAAACCTGCAGAGTGTACCCCCGTGAACTTATTACTATCAGTCTAATAATCTAAAAGGACATATTTTGCAAAATTCTGCAACAATATATAGAGAAAAGAACGATAACAGAAAAAGTACTGAAAGATGAATTCAAACCCACCTCCTCATCCGTCATCCCTGATTTTCCATCTGCCCGCGTGGCCTGCTCTGCCTGTTAATGCACAAAAAACTTATATCTTAGTCTACTTGCACAAAAAGGAAAACACGACAGGAATCAGAGAATGAGAAGATGGATAGACCTGAAGTCTCCACTGATAGACACAACTTGGATCTGTGATCTTGATTACCACCCATGCGTCTATATACTTGTCCCATGCATCGTAATACGCTCGTAGATTATTATTTACTATTTCAAGCTGTATGAACAGGAATTAACACGATAAACAATGAATTAGGATGTGTTGGTAGACACTGTGTTAATATATAGCCAGAGAGCTAACCTGTGGATCAACGGCTTTAACAACTTCATCTGGAAGGGGTTTGAAACCCAACATCCAGCCTTCAAACAGGATAACCTACACATGGCAGCAACACAAATTAGTAAAAATAAATTCACATAAATTACAAAGAAGAAAAAGGTTTACAGTGTTCAATGAATTTATGCGATCTGAGCTTAAATTATATAGAATTGTGAGTCTAATGTTGTCCAAAGCTCCCTCAAGAAATGCATGATATCTCTTTGTTTATATAGAAGGATGCCTCTCCATACTGGCAAGTGACAACACAGCTGAAGCATAGACCCCATGAAAGTTTATCGATTTCTGACAGAAATTGAGGTCATATTTGTATACAGCATTTGCTTTTATCAAAAGGTAGTGACACATAAAAACCCTTGCAAACATACCTTTAAAAATACAACCACCAAAATGACTCCTGTTTGCTATCCCCGTACGCCAACCCCCTCAATACTTGGAAATTGGAATCGGTACATAACTTTCTGAAGGACTTTAGATGAAAAATACCAATGATATACGGTGTAACTGGTATAATTAGACAGAAATAAGGACCTATAAGAGGCCCCTCACTTAGATTTTCTTACATTACAGCCTGCAGTTACTCAATTCCCTATGAAGGAGGGCAAACCTTGCGCCTACTAAACAAGTCCTGTATATTTAAAAACAGCTAAGTTTTCTTAAGACAGCCTCCGCTGCCACCAAAATTCTTCGTCTGCATGTTATTTTTTCGTAAGAGCCACTGAAAGCCTCATCAAAATGCTGAAATGATCTCTTAACCATTTCAACCCTCAATTTTAACACCTTATCTATTGACAACACAGGTAACACATTTGGCGCCTTAGAGACAAATGGATCAAATAAGTTATTAACCATCAGATCACAGTATGCCAGTGTGAGAATATTTCTAACTTTTGAAACAAACCACATCCCAGAACATGCAAAGTGGAGCATGGTACTCTTGCTTTCAGTTCTTTGTAGTCAATAGTCATACAGAACCAATGTCTTGTGCCAATTTGACTCACTTTCCTCAAAAGGCAGTGATGTTAAAAGAGTAGTAATAATTTTATAGCTGTGCAAGTAGCATGTTAGAGCAAGTGCCCAATCTACCAAATGTGAAGGTGTAGTGAGCAACACAAGAAGCTCTTCGATGTGTCATGGTGATGGTGCAACGAAGGACATGAGTATGTTGCATAAGGGATGCATTGGTTATGGCAAGGCTTGAAGAGAAGGTTGCACGACCAAGGAAGCATCACAGCACGATGTAGCAAGCTACGGATTCAGCCGCTCTACAGGTCGAGCAGGTGTGACTCGGTCGAGCGGATCAACAAAGTGAGACAGAAGAGTCAGAAGACTCGCTCGGGTGGCCGAGCGGCCCTGGCTCGGTCGAGCGGAGTACAGGGCAGATTCTGACGCGTGTTCTATTTTGTTGCGGGTTTTCCTTGGGGTTCAAGGGTTTGGTCCTGGGGCTTCTAATATGTGCTAGGCTATATAAGAGAGTCTTAGAACATCACTAGAAGCAAGAGGAGAGGCAAATACATTAGAGAAGCTAGGGCATTGGCCATTAGAGTGTTTTCTTTGTATTAGTGCCATTTGTGGAGTTTCACCATTAAAGGTGAAACCTTTATGGGTTAAGAGTGAGCACTTGACTATTGTAAGTTGAGTCATTAGTGTAATTGAGTTTATATTAATGATAAGATACTTTATTTGAGGGGGAGGTATCATTAGATACCTCAAACGAACACATTGTTGGTGTTTGTTTGTTGTTCTCTTGTTTATTCTCTGTTTTTCACTCATCTTCTACATCTTATTCTACCATTGTTGGGTCCGAGCTATTCTCTTTCATAGCATAACTAAACAAAGACTCCATACGATGGAATATCTAAAAAGTAACAATAGGGTATGACAGGGTATAGATGAAATCAATTGCAAATATGTTCTTTGGATCATCATCATCATACCCTATACATCTCGCTCATAGAAGTTATGATCAAGGTCGAGGGCATAAACATAATTAGATGGGTAAGTTGAATACACCAAAGATGTTGGCAGTTGTTCGGACCATTTATGTTGGCGATTGTTTGAAACATTAACCGATCCTCTTTGGAATCACAACTTCAAAACTGATCTATTAATCTATGTTGGAACTCTTCAGGAATAATAAGTTATGAATTTCATCACTCTCATTCAAAGTGCATGCTTCAGTAACAAGGGGGAACAATCGAGGCTGTTGAAGTGCCCATGTGTTACCCACATGTGAGTTGTCCCACATCAGAGAAAGAGAAGAGTATGCATCACTTTATATATTCAATGAGTAACTCCTACTATTACCAATTGGTTTTAGTAGTGAACCTTCTTTGGGTTTATGAGTGGACTACTTCTTCTCGTCCTTGTTTGGGTTGCCCAGACCCATTTTCTAAATTCTATCAGAGGCTAAGCACAGATTGTTGATCATAGTTTAGCATTCTCTAGTGTCTATGACCAACTAAAAAGATCTACTTGCACATCCCATAAAATAAAAGGAAATATTTAATATCACCACTAAGTATGGATTCCGCCACAATTGGGGTCCGGGGCGGTCCATCTGGATGAAACCTAGCTTTAAAACGTGGCCAAACCCACTAGGGAGATGCAGTATAACTACAACTGAAAAATGATTTAGAGAGCACAGATTTACCCAGAGAAATAAAGGAACATTTTATTGACATTAGAGCACATGTGTATGAAGATCAAAGACCACATAGAACTCCTCACCGTTAATGGTCCTTCAACCTCTGTCCACATTGAAGGATCTGCCCTGTCTCCTCTCCCATTAAAAGCAGACTGCACGCAGACTGATCAACTTCAGAAATCAAACAAAATGGACAAATTGAGGTAACTTCAAAGCGTGTAATACTTACTTTATCATATCGTGGTACCTTCATCTTCATACCTGAAATAATAAGCTTCTATATATGATTTTGAAATCTCAAAGTGAAGAAAGCAATGCCATGAAGGAAAATACAGAAAACGAACAACACCTACAGATTGTGGTGTAGTTGCAAATTGCAAGATAAAAAAGACGGACATGTGTATGTGCAATGTGACATCAAAAGGTGGAACGTGTTCTAGCACTTGACCTTGCACCCGAAATAACAAGGAAATTATATGTGAAGTGGTACCTTCTTTAGTTAGTTTGCTCAAGGCCTCAATTGTTTCAACAGAAAGTGATAAATCATGGCTACCAGCATTGCCTCGGAACTGAAATTAGTCATTTGACTTCCTCAGTGCACAGGCATTTCACATGTCTGTTAAAGAAACCATGAAAAACCAACAAGTTCATACCTCTAAAAGCCTATTCCCCGAGTTCTCTTCTCTAAGTTTAGCCTACAATTACCACTATATTCTGTCAGGAAAAGATAACACTGATATAGACCACAAATATTGATATCAGAAGCTCACTTTGAAGCCATTAGAGTAAATACCTGCCCTTCAGCTGTCAAATAGAAATCATCAATGGATATTGTAGCAGATTTCCTAGAAGATTTTTATATATCAGTCCAATAAACATGCACATTACATCAATTACTCATAAGTTCATAATAGAGTAAATGTCATGTTCCATTAAATTATCAATGTATACCTGCCAGTAATTTTGAAAAGGTAGTTCAACGCATATACAAGTGTCGTTTTTCCACAACCTTGTGGTGCACTAAATCCTATCTGCACAAAACGGCTTTATATCAGACCATTAAAAAAGCAAATGTTTCAAAGGCAAAGTTCTTCCATGAAGATTATTAAATTGCATGTGTACATCAAAGCAAAAGATAAAATACAACAAAGCTCCAAATAATAATATTATCCAACTCCAAATCTACCAATTGCCAAAGTAAAATAAAAGCAGAATGCACTATAACATTATAAAGTACAATACAGATTACAGGGTCTAGAAAACAAGTTCAGAATTCTGTATTTCACTTTCTTTGAGTTTCTAGTCAAAAGCTTCGTCCATGTGTCTAGCTGACTATTATTTAGATTCCATCTAAATCCTCAACCTATAGGACATTATTTTAACTTTTGGGGGTAAAAAGGTGTAAAAACAAGAAAATTCCGGCATGGGCAATTTAGTGAGCAATGATCTCTTTCCCCTTATTCTTGTCTCCTTTAAGCCCTTATGTAAACTTATCAATCAAGGATTTGCCCATGATTTAGATTTAACAAGCTTATCATAATTTAAATTAAACACAAAAAGCGCGGTGTATCAAAAACATTTACAATCCAATTTACAAAACTGAAAAATCAAGAAGAGGAGGGATTAAATATATTTTACCACTATAGGAGGGACATCCTCTCCATCTTTGAATTTGGATGCATGCTGAGAGATTTGATCTTCACACCATAAGAAGACAGGTATATAGTAATGATATAGCCTAACTTTCTGAGCATCACTTAGTTTGAGTTCATTGAGTTGGAATATTCTACAAAGTTGAGATGCACACAGTAACCATTTATCAATAGACTCTGCAATCTTCTCTGCAGTCAGACCTAATTTATTTACAAGGGGACCTGAACATATGAAATCGAATAGATCTTTTACTGAGGCAACTTCCACAGATGAAGGTGGAAGAGCATATTGGACATGGTTTTGTCTTCTTCCGTTGCTAGACATGTTTCTATGGCTTGTAAAACACTCTTCCAGCCATGAAAATCTGCACCCTTCTAGAACAACTAATCAAAAAGTCAGTAGTTTCACAGTGGATTGTTTAAACAGTACAGCTGTACAGGTATCTTCATTATCAAAAAATTAATTAATCAATCAATAATCAATCATCAATAATCATCAATCAATAACCATCAATCAATAACCATAATAAATAAATATAAATAATAAATAAAATAAATAAAATATAAATATAATATAAAATATAAAATATACTAATGAAGAAACGACTTGAGACACGTGTCATAGTGTCATTATAAATTTTCCCGCGCTTTTTTTCTATCATTGCTGGGAAACTTTTGATATTTACTTGTTATTTAAGGAAATAACTCCTTAGAATTGTAATATTGTTGATGGACTATTATGGGTGATGATCCACTGAAATATTATATTTCCTTATATAAACCAAAAAAGAATATATATGTAAATTTTTATTTTAACTTAAATAATAAATTATTATCACATAATGAATAAACAGACTCATTTCAAAAAAAAAAAAAAATAAACAGACTAATTTGACTTTTTTTTCAACTAAATTCTCCCTCCTATCGATAAGACTTTTAATGTTTATTTATCTTAATTATCAATAATTACTAGGAGTATATGTTTTAATATTGATGTATGATAAATTATTTTGATAATGATAATATCATAACAAATACAAAGATTTAATAATTAAGTGTATGTTGTAAATGAATTAATTTTATAAAACAATATCATTATTTATATCGGTAAATATTTATAGCACTCGTTTTATACACGGAAATGTATCTAGTTTAAGTAAAAACCAGTGCCAACCATTATCTAACTTCCCTAGCAAGCAACCGAAAAAAGAATATTTCCCCCCAAAAAATATTCTCCTTAAAAATACTTTCTTCCCAACACAAAGGAGAAAAATGGACATAAAAAACAACTTCAGCAATCTCATATCTAGTGTTTTGATACTACCATCATGCACTCAACACAAAGTGAGTCATCTGTATAACGTTGATTATATTAATGACAAGATACTTTGTTTGAGGGGAGGTATCATTAGATACCTCATATAATCTTGTGTTTTGTCCATTGTTGTTTGGTGCTTTGTTTTTTGGTGTTTCTTTTGCATTCATTTTGTTAGTTGTTTCTTCACCATTGCTAAGGTCCATTCACAACAGTCAACAAGTGTACACATTATCTTCAATTCATCAATGTAAGATAAACCATACCAACAAAAACTGGTGCACGGCTATTGTCATCATAAACAATTATCCATACTTGCACTCTGTAAACAGTAACCACAACTTAATCCAGCCCCCTGGCTCCCCTATTTCAAGAAAAAGGAACTTCCTTCACATGCTTATGTAGTTTAAGCTCGAATTTCGTTGAAAATCATTGTAACAGTTACAGACTAATACCCGAATCCCTCCAAACTTAGTTCTATTGGGATATTGGTGGAGGAATGAAGTTGAATCTGTAAATCGCTTGGAATTCACTATCAATTTTTTGAATTATTACACCTTTGTAGCATAGTGCAAATATATAATTTTGATCATGGTCAAAATGACGGTCAAGAAACGGATTATGCGATACGGTTGTCTTGACCTATATATTTTAATAGTGGTAAGCTCAAAAACCTTTATAATACGATAGTGAGACGGTGATGCGAACGATGTTATGCAATATGCTTGGGAGAAACTTATATTTGACTAATGAAACCAAATCGCAATTATAGTAAATTGATCCCATTAGCACGTACTAGCTTCCTAAGAAAAGAAATAGTGTAGCCGTTCTCCCTAGTTTTCAATTCATTCTCCATTCACTTCAATTCAGTTCTATACAAATTACTTAAGTTAAATAGGACAAAAAAAAAGGCTGGTTGCTACTTGCTATTATACATCTTATCAACCTTCACACTCAACTTCCAGATAACATTGTTAACCTAGCAAAGTGCCAACTTACTGAAGGTTTACCTTCTATATTCTTTCTCATACCCTCAAACTTTTAGCTTCCTAGACGGAACAACTTGGTAGTCAGACCTTAAACCCTCCGGAAGGCCTCAAGCACAATCATAAAAACCTAAAATTGGTACTTAGTTATTTTTACCTCTATCATCTTCATACTTATCATTATTAATGTAACATCATAAAAAAAATACAAGTATAAGCTTTCATTTTAATACAAGAACATCAAAACTGCCACAAATATATGAAACTCAGCCACATCATCATATTCCTCGGTCGACTCATCACTAAAACAATTATGAATTATGTTACTGTGCATTTTCCTCCACATTGGCATACAACTCATACCACTTATGACAATACAATTGCAATATAGGAGTATCAGATTCAATCTCAGTAAAGCATATATCTAGAGATCGCTTTTACTGTCATAAAAGATTAGCATATGTACCATAATGCATCAATGACAAGTTCACATCACAGAATCATGACCGTGTTGTAAAGATTTTTTTAGCTTACCTAGAAGAAATTTTCTGCATTAAATGCAAAATTCATTTCAAACCCTAATTTTTCACTATGATTCGTATAATGTATCCAATGACTAAACATACATTCATGCCAAATTAGCTTATATCAAACCTTATTCATCAACTTTTTATTTTAAAGATGGGCTAAGCTTTATTAATCAACCCAATACAAAATTATAATGTCAGAGATTCACAGCAGACCATCATCAAGCCACACCACATTACAAACATAAGAAGCGGCCCATAGAGCAAGCCTATAACTATGAGCTACTTGATTACATGCACGAAAAGAAGGGGAAAAAATAAAAAAATAATCAACATCAGAAAGCATATTATCAATCCTACTTGCGCGTGAAATCTTCTTCTACAAGCTATGCTTCATCAAAAAGTAACGATAGGCAGGGTATAACAGGGTATAGATACTCAACACTAGAAAGCATATATTTTTCTTTTTTCAGTGATGAGTGCTGTCTAGTGCTCCAAATTATGCTCAATATACCATGCATAACCATCCTAAAGTTTATTGTTCAAATTAAAATTGAAGCATTGAACTAGGAAACACTCTAGTGGTAGTTAATCATGTACTATCTATGATCTTCCCAAATTAACAAAAATTACTCCATGTACTTCAAATTTCTTAATATGAACCAAAATCTCGACTAAAAACCAGAAAAAATGAATTTCTGATATCATAAACCGTCCACATTTTCCTTCCATTTAAAAACATCAAACATTCGATTAATTTCAACTGCAAACAAAGTAAAATTTCAAATCGCTAATAAACGAAATCAGAAACTAAACACAATCAATAATCAATAAAACTAACAACGCAGAAGTAAAATCAAAGTAAAATGCAAACGAAAATTACCAGAAGATGAAATGGAAGGCGGCGAAAGAGGAAAGCTGTTTGACAATTTAGAGGAGAGAGAAAATTTAATATTGGACGAACAAATAGAAGTGGAATTTGGACATGGCGTCACAGCTTGACATAAAATATTCAAAGTATTCGCCATTTTCGTTTTCTCTTTTTTCTTCGAGTTTTTCTCTTTACTTCTCTCTTCCTACAAGTGTTGCCGCGAGTATTTGCGCGAATTCTGAGGCTGAGCTTTTACAAAAAGCTAAGAAGAAATTTCGAAAGGTTAGCTGATTTTTTTGTTTGGATTTATGTATGTATTTTGGTAGCATATGGCTTATATTCTGTTTTTCCTTATCTTGAATTTCCTATCATATTGATTCATTTTGTTTTGTTTAGTCAATGCTTTAATTTTTGTCCCCACTATAATAAATATTCATAACTTAATGTGATTCAACATCTTTTTACAATACTAGTGTTAAATTGAGTTGGATAGTTGAGTTAAATTAATTATAATAATAATGTCAGTACTTAAAATATTTAATTTTAGTTGTTTAATGTTTATGGTGTTATTGTGAATGTTAGAATGACATCAGAGTAATAATATACTAATATATTTAACTATATTTAAAATATTGTTATTTAACATTCTTATCTTTCTAAACTTTCAAAAACTAACCACACACATAGATATTCTCATATTGTGTATCTATGTATGAAAATGCTGAACAACTTAAAAAAAAAAGCATAAAGATGAAGAAAAATGTGTAATTTGGTAAAAATAATGATATTCAAAGAAATATTCATTTGAATGTTATATCTCAAAGGTAATATTTGCTTCACATTTTCCACTCAACTTTAGATTTAATTTAAAAACAATAAATTGACTCTTGTATATAACTTGAAGATAATACTTAAACGTGATAATTATTAATAACAACAAAATTGTTCATTTGATAATCAACGAGAATCACATGAAAAAATTACTAAAGAATCGAATAACACTGCTCCTAATTTAGGATAGGTTAGAATTGTTTGAAAATTATATGATTTACTACTTCAGAATTTATATTTTTTTTCTATTTATTTCAATTTAATACCAGAATTGTGTTATTAGTACACTAATTTCAAACCACAAGTGTAGTAAGGAAGCTAGTCTCAAAAATTATCAATGCATAAATGATTGTTTTCTAGATTCATAAAATATACAAATTATTTATGAGCGTAGAAATGACGTATATTTTTTAGAAGATGAAATTTTATATCCAGCACAATTATAAAACAATAATGAAAGTCACTTCATACATATTTTGGCCAAGTTTTCTTATTTGATATTGTTGAGGTATTAAGTTTAATAAATTTAATTGTATAAAAAATATTGTAAAAAGTCATATGCTATATTCATATTTAATATAGGGTAATGATATTTACAGCCCGCAGGGCTGTACATAAAAATTAACAAATTCATTTTATCATTATTAAATTTAAGTTTTCAAGAGAATCTAATCTAAAAATTGAAAACAATTAATATTTTATATAATGATTTTTAAGTTTCCAATAAATAATAAATGATAAAACAATAAAGTATAATTAATTGCTTATGTTTTCAAAGCAAAAATAATATCAAATTAAATAAATTAAATGCAAGACTCCTTCTTATATACAACCCTTAGGGTTGTATATATCATTTTCCTTTAATATATTGTATCTATATTAATATAATTTCATTGACAATCTTAAAATCAATATATTAATATTTCTATAAAAAAATATAATCTTTTATAACATAAATATATATTTCGTCTGGAAAATTTTGAATGACAACTTTTTTAAAAATTTAATTGACCCATTATAAGTGATTTGACTTAAAAGAAATCCAGCCGATCATTTTGACTAGTTTGGGTGATGGAGTGGTCCAGCTCATATAAAATTTTATACTTGTTGTTTTTGATAGTTTGAAAACTGAAATTCTAAAAAACAACCAATGCCTTTTTATTTTTTGATAAAAAAGCAACCTCTCTTTTGCCTTTTTCTTTTTAGGAAAAGTGAAGAAGCTTTTTGCATTTTCTCAATTATAGTCCTAGGATTAGAGTATACTACTAATTATAATACCACAAAGATCTTTCAAAAAAATGGTTTCAATTGGGACGCTTAGATGTTTAAAATATAAAAACAGAAAAGTTAGTATAACTACACGCTTTCTTGGTAGGGGTCAGGATACCTCAAGTAAACATTTAAGATACGTTAAGTTGGAGTTTACAGTATGTTAAGTAGGTGTTTTAACATGTTAAAGTTGTCAAGTATGTGTTATGTGCGCTAGGTGTTTAGATTATTTACTGTAAGAGTTGAAGTTATGTGTTGTAGGTGTTTATACAATTTGTTGCAGATGTTTTTGTTATGTGTTGTACATAATTTTGTTATGTATTGTAGATATTTAGGTTATTTGTTGTAAGTATTTATGTTATGTGCTGTAGGAGTTTATATCATGTGCTATTAGCCGTAGGTATTCAAGCTATTTAGTGTCGAAGTTTATGTTACGTACTGTAAGTATTTATATGTATATTTTAATTTGCAAAAATACCTACTATAGCTAGCATAAAATGCCATTATAACTATTCAAAACGCATACTTTACTATGCAAAAATACCTATTAACACTAGTTCAAAATACCTCTTTAAATTATAGTAAGTATTTTTTATGAAATATGTGTGCGTAGTAGGTGTGTTTGTAGAGTTGGGTTTGGGGGTAGTAGGTGTTTTTGTAGATTGGGCTTGGCTTTGGGGTCGTCTCTCAAAGAGACGGTCTCCTCAAGAGACCTACTGTAATAATAATAATAATATTTTCTTTGTTTTCAATTTTTTCATTTACTTTTTGCGTAGATTTTAATGTAAACTAAAAAGTCAATAATTTTAATTTTGATTTTTTTAAATTAAATTTTAAAAACATGTGAAAAGTGAAAACTATACAAACAATTCCACCAAAAAAATAAAGAAATGAAATGTGGATGCACAGGATCCTTTGCAGCTTATTTTATTTGCAGTACAATACAAAAAGAAAAAACCGGAGAAATATAAGACAAATTTCTTCACCAGAAAGCCATATTGGTTTATTCACACTTTACCAGAAATTTAATTAATTAAGAAGTAGTATATCATTTCGGTCCAAATTGTCTGGTTGAAAACTTTTTTGTGGGTTGGTATTTGGTAAGGTTTCCAATTTTTTAGGGATACTTCCTATATTGAAAACTGAAGTCTTGGAACTTGGGATTTTGGGAGTTTTGTTGACAATACATAGGAGAAAGAGAAACAAAAAGAGAGCACAATAATGGGTTCTTTTGGGAAACTTGCAAGAAGGGCTTTGGAGACTGAATCACCAGTTATGGTTCAGGTGAGAAATCGAGAAGATTGATTTTTATTTTATTTTATTTACTTGTATTTTCTCAAAATTGCAAATTTCGAAATGGGTATGTGTTATTTTATCTCAAAAAGGGATAATTTTGGTGGATTATCATGATTTTGACTCAAATTTATACTGTCTGATAATTTGCAGATACAAGAACTGTACAGGTCTACCAAAGATGCTGTATCTTTGGCTCAGGTTTGTGTCTGGTTCTTCACTTTCTGAAATCTTTGTAGGGATTGATCATTAATTAATTCAGATTGATAGAAGTGTTCAGAAACTTTTTCCTATTGTAAGGAATTAGCATGTGATCATTCAAATGATGGGTAAATTTATCAATTATCATGGTTATATTACTTGGGGCTATTGTTTTTAAGTGGGTTGGTTGTTTCCCACATGTTTTCCTATACAATAAACTATTTCTGTAGTGAAGTTTGTTAAAGTTTGTGCATTGACTTTGTCTCGGTGATGCTTGCTTCGTTTTGGAATACTATTCTTTGGTGAGGAGGTAGGGAAGGGGAGGAAGGGAAAGGAAGGGGAGGGGTGAGGTGGGAGAGAGCTTCTTGTTTGTTTAGAAGGGAAAGGAAGGGGAGGGGTGAGGTGGAAGAGTGCTTCTTGTTTGTTTAGAAGGGAAGGCTAGGAAGAAGGAAGGAAAATGAGTGTTTTCCCTCCAAATCATGTCAGAGAGATTGTATTCTTAACGAAATTTGTTTATGTTCTCGTCCCCTTTTTGTTATCCAAACAAGGATTCCTCTGTCCTTTCAAATTCCTCCTCTTCCTTTCCCTCTATTTTTCTCTATCCAAACACTATGTAAGAGTATATTGGTTTATGTTGTTTTGGGAAATCCAAAAAGATTAATTATGTTTTGTATCTAATAGAAGGATATGCTCTGTAACTCCAGACTCAATAATTTTTTAGGCTCATTGGGGAATTATACACTATGTTTGGATAAATTGGAAGGGAAGGGAAGGGAAGGACGGGAAGGGGCCTAGTCCTTGCATCTTGCAAGTCTACTTAGTAAGCATGATCTCCACACTTCCCTACAATTCAAAATGGACGTGTATCTAGAGGTATCAACCCGTGCTTGCACTTGGCGACTTGGTATGAAAGCTTTTCTTTCGAAGACATACCCAAACTAGACTACCCACTTCGAAATGATGAACTCTTGTTATACCTTTTCTTGTATTGCTCAATTGTTTTCGGATACCTTCTATCTCAATCATTTATTGTTCCAAATTAATTATAAATTTCCCCGTCAGTTTGCAATATTGATCATAATATCTAGCTAGTGCAATAACTTAACGGGGTTGGTTGTTCCCACATTTTCTTCTATGCAATGACCTATTCTTGCTGTAAACATTATCCAAATTTGTCCCTTACCTTTGACTTGGAGTGTCTTGGAATCAATTATGCTCCCTTCTTTTTAATTTAATATTCTTTGGTCCACTATCTTTTGTGAATATGGTAGTGGACTAATTCCTCCAACTACAAGTGTTAATACGTTCTTAAGGATGTCCAGACTGTTGCCCTCTCAAATAGTATTTAAGTTGTTGAAGGATTATAAATTATAGAATTCATACACTACAATTATAAAAGGGTTCTCTTGTTAGATTGTGGCATTGTGCTATTTTCTTATTGATGAGGAGTTGTGGAAATTTTACAACTATCACGAAAGACTTTATCTGTCTTTAGTATGATGGGAATGTGGTTTCCCTCTCAATGAATTGAAGAGTTATTTAAGATAGCTGAAAGCTGGTGTTAAAATAGGAAAGATTTTGCTGCTTTCTTGGGTTGCATACATTGAACTCATGTCAACATGTAGATGGCTGCGGCCTCTTTAGTGGTTAAGTGTTTGTTGGTTTATATCGTTTTGAGATACATAGACTTAATATTGTTAAGCATCCCTAGCAGAGCAAATCATAATGTAAAAGGTAACACATATACAGTAAAAGTAAAAGTAAAAGTGTTCTTTATCTCTTCAGATTGAAACCTAACTCCTGAGATTACTCATGAGCTTGGTAACCCATGTCAAATGTTCTTGGACTTCTTGCAATCAAGATATTGTCGCTGGATGAACTTGGTTTCTATCCATCGTAATCAAGTACGAAATGTGTCATTGCGTGAAAGGTTTTTGAATTCTAGTGCTTGTCATTTTTATAGTGTATATCTATGATTGCCCTTCTGGCTGCAGATTATTGTTTTTAGTTCCGAAGTAATTCCCAAGTCTCTTGTTAATTTTGCTACATAAATCATGATATTTTTAGCTTAGTGCAATAAATTTCATTCCTGGAGGCTCGTGTGTAGGTTCTGGAGAGAGTTACACTTGCTCTTGTTATTTGTTTTGTAGTTTTGCTTCTGTAGAAGGCTCCTGTGCTGACCGCCCTCACATCTAACTTTTTGTGTAGGGCGTGGTGTATTGGCAACCACCAAAGCAAGCATTGACCAAAGTAAAGGATCTTGTGTTTGACCCTAAAATCAGTCGGTATGGTGCTGATGAAGGTATCCCTGAGTTAAGAGATGCCCTGATGCAGAAGGTAAAAAATTTATATTTGGAAAATGAAGCTTTTACCTATATTGTTGGGATTAAGGCTTTGACGTTGTTCTCATTGATGTACAGGCACTTAGATAGTGCTTAATTTGAGTTAGTATCTACTGATATGTAAGCTTTACATTTTTAGGATATGATTTTGCTTTGTAGTTATGAATATATAAGTAGCTGAAGCTAGGAGCTGAAGCCTAGTAACGGTCGAATGTTGTAGTTTGAAGGTGTGCTAATGAACATGACAAATATTGCAAGTAATAAATGAAATTTGCTAGAAAGTAAATGTCAAACAATAACATGAAATTTAATAAGGTTCACCAACTTGGCTACATTTTCTTCCTACTTCCTAGGCTAGTATTTTGTATTTTGGTTTTAAAAGATAATGGAGCTTAAAGCTCAGACAAATACAATGAAGGAATTACATCAATTGAGATAATGTATGAGGAAGATAAGTAGTGGGACTTGGAATAAGCAAGGATCAGAGTCATCAGACTAAAGATATGGATAGCTGCTAAAGCCTTAAGCTTGGCTTAGCTTGGCTTGGCTTACTTTTACATCCACTCCAGTGCCCATATATATAGGGAAATAAGAGCAATAGAGGAAAGGCAAAGTGGTGCATCACATGCTTCAGTGTCAAATGTTGTTCCAAATGCCAAATGCTCCTAGAAAAATCAAGCGTCTTTTCTTCATTCCCAAGCTTTGACTATAACTCTTCAAGAGTGCTTGGGGAAGTAAACCATGCTTGGTTAAATTGCAAAGCTCAATCACCAAAATATCCATACACAAAAAGCTTGACCATAATTATAGTTTCAAGTATTTATCTAATTGCATAGTTCAATTAATGTCTATTCTCCATTTCATGGGAAATCACCCCATAACCAAGATTCCAAACAAGTTTGACTCAATACAACACTAGTAAACTTGTTTAGTTGCTGTTACGTATGCTTTCAAGTAGTTAAGGTCTTTGATTTAGGTGGGCCTTGATTTCCTCTCCCCAGTTCAAACCCCTAGATGTGTTGTGGTTGGTCAAGCACCATCTACATATAACCTCCTTGCCTGATAGGGAAATACAGAAAAGAAGTTAGGCTTTTTAGTTTCTTGCTAATATCCTTTTCGGATTAAAAAAACTTCAAAAAAATTTGGTACTTCCAAATTACATAATTTTCAGCCTGTTAGCACTTAGCAGTGTGTTTTTTCTGATAACCTGATGCTTAAATTTCACCCCCTTTTGGGCCCTTTCCGGATTTTGTACGACTGCTGTCCGTATGTTCATAATTGTTAAGCTGTTGTGTTATTGCATTTTTTTGTGACACATTTTCTATGTATTCATTATGTGATTTAGCTGCATCCTCACCTTTTATTAATATGCAGTATAAAGAATTCAGGTCTTAACTTTGGAATTTGGAATTCTGTTTCTTGTACATATCGTCTATAGAGTTTAACATAAACTGTTCTGGGATGCTCTTGTTTGCAGTTACGAACAGAGAACAAGTTGACCAAATCAAAGATCATGGTTACAGCTGGTGCAAATCAGGTTAGTTGAACTGGTTCTGTACTTTATATTGAGTAACATATGTATTTTGTAAAGCTCACAAATAAGTGCACAATTTTGTTTGATTGTATATATCCATCTGAGTTTCACCTATCACTTCCATTCGCCAATTTTTGTCAAAATCAATCATTTAAGTTAGACTAGCAAGTTTAGACACATCCAGATTTCGCAGTGTTGGATTTATTCTGAGTTATGATTGTTTTTCCCCCCTTAAGTCTGCTAGGCTTAAAGTCAATTTTGAACAATTATATTTTTTTTTTGAGGATTTTGATATTTGGCTTCCATTATCTGATTACAAAATGCAAGGCAAATAATAGATGATGTATGAAGAAAAAAACAATCTCAAGAACTACTTGCGATTAACACCATTAAAGTTTGACTAGTTGAGCTGACCTAGATTTAGGTTCAAGTTGGCTATTGGCGACTCTTTTTTAGTGACATATTTCTTATAAGAAACTTTACGTCACTTGTCAGGAAGTTAAGGTCACTGAATTGATATCCGAGCATATGTTTGCAGCTTTTTAATGACTTCCCTCATTTCTTCAATTCCAGGGATTCGTGAATCTTGTTCTTGCTCTATGCGATGCTGGGGATTCTGTGGTTATGTTTGCACCATATTACTTCAATGCATACATGTCTTTCCAAATGACTGGTGTTAGTAACATACTAGTTGGTCCTGGTGATCCAGAGACGCTGTATCCAAATGCAGGTTAGAACGATTATCATCTATGAATTGCCAGTGAAATGCTTATAGTTGTCTAGCACTGTAGCTCATCCTATACTTAAAGACTTTACTGGCACACCATTAGTGTCTTTATTATGTACTGCAGGAGTTTTGATTGTGTACTGATACAAAAAGTTTTCTTGTTGGTGGGTACTGGAGTTATTCAGGTCAAACACTTCAATGTCATCATTACATATTTGTATTTACAGTTAACGGTTTTGCAAGTTAACTATCGTACCATGTAAGTGCAGCTTAAGTCTGATTTCTGACTTGTCAATGGCGGTCTTGTTTTTGCTTTATTGTGATTGGACCTTATTCCATCTGGACTTGTAGCTTTGTTCATGTTTATCTATCATTTCCATTCTTAACATGAAATTTTCTTCGAAATTCTGTTATGAATTGGATCAAAGGGACCAAGGGCATTATCGACATTTTACTATTAGTTGAGTCTTTCTATTTTGGTAGTTAGGATAGCTATTATTTTTATTGTTTGTTGGGCTTAGGATATAAAGAGCCAGCCTTGTAATAATAAGAGGGCTATTGAATATTGAATAACAAAGAAAAATCCTTTTGGGAGTTATGGGGCAGACTCGAATTGCCCATTAATGTGTGTTTACTATCCAGTTTTCGTGACGGGTCTTGGCCGGTTACATATTCCCTAAAGCATCGTTTTAACTTGCGCACATCCACGTTCTCAAATTTATTCATTCTAAGGTATTTTTATCATGTTGGTAATTCTCAATACAGGAGGGCTAATGAATATTGAAAAAAAAGATTTTTGTTTCAATTGTTATGTTTCTCAACAGTAGTTTCCCAGTGTTTTAGTTGAGATCATAGTTGACGCCTGATTTTTATGTTTGTCAGACTGGCTTGAGAAGACTCTCAAGACAAACCCACCACCTAAGGTGGTCACAGTTGTTAATCCGGGTAATCCATCTGGGACCTATATACCCGAACCTCTCCTCAAGGTCCTCTTTTTTCTCTCTATGACCCCCTAAGTATCACAATTTTTTTATTCTTTTCCTTCAGCAGTTACTCCGTTTGTCTCTTGATGCTATCTCGACTTGGCTAAAATATGTGACAGACGGAGTATACGCTAAGTTTATCTACGTGTCAGAAATTCAAGCGGAATGATTTGGTTTGTTTGAGCACTTCATTTTCTCCTGATGATTGTTTCTGCTTCTTTTTCGTTTAGAGAATTTCCGATCTTTGTAAAGGTGCTGGCTCTTGGCTCATCGTAGATAATACCTATGAGTAAGTTTGTTATGTTCTCTTTTTTTAGCAGTTATTGAACTACTTTCATTATGCTCAACAATTGTAAAATGTTTAGTGCTTTAATCATTAGTAGCCATCAAGAATGCATCAAAATGTCTTTTAAATCTACTTGCCTAGCTTTGCTAATTGCTGTAACATGTTACTAAATCAGGCAATTGGGGTGATATGCCCAACTAAAATGTTCAGTGCTTTTCTGTCTTAGAAATCCTCTATAATATGCCTCAAAAAATCACGTTCACTACTTTTTTATGTAAAGGTACAAATGTTGTGTGCTATCAAAGATCAAATAGAAAAACCTTTTTTGTTAACAAAACAAGTTTAACGTTGTGTACATCTGACCATCCAAACCCTGCCTAGGTGGGAGCTATCTGATGGCGTTGGGGTGATGGAATATTGTTGTTCTATAATTGTCGATACTATTTCTTACAATAATCCCATGCAGATATTTCATGTATGATGGCCGGAAGCACTCGTGTGTAGAAGGAGATCACATCGTCAACCTTTTTTCCTTCTCAAAAGCTTACGGGATGATGGGATGGCGTGTTGGATATGTAAGCAACAACTTGTTTTTTCACGCGTTTCATCAACACCCAATAATCCAAATAATCTCCTTTTTTATTTGTCGAACAATAGATGAAAGCTCTCTATCATGCAGATAGCATACCCTGCTGGAGTAGACGGGTTCTTAGATCAGCTCCTGAAGGTGCAAGACAATATTCCGATTTGCGCATCCATAATCTCTCAGTACTTAGCCTTTCACTCTATGGAGGCAGGAACAGATTGGGTAAAAGAGCAAGTTAAGGAATTAGTCAAGAATCGGGAGCTTATAAAGGATGCACTTTCCATTCTAGGCAAGGACGCTGTGAAAGGGGGAGAAGGCGCTATCTATCTATGGGTAAAGCTTCCCGATGAGTTCCAAGACGACTTTAAGATAATCCGTTGGCTTGCTCGTCGACATAAGTTGATCTTGATCCCAGGTAGCGCGTGTGGATGCCCGGGACACCTTCGGATATCATTTGGTGGTTTGCCGGAGGCTGAAACTGCAGTTGCTGCCGAGAGGCTCAGAAAGGGCATGGAAGAATTGTTGATAGATGGAATGGTGGAGGAATGATTGAAGATGTCTAGCTTATTCTCATTTTTGGGGATAAACTGAAATTTATAGGAAGGTTGAATTGAATAATTATACAATTATCATTGTAGTACATTTGTATGAAGAAAGGCAAGTTATTGCTGTAAATGTAATGACTTGTATAGAATGACTAAAACTTTCCCTTGTTGGGAAAAAGATACTCCATTTTGCAGCCACACTGTGTTTAGGCAACTTGAAATAATAGCTTCTTTGAGATATTGAGATCTAACATCTGGTTTGAGTATAAGCATTAAAATTGTATTAGGGCATTATTTCCATTACAATTAGTGGAATTTTAGTGGGAAGTTATACTTTAGATCTCAAAATTGATTCAATAGTTCTCCTGCAAGATCGACGTTACATATGCGACCACGTCGGCCCATCACACAACAAATAAACTTTTTTGCGCCTAGAAATGTGTCAAGTTTCATAAATTTCTAATTGAGACGTTTTTATGGTGAGATCATCTCTGAACTGATTAGTGATCATTTATAATTTTAAATTGATCAATTAGATAAATTGACTAATATATGGATTTATCTCATGGCAAGACGTTCTAATACAAGACAAGTCATGGTGAAGGACCGTTAAGTTTTGGAGCGGTTATTTTAAACCTTGAAATAGACATTTTAACAATTAGATTGGTTAGTTAAAAAAAAATAAACTTAAGTCTTGGAGAACAAAAATTAAGACTTTAGGGGTTTTAAGCCATAAAATAATCATTTTAAGTCTTAAGATTAGTTTTTTAAGATAGATACAAAAAATTATGAGCTGGCCTGAAGACCACACGGGTGTGGACGTCTTATTTGTGAGTTTGTGAAATTGATTTATGTTTCTAATATTATCATTTCATAATGTAAAATCATATCTAGTTTTTATAAAATTTTATTTTTTTTAGTCGTGAACAAATATATACAAATACAAGTATAAAAAACTTAAAAGTTAATGGATAAAATAATGACACATAATACAAAAGTTAAACTCAAATATGATGGATCATGACTTGAAAGTGATGGTCTCATTGACCAATTTTTTTTAAAAAATTTTCGATAATATGACTAATTTATTTTCAATTAAATTTCAAATTAATTTTGAGTTGAATAAAAAAAAATGATAGATTTAATTCAAAAAAAAAAAGAAAAGAAAAATGATAGATTTATCATGACTAATTATTATCAAGCTTATTCCATAGTTTTATTAAAAACAAAAATAAAAGTAGTCCAAACAAGAATACAAATTCCCACCTTAATTGCTCAAACACTTGAAACATTGCTTGAACAAGTAGCATTAGTTGGATTTGGCCCCACACAATTATAATTATAAACCATTAAAACTAATCATAAATCATAATCCCCTTTTCAAACCATTTCAATTTTCAAATACTAACATTTTCTCTTCAAATTCCCAGATAATCTAACACACTCACACACCCCTCCCACCACCTTTCTCATTTTCTCTCTCCTCCATTTTCCACTCCCCAATTTCATCTTCAAATCCAGTAAACCCTAATTCCGAGCTTCCCAAACATTGAAGATTCTAAGTCTACAATAAAGTAAAATGGTGGAAACTACATTGAATGGACTACAAGATCATCTGAAATTGGCGAGGGAATATGCGCTTGAAGGTCTCTATGATACCTCCGTTATCTTCTTCGATGGCGCCATTGCTCAAATCAACAAGTAAATTTTATCTTTCTCTTTTTCTGCTTTGAATAATATGATTTTGAGGCTTTATTTCTTTGATTTTCATTCATGATTTGAATTTGTAGTGGTTGTAGTATAGTTTCCTCTATAATTAAGTATTGTATTGAGCATGTTTACTTATTGTTAGTTATAAATGTTGATTTTTTCTAGAAATGGTGATTGATGAGTTTAACATGAATTTCCCAAGTTCGTCAATTTAGTTTATTTAGGTTTAGATTTCTTTGTACGCGTTTTTTCTAGGCGAATAATTACTTGCTATAATCTTTTATGTGGTATATATGACGTGTTAATCTGGATTTTGATCTCTACCTCAACTTAGGGTTTGTTCTGACCTACTTATGCCACAACTGAGCTGAACATTTTTAAAATTGAAAATGTGGGTGAATTATTGGAAAAAATGAGCTGAATTTGACTGAGAATCAAATTAATTGGAGAGAACTAGCTTTTGAAAAGTTGTGTAAGGATTTGGTGATGCCGATTGTGGTATGCATTTGATGGAATTTGAAGCCTAAGATTGGGAAGAGCTGTGTACTTTTTTTTTATAGATATATAGAAGAACCAGAGTTGAGACTTGAGAGGCAGTTATGTTCCTATTCTCTGTAATGGGATGTATAGTTCATCTTGTTGTTGGATGTACTTTATACCTGTGGAGAGTCTTGGAATTGTTACGTGTGGTGTAGAAAGATCATGCTAAAAGCAACAAAGCTTTGTTGGAACTTGGAAGAGTTGTTTCTCTAAGATGAAGTTTTGAGGGAAATTTATCATGTCGGATGAAAAATTACACGTAAGGATAAATGTCATGCTTGTAAAACAATGTTGTATATGGTAAATCATAAGCTTAGGGATGGTTAACAATATGATTGCAAACTAATTTAAAAGAAAAAAACTAGTTGGTTACAAATTGAATAAAAATTTACTTAATAAAGAGCATCTTTGGTGTTGAGAACAATTTTAAGAATGTATGAGATGTTATTGAAGAATTTTTTCTGAAGAAGCTTTTAGCAATGCAAACCTTGATCAGGTTACGGTGTCTTGGGGAGGCATCTGGTAGTAGCTTTTGTTTATGTGATATCATTGTATGCTTCAAATGTTTGGTTTGACATGACAAAGAGGAAATTATACAAGTATTTGGGTTTAGTCATCCATTGCAAGGGTTCTTTATTTATTTGGGTACCTATGCGACAAGATAAGCTACTATTACCTAACATGAAACATAACTTTAGGTACTTGAACCAACATGACAATATGACATGATGTTGATTCTTGGTTCATTGACTTCATCCTACAAAACATGATTATATTGTCCCTATTAATCAAGCTATGCTAAGTTAAACCCATGCAAAGTGATCTATGCACGCACAAACTTGGGACAAAGATAACTACTCCAAAGTAATAATGACTTCAAACATAACAAGCTATCCACAAAGATCAAGATAAGATTGGACAAGAAGTTGTGTTCTATGATATTCTAGAATATTTTTTTTATAGTCCATGATGTGGGATCCTTATGTGTATCATTTACCTATCTTTACAAAGAAATTCCGTTTTTTTGGTTTTGGTACTTTGATATTAGATATATTACTTGTTAGCCTTGGTGATCTGAGTTAACAATAATATATTGCAAGTTCCACTATGAGATAGTATAAGTTATTCAACAACCGATTAAGTTAGTGGCAGTCAACTGTTACATAGCTTTGGACGTCACAAATTACTATCTTGTGCTTTTGTTCTACATGTTGAAGTAGTTAAGTTGATGATTTGAAACATTTGTGAGATACATTGGAAAGGACAGACGTAAAGTGATTTGTGCTAAATTAATTGGTTTCAACTAGACGTCTTGGAGAGTTGGACGGGGTGATGGTATTGATTATCACATATATCCTAGTTAGGCTAGTATAAGCTTGTACATTGATGATCACATATATAATGTATAGCACGTCATTTTAGATGTTAAAATTACATTTTGAATATCAAAACACTCATTTTTGAACTGTATGGATGTCGCACCATGATGCAATCTTATTCAAGAGTTGCTCATTTATGAAATATTAATCTCTATTTCGATGATTTTTGGATCTGGACATAATTTGAAAACTTCTGAATAACTACAGGCATATGAATACCCTTGATGATCCTTTAATTCGTTCAAAGTGGATGAATGTAAAGAAAGCTATCACTGAGGAAACTGAAGTTGTAAAGCAGTTGGATGCGGAGAGAAAGTCTTTCAAGGATACTCCTGTAGGTCGGCGTCCTGCTTCACCACCGATTTCTACTAAGTCATCCTTTGTCTTTCAACCATTGGATGAGTATCCTACATCTTCCGCTGCTTCAATGGATGATCCTGATGTTTGGAGACCCCCAAGCCGTGATTCAAACCGGAGGCCTACAAGGCCAGGTCAGATGAACATGAGAAAGTCAACTGCAGACGGGTCTTGGGGGGGTCGTGGCCCAGCAAAACCTGGTGCTACTGGCCGTGGGACAAAACCAAGTGGTTCTACAAAGCCTGGGCCTGGAGCTCGTTCATCTGCTAACGGTAAAAAGGGAGTTGGAGCTGGAAAATCAAGCAAGGGAGATGCAGTAGTAAGTCTTGATTTATGTTTTTTTTTTCACTTCACATTTTTCTATATTGAGCTGCAACTTCTGGTACATTTCAGCTTTTTTACCTTTATATATATATATATATATATATATATATATATATATATATATATATATAGATATAGGATCAAATAAGAAGGATTTTAAAATGATAAGGGTGAGAAGGATTTTCGTTTGATTTTTTTTGGTTACTATATATACAAAAAAGGTTACTATGTTATAAATTAAGAACATTTTAAAAATAATTTCATAGTTACCCTTCTGTGTAACATAGTTACTTTTACAATTATATGTTTTTGGATATTTAAATTTTACCTTCTTTATATATATATATATATATATATATATATATATATATATATATATATCAGATTAGCAATTACTACCTCTATCCCCTTGATAATGCAATAGCCCACAATTACACAAGTATTTAAAACATTGTGGAGACAATTAATTTGGGTGGATAGGATAAAAAGTGAAAGAAAATGAGAACAACATCTTTGTTTTTTTACAAGGATAAGACTATGAATACCCGACATTCCCATAATCCATCTAGGTGAGAGCCTAGTGGGAGCCAATTTGTGGCATTGAAGTAATGAAACATTGCTGTTGATAATTCGGCAGTAAACTTGGTGAAGAAAACTGAAAAGTCTTTGGTTTAACATATAGAGTTGAAATCAGAACTTGATTTTCCATGAGCTATGGAAACTAATACAAATCCCATTTTGCTTAAAGATTCAAGTTGAACCAAATCGGTCAATGAGGAAACGTTTCATATACATTTTGCTTTAGAAGACGATGGACATGTGAATTCTCTTATGTTGGTCTCAGCCTCAACTTTAAAGAAGATTATATTTTGCCAAGTGTTTTATGTTCGATATAGAAAAAATTAAGTTTCAATCATATTTGTGGATTGAGTCACTTTTCTTTATGTACTGAATACCAACGTCTTGAAGTCGACCAATTTGCTTGATTTAAGTTTCAATCATACCAACTCACAATTGGATTTGGTACTTGATAGTTGACTCGCATCCTGTACCATTTTCTAAGTTTCTCTTCCTCAACTTGATTTTTTCCAACTTTGGTTATTGGATTAAGGTTTGATATTACTTTACAGTCCGTGCTAATTTGAAGAATTTCCAGGGTGCTGATTCTGAAGATGGAAAACCAAAACGGCAATATGAAGGCCCTGATGCAGACTTGGCTGCTATGCTTGAAAGGGATGTCTTAGACTCTACCCCTGGAGTGAGATGGGATGATGTAGCCGGATTAACTGAGGCTAAGAGACTTCTTGAGGAAGCTGTCGTTCTTCCTTTGTGGATGCCCGAGTATTTTCAGGTATGTTGCCATTTTTGCTGTTTACACCCGTATGAGTTTGAAAGGAATTTTTTTTTTATCAGAATTCAGAATTTATATTTTTCCCCCTAGATAGTTAACTTTCACTATGGCGACTGTAAAATTTGATATTAAGGTCGTGTGGGGTTTCCTACCAGAAAACCTAGTCCTTTGTGATCTTTATTGCCTTACCAAGTTGCCAAGGCTGCCTCACTTTGTTAGTACTTGTATATATAAAAAGCCATTAGTTGCTGCGAAGCCAAACTTCAAACACCCACCTCAGATTAACTCTTTTAACCAAAGTTTAAAATCTTCTCCCCTTCCCTGTTCATTTACATTATATGTAGTATCTAGTTGTATTTTAGCACTTTGTAGTACCTTCAGTTCCAAGATAAAGATAAGGAAATTGAAACTGTATTCTATTCACAGGGAATTAGAAGACCTTGGAAAGGTGTACTCATGTTCGGACCCCCTGGTACAGGAAAGACACTCCTGGCTAAAGCTGTCGCCACTGAATGTGGAACAACCTTTTTCAATGTCTCTTCTGCTACATTGGCGTCAAAATGGCGTGGAGAGAGTGAACGTATGGTTCGTTGCTTGTTTGATCTTGCTAGAGCTTATGCACCTAGCACAATCTTCATTGATGAGATTGATTCCCTCTGCAATGCTAGAGGGTAGGTTCATGTCTTTATTAGATGGAAGTATATTCTGCATGTTTGCTTGGTTGTTTGTTAACTTTCAACATTCTAATACATCTTGCGTGTCAACTTAATTGATCTCTTCTATATGTTTGGCTCATTGGATTTTATGTAGCCATAAACTAGGACCTCCATTTACCTGTCCTTTCCCTCAGTACTCCCCAATGTTTCATCATGCTTCTGCTTATGGATGCTCATTGTACAATAAAATAAAACATTTCTCATCTCTTTTATGTTTCACTTGTATTTGAAGTGAAGTTTGCTGTTCCTGTCTTTTTCATCTATAAGGCTCGGCCTTTGTGATTTTTTGAGGCATTAGCTATACTATTTGTGTCCATTTATATAACTGCTAATCTTTCCTCTTGCCTTATTCTTCAGGGCTTCAGGAGAGCATGAATCATCTAGAAGAGTTAAATCTGAGTTGCTTGTTCAAGTTGATGGTGTCAATGTAAGCTCTTCTGGTGAAGACCGAAAGATAGTCATGGTTCTGGCGGCAACCAATTTTCCGTGGGATATTGATGAGGCACTCAGGTCTTTCTAAACTACAAGCTTTGTGTATTGCTCAAAATTCTCTTTGATTAAGCATAGCTTGTGTCCAAGATTCAAAATTTAAATTCAGTTTATCTGACTCAATGGTTGTGATTGCTACACAGGAGGAGATTGGAAAAGCGTATATACATTCCTCTTCCAAATTTTGAGAGCCGAAAAGAGCTTATAAAGATCAACTTGAGAACTGTTGAGGTTAGAAGCAGACTTTTCTCTTAGTTTCTGCTAAACGTTCATTTACTCTATTGTCTATTCTGCGGTCTATTTGGAATATTGGATTATCTTATTCATCTGTATAGCATGTGCGGGAACAAACCTTACTAGCTTAGATGAGCTTTATTGCGCATTCCTGCTTGCCTTGACATGACAGGACTGCAATTGGGTTAACATTTACTTTTAAGGATTTCCTGATTTTAGCTTACTAGCATAGTAGCATGTGATGAATAAGTGGAAAATCGATAATCTCGTATATAAGAACTACTCGTCTAAAGTTCACCATTTGCTGTGTCACTTCATTCCGAGTATTATATTTTGTGCTCTAACAATATTATCTTTGCTATGTGTAGAATCTTGGGATGTACTTCTTTCTTATATGTTTATTTGCACCATGGATCTACCATTTTCTCTTGCAAAATGGTGGGTCTATGATGCTAGTGAAAAGATGAGTAAAGTTGTATGATAGTTTCAACTTGTTATACCAAGTTATGGGACTATGGGGTCTTACCTATAGTTTAGCTGTAAAAGACCTTTGAAATTTGAAACTAGAGATTTGCTTTTACCTTTATCCTTATCATAATAATAAAATTTCTACTTATTCTATTTGATTATTTTTTATCATTTCACTTATTTGAGAAGGGAAAGGCTTATGTTTTTCTAAAAAGTAATGTCATGTTCCTAGCAGCTCAAATTAGTTGTCTACTACTATATGAAGTAGAAAGCAAAGTGAGTGAATGAAAGAGTATATCCATGGTCGTGAAGCGTATTAGCTTTTGGTTTTCTTGTTAATCACTTTTTTTTGTTGAGCCGCTGTTCAAAATTGCTATTTTCTGTTTTGATTATTTTGCTCTAACCTGATCTGCAAATAAATCCTTTAGTTGGTGGGTAATTCCTAACAAGGCCATGGATTTTTCGGTAGGTGGCTACTGACGTGGATATTGATGAAGTGGCTCGGCGTACGGAGGGATATAGTGGAGATGATCTGACAAATGTTTGCAGGGACGCTTCATTGAACGGTATGAGGCGTAAAATAGCAGGGAAAACTAGAGATGAGATCAAAAACATGTCGAAGGATGAGATCTCAAATGACCCTGTCGCAATGTGTGATTTTGAAGAAGCGTTACGGAAAGTCCAACCTAGTGTCTCTGCTGCCGATATTGAGCGCCATGAAAAATGGTTCACTGAATTCGGTTCAGCATAAGAAGAATTGTTCACAATAGTTAGCACAGATTTTATATATGAAAGTATGAAACTTGTGTTCTTTGTATTTGTAATCATATTCAGTGCACCTTACAACAACTATGCTAGAGCCTTAATCCTAACAATTTCGTGCGCCATGTGTTATGTATTTTCTGTTGATCCAAAATCCATGTAAATCTGAACATTTGATAACCTTAGCAAATACCAACCTTTTTTGTGTGCTTGCTTCTATCGTTGAAGTTTCTTTGAACATTTGTTGCGTGTAACAAGATATATGAAATGAGGGTTTAAAGTCACCAATTGGGCATCCTCTATTGATCCAGCCCTTACATCGAATCTCCTGATTCATCCATTTGTGTATCTCGATATCTTACATGTAGTTAAGCGTTATTTAACTTACATTTATATTATGTTTGGTAGCAAATTTCGAGAGAAAAAAAAAAGGATAAAAAGGATGTATAAAGGAAGAGAAAGGAAGGGGAAAGGTAAAGAGAATGCATCTTATTCATGTTTTTCCTTTAAACTCTTCCCCTTCAAATCTCTCTTTGCTTTTTGATATTCAAACAAAATTTTTCATCCTTCTAATTTTCTCTTATTCATTTATCTCAATCTAAAGATAGTGTTAATGTTACAGCATCAATTTTATCTCTCAACCACTTATGCCCTGTACAGCGGTCAAATTTGACAATCGGCCTGATTTCGTGTCCAAATAATTAACAAATAACATCCTCAATTACTACCATTATCTTACCGTTATTAGAGGTAATTATAGACGAATTATCTGTCAAAAGTCAAGAAAGCCCAACTCAGTCAAGTTCAGAATCTGAATTATAGCTTAGTTTCCTCAGCAAAACTTCAAGAGTACCTGGGGAACGGTCACCCAAATCATCTCACAAGTACTACTTTGTCCCTTTAATTAACATTAAAGAGAAGATTAAGTGTATTTAGAAAATGTGGATACTCATGGATATTTGATAATATTATTGTTTGACACTATTAAATATGATTGCTTGATAGCAAAATACTATTATAGTCCCAAAACATTGACAAAAATGTAAAAGTAAATGAAATAAAGTTAGATTAAAAGTGAAAGATGTATAGATAAAAATAAAAATAAAAATAAAATAAAATACTAACCAAAATAAGAATGTCACAAAGTTAAATGACAAACTAAATTCTTTGAAAAAAAAAATGAGAGTAGATCGATTATTTTGGGTTAAGTATTTCACTAAGCTGCTGCTAACAAATAGCCCAAGAAAGAACAAATTAGAACTTCATAGATGGACAACATAAAACGAAATAAGTACACAATGCAAATAGCTCAGGCTGCATACAATAACAGATGAAGACACATATTGACACAGTATTTGAAGTATAGGCATCACAAGTGCACAGCCAATACAAGACCACAAGGAGATAACCAAGCTCAGTTCAGCGCTATTCGAACCCAACAGACACAGTTCAAGAGCCTGCATATAGACAACTGTCTTCACCTCGAGCTTATATCATCATCGTAATGGACACGATAGGCTCAAGCCAGAAGCCTACTTATGTAACAATGAAATGAAGATGATCAGGGCAACTTGCTTCAAGTATTCTCATCAAGCACACCAAATTCAAAAATTTTATCCAATACTTCAAAGTACTAGTACAAGGGAGCATGAAGAAATCATAAATTATCATTTCAATAAGTAAAGAAAGCTAATATTCACCAAGCTACCCTGGTGTATTGATAGTCAAATCCCAACTCAAGACCACCAGACTGACAGAGGGCCAAGTGAATAGAAGTCTAGAGCTTTAAAAAACACAATCAAAAAGTAAAAATTTAACCTGCTTCGGAGAACTAAAGAAAACGATAGCATACAAATTCTAACTGGGATTTCCTATCAAGCTATGGAATCAACAAGGAGACTACTCCTTTATTCATCGGCAGCATCTTTATCCTTCTTTTTTTTCTTATCCTTCTTCTCCTTCTTCTTTTCACTTCGGTGTTCATCCTCAGCATCAGCAAGACCGTTTTCAACATCCTTGCTCTTCTTCTTTTTCTTCTTCTCGGACTTCTCCTCATCAGAAGACTCAGCTTTCTCCTTCTTTTTCTTATCCTTCTTGGACTTTGATTTCTCTACATCAGGAGAAGCAGCTTCTTCTGCTTCTTTCTTCTTCTTTTTCTTCTCTTTCTTCTCAGATTTCTCAACTTCGACCTCCTCGCCCTTCACCTTCACTTTTTCTTTCACCTCCACTACTTGCTCCTCCTTAACTTTCAACTTCTTCACACCATCAGCAGCAGGGCTAGCATCAACCTCCTCCAATTTCCTTTTATGTTTCTTCTCCTTCTTCTCCTCCACCACTTCCACACTTTTCACAGGCTCAGTCGAAGCAGCAATACCAGCAATCATAGCATCAGAAACAATCGGAACATTTCTCATCCACTCAGCCGGAGTCTTCTCATTTGGTTTACCATGCTTATCCAACATCCCTGATGCAATCAACTTCTTCTTCATCGAAGCCCTTGGCCCAAGCCCCCATTTCCTTGGATAAGTATCTCTATCCATTATCACCCTCTTAATCCTTGCAACTACCCCGTGATCACAAGTAGCCATAACAGCCGTAGTCATCTCAGCAATCCCCAACGCAATCGCCTCCCCTTTAGTAGTCATCAAAACAACCTCAGTACCTACATCAATATCATTCTCAAATCTAAGCAACCCTGGAATCATCAACTTCGCACCATAACAGATTGCATTAACAGTTGTATCCTTCACAACAAGCCTCTTATAACTAGTCAAAACAACCTCTAAAGGCATAATAACCCGCCTCAAATAACTCTCATCCCTATTATTATCATACATCCATTGAGCATCCATCACATCATGCATTGTCACCATATTATCCTTCTCACCTAATATCCCAGACCTCACTCTCCTAAGCTCTTGCATATGTCCACCAACACCCAACAACAACCCTAAATGAACACATAATGTCCTAACATAAGTACCCGCCTCACAACTAATCCAAAAAACAACCAAATGTTTATCAGCATCGTATTCAAGCAACTTACTTTCATAAATTGTCCTTACTCTAAGTTGTCTTTTAACAGCAGATATCAGCGGTGGTCTTTGAAAACAAGACCCAGTCAAAGTTTCTAATGCTCTAGAAACTTTAGCAACATCAGGAACAGCAGAATGTAATCTAGCAATACAAACATACTCCTTTCCAGCACCTTGTTGAGATTTAACTAAACGAGTTGCTCTTTCAATACAAACAATTAAATTTCCAGTGACCTTTGGGTCTAACGTACCTGAATGACCCGTTTTTTCAACCCTTAAAATCCTTTTAATCCAAGCAACAACTTCATGAGAAGATGGATTTGCAGGTTTATCTAAATTAAGAATTCCATACCTTATGTATTCAACAATAGGACGAGTTAATGGAGAATACCCTGCTGGAATTGGTGTGAAATGGGCTGTTCTTACATTGAGACGATCATAGTTTTTTAGGAGGATTGGCCACTGTGAAGAATCGGTTTTGGGGGTGACAGATTGGGGTTTGATAAAGTATTCCGTAGTATCAGTTTCAGCTTGGGGTTCGGAATCTGTCGTTTTGGTGGAACTCTTCTTCTTCTTCTTCTCGGAACGAGGAACTTCGACGTCCGCCATTGATGAGGTTTCTTGAAGAGGTGAAGAGAGGCGAATTTAGGGTTTTGTGCGGGAAACTGGAAATGGTGGAGGCCTTAAAATTGGGAGTTTAGGGTTTATGATATTTGGAGTTGAAGTAAGAAGGGGTTTTAGGGTTTTAATTATTGGGCTAAAGCTAAAAATGGGCTGGACTCTGGAGTATACAGTGAGGTTTAGTGAAACACAAAATTGAAAAATGAAACTTTAAAAAAAATAAAAAATAAAAAAAATTCAAACTATGGTTCACAAATTCTTGTGAGACACAAGCTCTTTAAGAGACCATCTCTAATTGAGTTAGCGCACTAGATATTACTTCCTCCTATTCCTAGAGAATGAAATATTTGTTTTTTCACATTATCTAATGCACTTATTTAATGCTTAATATCTCTCATTATACATAATAAAATATTATAAAAAATGAATATTAATAATCTTTACATTGAGACGAATTAAACAAGATCTCACTTGACTATGTTTTAATTTATAGATTAAGAATAAGATACAAAGTAAGAGTAATAAGGAAATAGTGTCAAAAAAATAAATGTCTTATTCTCTAGGAATAGGAGGGAGTATTTAAAATATTGTAAGTGGGCATTAAGAATGATTTAGGTAGACATTTAAGATATTGAAGGTAGGCATTAAAGATATTCTTAATCATTAAGAATAATATAAGTAAGATTTAAGAATACGGTAAATAGGCATTAATCTTTAATACATTGGTGTTGAGATATGTCTGTCAAAGAAATGGTTCTCAAGACACTAGCTGAATAAGGTTTGGGAAACTTTAATTGTCAAAAGAAAACAAAGTCATAATTTAAAAGGAAAAAACAATCAATGAGTAATTGCTTGATTTGCTATTTATAACAATGAAACTACTCTATTTATTTATTGGGAAAATTACATTAAAAACTCTCAACTATTCGCGATTTAAATATAAAACTCCCAACAATTGATTATTGTTTAAAACTCTCAACTTTAGGCCCATTTTATATTGAAAGTCCAAGATGACTTATAACCGGATAAATTGGTTTTAATTGAGAAGTTGTGGGACCCAATTGTATTTATTAATCACCTCACTTCCTTTGACCTTCACGACCCTTCACGTACCCTCTCATTTCAACAAAAGGTAACTTGTTAAAACAGGTTATAAAATGTATCGGTGCTTTATATTTAAGATGGGCCTATAGTTAGGAGTTTTGAATAATAATCAATAGTTGAGAGTTTTATATTTAAACCGCGAATAGTTGAGAGTTTTTAAAGTAATTTTCCCTTATTTTTTTCCTCTTTTAAGACTTAAGGCTTTGTCTTTTCTTTGTTTGTTGTTACTAAAGCAAATAAGCCCTAACATTAAGCCCAGACATATAAATTTATAATTTGAGAATTAAATATATAAAACAAAATATCATACATATTAATATCATATAAAATCACGCATCCCATTTAAACAAGTTAATTATTACTTAGCACATAATATTAACACGACACTAGTGGAAAAAAAGTCATTGACTGCGAGACATAGGTTGCGGTTGTTCAAAGACGCAGCTTAAAATAGAAGAAAAATATCGCGAAAAAAAAATATATACATAGGTTGCGGTTTTTAGAAAAACCGCAGCAAATAACCCAAAAAAATTTAAAGGCTGGGGTTATTCTCTTTGACCGCAGCAAATAACCCAAAAAATTTAAAACCAAGCCCAGCCCAGAAATAACCCTAATTGAGGCATTTATATTCCTCTTCATTCCTGAATTGCGCCTCTTGATTCACCTTCTTCTGCGCCTCTTCTTCCTTCTTAAATCTTTCAATACATTCAAAAATACCCAAAAATGCGCATCCTTCTTCTTCTTCTTCTTCTTCTTCTCTTTCTCCTTCTTCATTTCATCAATGGCAGAACATTACCCGAACACAAAGCTTTACTTGGTATAAAATCCGTCATTACTGACGACCCACAAGCTTCTCTTTCTTCATGGACACCAACAACCCATCATTGCACATGGGCATTTGTCACTTGCTCTTTGTTGTTCACTTGAAGGCGGTTCGTAGATTGGGTACAATTTGAAGTTTTGAGAGTGAGAATTGGGTACAATTTGAAGGCGGTTCGTAGATTCCCTAGAAGGCGGTTCAGATCTTCTTTTTCTTCTTCTTTAATGGTGAATAAAACCCTAGAAGGCGGTTCGTAGATTCCCTCCAAGGCGGTTCAGATCTTTCATTTTTATTCAGTGAATTGTTTCAGTTGTTCATTTTTGTTCATTTGCTGTTCTTTGTTCTTTGTTGTTCTTTGTTGTTCATTTAATGGTGAATACAATACAATGTACAAAAGAATTCAGTTGGAAATATGCATGTCTTTGTGATTTTGTTATTTTTTATTTTAGTACACGAATTACATTTTCTATAAAAGAAATTGTGTGATTATACTTGTTATAGTAAAAAAAATAAAGAATTTTTGTTGTTCTTTGTTGTTCATTTTTGTTTCAGTTGTTCATTTTTGTTCATTTGTTGTTCTTTGTTGTACAATCTGAATTGTTGTTCTTTGTTGTTCACTCAGAATTGTTCACGAAATAAAAAAATAAAGAATTTTTGTTCACGAAATAAAAAAAAAATTAAAAAAAAAATTAAAAAAAAGCCCTCAAAGGCTGCGGTTCTTGCAATGACCGCAGCCAATAATCCCCTTTTTTTTTGTTGTGAAAATAGTCTATAGGCTGCGGTTTATAGGACCGCAGCCAATAATATTTTGTCATCTGCTGCTATTCCTAATGCTGCGAGTCAAAACCGCAGCCTATATTGGCAAAAAAACGCAGCCGATAGCTTTTTTTCCACTAGTGCCACTACAACAAATTTGACGTTTTGCGACATTGAATTTAGTGGCATTAAAAAAATGTCACTAATTCATATTTTTAATGTTATAATTATTGTTTTTATTTAATGTTTCACCATAGAATGATTTAGCGACACTTTATTTGGTCTTTAGTGGCATATGTAAATTGTCACTATAGTCTATTGTGGCATTTGTGACAAATGTCACTAGATCCTATGTCGCAAAAAGTTTTTGTGTGATTTTTTAATATGCTGCTAAAAGGTCTAATAAATGTCACTAAATCCTCTAAATATACTATTACCAATTTGAAATAGCGACCTTTAAATTAAATGTCGCTAAATATATCCCACTAAAAGCCAATTATGTTGTAGTGTACGATAATCATAATTAGATGAACATTGAGAATTACCTTGTAAAACAGCCCTAGAATATAAATTAATGCTCCTATCAACTTTCATTTATGAACTTGACATTTAAAGTATAATTGTTGTTTGTCATTTGTAGATAAAAAATGGCTAAAGATTGCAAAATAATGTAAGGGAGAAAAAGAAATTGATAAGGATTGAAAAGAAAAATTAAAATGGTTAATGAGAGAAAAATGAATTAGAAGAAGAAGAGAGAAAACAATACAGCGAAAGAATGAAATAATTGAAGAGTAGATTGCTTAATTTATAATAGAGAAATAATTGTTGGTTACAATTAGAGAATTAAGAATCAAAACTACTCCAATTTTGGGTTCTCTTTCCTTATCTTATTTTATTTCAGTTAAAATAATTTTTTTTATTAAACGTGAATTAAGTTCTTTTAAACAATGTTTTTTAATTTAATTTTTGTATTTTAAATTACTAATTATTTATCTTTGTATTTTTATTTTTATTTTATTTTTTATTATTTATTTAATTTTTTAAAAATTATCTCGGATACTACACAGCCCCATGTTTCAAATTCTAGGTCCGCCACTGTGATTGATCGATTTTATTTTAGGCTATGTTATTTAAAATTTCATCATTTTGACTGATTTATTTTAGGTTGTCTCCATGACGGCAAGGAATTTTTGTAAGTAAAAAAAATTAATACAAATTAGGACTCGTTTGGTTGACATTGAAATTTAACTGGCACATAAAGTCTTTAAGAAATTACTATTTTTGTGTTTTGTTTGCGCATAAAAAATTACAATGGACACATGAATTTCCAATAACCAAAAAAGTGTCATGAATCATGATGATTTAATTTTTACGACTTACTAATTATTTTGTCAATAAACACTCATTATTTAGCCCATTTCCTAAATTTAAAATTTCGATATAAATAAACACAAATTCTTACTTGAGACCGTCTTTTGTAAAGACGAGTCTTTAAAGTTCAGTCCAATTCTAAATATATATAGTTACAACTCTAAATATAAATTTGGGCTGACTTTTGAGAGTCGTCTTTACAAAAGACGGTCTCTCAAGAGAGGGTGATAAATAAAATGCAACCAAACAACCACAGTTTTTTTACAATCTTAAATAGTTACTCCTTATTCTTTTATAAGTGCATCCAAGTACGATTAGCAAAGTTATGATTTAATAATTCGAAAATATTGAACACGAAATCAAGTGGATTGAGAATTAAAACATAGATAAGCTAGAATTTATTGCTTGTATCTAATCCATCTTTTAAATTATTTTGATTTGAGACTCTTTAAATTATCATTTTTTTTAAAAATTAGACTTATGATGGAACCCATTCATCGTAAAGTAAGTTTTAGACGATTTTTCAAATAATTAAAGTGGTGTTTTAAAAATTAAAATGTCATTTATTTAAAATGGCATGTTAAACATTAAACAACTAAAATAAATATTTAAAGAATAAAAGTGCATATTTTAACTAATTTATATTTATTTAGACTAAATTAAAATTCTCTTATATAAAATCGAGCTTGAATAAGAGTTTGTGTTCATTTTTTTTATTCGGTGATCTTGGAAGAGACCGTCTTAAAATAAGACGGCCTAATATTTCAGCCCATCGTGCTCCTTACATGTTTTCTATCTTTTTTTTTCATTTTCTGGGCCTTTTTCAATTTTAATCTTAAGGTATCAATTTTGACCTTAAAGATATCAATTTCAATTTAGGTAGAAATTGATCAGTTTAACGCCACAATTGATCACTTATAGGTTCAAATTGAGTTTTTTACTTTAATTGATATGTTTAAGTTCCTCTTTGCGTTGAAATTGATATCTTTAAGGTCAAAATTGATACCTTTAAGGCTCAAATTGAAAAATGTTCAGAAAATGAAAAAAATAAAAAAATAAAATTTTGGAGGGAAATAGGCGCACGCGTGTAGCACACGCGCCTGCAATGGGCCGGCCCAGTTATAGTCTTAGAATAGAACGGTCTTACGCAAGTTTTTGTGTTTTTTATTGTGTATACTCGTATGTTTCTTGGATCACGTTAATTTTCACCCTCCAAAAATCCAATGGGCGGTAGCCCAGTTGTTCCATGGGATCTTCGAAAATATGGCCCTTCAGCATATTATTCGGACTTTTGGACATTGTATCTTAAGTTATCAAAAATTCTCAAACAAGATTTTTTCATAGAATCAATGTTTATTGGATTGAATTAATATATATTTATTATCCTAAAATGATCATTTATGAATATAATTTTAAATAAATTTTTACTTGCAACCGTCTTTATAAAAGACGAGTCTCAAATGGGCCAACCTAATATTAATGAAAAAATAACTACAAGAAAAACGCGCGTTGTGTAATCCTATTTGAAGTTGGTGTTATAACCTATTGAACTTGGTTTTGTAACCTATTAAAGTTGGTATCTTCAAATAGGTTATAATACCAACATTAATAGGTTATAACACAAACTACAAATACCAATTTGATAGGTTATAATACAAACTTCAATAGGTTATAACACCAAATTCACTGGGTTATAACACCAACTCCAAATAGGGTCAAACGTTCGCGTTAGTTTTTAGATTTTTTCTCTTTTTCTTTTAATTGTTGGGTCTGGGCCTGGAGAGTCGTCTCTTATAAAGACAATCTCTCAGGAGAGGCGCTAATATCTTTAAAGTGAGCACTCACAATTTTAAAGTGATCATTTTTTATAGTCTTGTAATGATCACTTATAACATATATAATGATCACTTATAAGTTATAACTATAAAATGACCACTTACAATCTCAAAATAATCAATTAGAGAAACTGGTCAATTATACGGGCTCGTCTCAGAATGAGACGATATCATACAAGACTTGCTCGCAAGTTATAAGGTATATATGTTCTATTACAATCTTTACGACCTATTTCGCAAATGACTGTTAATTGAAAATGTTGACTAAGATTGGGCTTGCTAATTGGTTTGACCAGATGAAGGTATTGACTGATAAATTAGTTGTGTGAATTAGTTGTATAAGCCGACTATTAGGTGAAGTATGGTAATAGTTATTTTCTAGTTGGTAGTTGTTTATTATAGAAAAAAAATTGCCACAAGCAAAAAATCAATGAGAAAAGCTACTATGGGTAAATTCTTGGTTTTGGCTTTTTTTTATTATAAGCCATTTATCAAACATAGTTTTCAAAAGCCAAAAACTAATCAAAGTTATAAAGTAATTAATAGTTCATTTATTTTTAGTATTATCAATATTTTAAAATTTGATTTTGGCCTCTTAAAAGCCAGTTATCAAATAACCTTTTGACTTTTTAATCAATTAAAAAGTTAAAATTCAAAAACTAATCAAAATTATAAAGTAATTAATACTTCATTTATTTTTTTATTATAATCAACTTTTTAATATTTGTCCATTTTAATTTTATGTGCAAACATTTAAATATTTTGAGAGCAATAAATGAGAATGAGATTTTAGTTGGATTGCATAGACCGACGTAATCTACAAAACTTAGCATATTGCACATAGTTTATGTCACAATGCTTACAACATCGTTTTACTTTGACACCAAAATGAAGTGCTTTGAATTTAGCCAACTTTCTTATCATAAGATCAAAATTTGTAAATAATACTTTCAATTATTACAGATCGACTTAAAATAGTACATCCAATTATAATTTAACATTACATATCCTCAAATATTACGATACTTAAACTTAAACACGATGCACATTATTTGCAATCAACTGTTTTAGAATATTTTGAGTTAATAAGTAATAGTTGGTATTGAAGGTTAAATATTACAATATTTGAATTATACAGAATTAAATGATAATTAAGGGTATTTTAAATCGATAAGCAAAAGTTAAGATTTAGAAATATTATCTACAAATTTTCCATTTCATTTTAGTGATATCTATATTTTAGTGATATTTCTATTCGCAACATCTCGATATTCAAAGCAATAAGAAGATTAATTAATTATTCATTATCTGAATTTGATGAAGTATAGGGCACCGTTAAGGCGTCAAGAATGCCTTAAAGAGCTTTCAAGAGCCAAGTTCATTACCTTAGTAAAGTTCATTATCTAATAAAGTGCCGTGGAGTACAATTTTATAAGTACTCTATTAAAATAAACATCCGAGTCCTAGGGAATATGCACACTTAGCATACAAAATCAAAATAACTACCTATTTTTCAGAATTTTTATTTCTATTAGATAAACCAATTTTAAATCGTCAAATTATTGCATATAACTTATTCCATTTGTTTCTTTTCTCTTTCTCTATATATATATATATATATAGTACTCTCTTTGTTTTCTAATGTTTTTCCCATTTGAAATATTTCAAATTAAGCAGAGAAAATTTTGAATACTGTATTTTAGACATATTTTAAATATAAAATATATCTATGTGAGATCTCGTTAGATTTGTTTTAAAGTATATTTTTTTAAAAAATTTATTATGCGTATTTTGAGATTTTAAGATTTAAAATTTGCTTTGAAACTGTGCAAAAAGTAAACCAGAAAACAAAAAAAATATTTTGCAAAACAAAAAAGTATGTAAATCATACAAATCCGTTCAAGAGTATTTTGTCATATATTCCTACTTCAGAATTTTTGGTCAGTGGCTTTTGGAGTGACATTAAAATTGTAAATTTGGTAAAGTTTTATTTCTATTATAAGATGTATTGACTTTTATCTGTTTATTTGAGAAGAAGTGAGTCAACAAGTCAAAAGCTAAGAGATAAACTAATCAAGTTGAAGTTTTCAATTTGACTTAAAAGTTAGTTTTATCAAATTGATGAATTTAAGATTATAAATAAAAATAATCACTTTAAGGTTATAAGTAATCAATTTTAAGACAAAAAATATTTATCGAGTCAGTTCAATAAAAATGGTCTCAATATGAAAATGCCTCATTTGAGAATTTATATTAAATATATTATATTAATACAACTAACCACTTGCATTAAATGCATTTACTGAATAAAAAATGCTGAATTAATGGCACCGAGATGTAATTATTTAAATTAAACAATAAAGAAGAATTATATCAAATCTTGAAAAACCAAAGTGAAAGTTATCAATTGTTAATTAGTGATTAGATAAATAAATAGAGTGATATGTTATATTATATGGCTTGCACAGAAGAAACCAAGTCCTTTTAGAAACCTAGTTTCAGATGTATAACATGTCTTCATTCATCATGAATCATGATGATTGATATTTGTTACTTCTTTATTCCGCTTTTAAAAATTATGTTTGGATCAAGAAGGATGTCATCTATTCTTTTTACATAGGTACTACCAGAATTTGTGTTCTTTCATTATTAGAAAAATATTGTATATACTCCTAACTATAACTCATTGACTTAAAATATTCAGAATAAGTGGTTGAAAAATGTGCACTAAGCTAAACATTTTAATACTTAAGGGTGTATAGAGGTAAATAATAATATTAAGGGCATACTTGTATTGAGTGTTGTTGAAGTGCCCATTGTTACCCACATGTGAGTTGTCCCACATCGGAGAAAGAGAAGAGTATGCATCACTTTATATACTCAAGGAGTAACTCCTACTATTACCAATTGATTTTAGTAGTGAACCTTCTTTGGGTTTATGAGTAGACTACTTCTTCTTCTCCTTGTTTGAGTTGCCCAGACCCATTTTCTAAATTCTATCAGGTGTAAATATTTAAGGGGGTAAATACAACTAATGAAATGAAAGCAAATAGAGATGCATTCTAAGTAGTTGAGATAGTTGTGAAGAAGGTAAAATGAGCATGAAATAAAAATAATGAAGAAAAAAGATGATTTCCCCTATTATGGAGGTAATACATCCCCCACCCGCCCCTAGGATAAATATTTACCCCATAAAATTGAGAGCTCCTTTCATTTTTCATTACTTTGCAACCATTCTTCTACCTCTACAACAATTAAATTTCACTAATTTATCAACTTCATTTTTTTACTTTGACTTTTTTTACTCCCTTAAATATTTACACCCAATACAAGCATGCCCTAAGGGTATCGAATCAATGAACAATAGTGGAGAGTATTATTTATAAATTTTTCTTATATTTATAGTTATTAGATGATAAATATATTACTCCTTCCGTTCTTAAAAGATTGTCCACTATGAGTTTTTCATACAACTTAAGAAAACTAGATTTGTAGTAAGTGGATATTATTTTTTTGAACACAAGTGAATATTATTCTAATTAAATAGTGGGGTGAAGTAATGCTTGTATTGATATTATGAGAGAGAAAAAACATTTAAATTAAAGATAAAATAAAGAAAAAAAGGAAATAATCATTGTCATTAATATAGAGACTAGTGAGAGTATATTTGGGGAAAAGAGAGGGATTATGAGGATATATTTAGGAAAAAAGATTTCCAAAAGTAAAATGTATTTTAAAGTGAACAATCATTTGAAACTACCTGTTATAATAAGATGGACAAACATAAAAAAAACGGAAGAATTATATTTTATTATTAAACAATGTACAAGGCTAATGGAATTCCATAAAGTTATTACGTATCTGGTCAGTGGGATGAACACGGTGGTAACTGGTAAGTGAGAACCTAAGTGTTGTATTTATTTTTAGATGAATATATATTTTATTTAAGGGGTATTTAATCAAAGAAAAAGAAAATGATATTGAATAATTTTTTTTTATGTTTGGCTGAATTAAGGTTTTATCGGGAAACATCAAGGTTTGAAAAGTTTTGCAGCTTTTAAAAATATTTTCATTCAATCAGTAGCTTCTTACGCCCTTTCATATATATATATATATATATATATATATATATATATATTTTTATTTAAAGAAGACATCAATTTTATCATTGATTTTTTAAATTGGGTAAGCTGGAGAAAGATAAAAATCTACAATACTTTATAAACTTAAGGAGTAATATTTTTTACTATTACTATTTATTACTGATTGATTTTATTACTGAACCTTCTTTCAATTTGTATGTGGTTGTATATATTTCTAATTCTTGTTTGGATTGCTCAGACCGATTTTATTAATTCTAAAATTGTATTAGAATTCACTTTATTGTTGGACCTAGCTTGACTTTATAAACTTAACTAGTATTATACTCGTGCCATGCACGGGTTATATACACTTGTGACTTTAGAGATATAAATAATAATTTGTAATTTATTTAGTAAAACACTTCTATCTTAAAAATAAATAATATTTTAGTAAGTAAAACATTCTGATAAAACAAATATAAGATTGCAATAAATGAATTGTAGAATAACTTGACAACAAAATACTCCCTCCGTTCTTTTAAGTTCTTCCACCTTATTATAACGGATAGTTTCAAAAGTTCTTTCACTTTAGGATACTTTCTATTTTGGAATATTTTTATCCCACTTTTACCCCTTAAAACCCCACTTTCCTTACTTCACACTACTATTTAATTATTTTATCTCTCATACTTCTAATACAATCATTACTTCACACTACTATTTAATTATTTTTTTTCTCATAATTCTAATACAATCATTACTTCACACTACTATTTAATTATTTTTTTTCTCATAATTCTAATACAATCATTACTTCACACTACTATTTAATTATTTTTTTTCTCATAATTCTAATACAATCATTACTTCCCACTACTATATAATTAAAATAATACCCACTACTACCAAAGATTCCATCTTTTTTAATATTTGTGAAAAATCCAAAATAGAACATCAAAAAAGAACGGAGGGAGTAATTTATTACAACGATATCAATGCTAAAATCAAATGATCATTATTTGTTAATAGACACATCAAGATGACAACAATATGTATTGATCCTGCAAAATAAAAATAAAATTAAAATTAGTAAATAAACATTCTAATATTATATAATTAGTAAATAAACATTCTAATATTAGAAAAAATTTGACATACCAATTAGAAAACTTGTATCACATTCATTTGATAAAATCTTATGAAATGATACAAAATTAATTTTGTATGGTGGTATCTGCACATCTTCACAAATTTTCAATGCTGAATACTTGGCAAAATATATTTTGAATTTATGATCCATAATCTTATAATCTCCTTTGTTGTTGAAAAGTTTAAAATTGCTCAGAGAGTATGTAGATCCTTCTATAATTCTTGATCCAAATTGATTGTAATTGGTAATGTGCAATGGTTGCTTGAATTGTAGTTGACTGTTAAGAAAATAAATTTAAACACTTTCAATATATCAAAGTATAAAACACTGAAATAATAGCATACTAAAACTAAAAATAATTTGGCAAAATAACCAAATATGTAATAAAATATACCTCTTCATCCAATAAGAGCATATGTAAAGTTGTTCCTTTTCCACCATCTTCAATAGATTTCCATGCATAAATTACCTTAGCCTTAATAACAAACAATCCAGTTTCTTCTGTAATTTGCGAAAGTTTTTTGATTGGCAAGGCCATTTTGTATTTGTATTGTGTGTGGAATCGGATTTTTAATTGGAGTTAATACAATGTGTTATCTATATTCTATATATATAATGAAAATAGGAATATGGTCCACTAAGGAATTAGGCGTATTATTCTATTGCCTAATATAAGTATAGCCTTAAATTGAATTAAATCTTTTAAATCTTTTATAGTTTATTTTAAATATTAAATCTTAGGAATTAGGAATTAGGCGTATTATTAAGAATTAGGAATTAGGAATATAGAATATTTGGTGATACAATTTGCCAACTTTAGTGATTTAAAGTATAGCCTTAGTTTATTTTATAGAGATATTGTTTTACATTATTTATACTTGTATTAGAATTTTAAAATGTCAATAATATATAGAATATTGGTGATTTAATTTGCCAACTTTAGTGATTTGAAGTATAGCCTTAAATTGTATTATTATTTATACTTGTATTATTCTTACAAATTATTATTATGTATACTTGTATTATAATTATATTAATTACAAATTATAATATCTACAATTTGGCATCATATAAATTATTATAATTACAATTTGGCATACTTGTATTATAATCAAGTATATTCAAGTCACAAGTTAATTTCCGGTCAAATTTAAGATTCCAAAATTATAATAAATTACCAATTTGGTAATTAACTTGATTGAATCAATCAAGTAGATTCAAGCAAAAGTTAACTTGTAAGAAGGACATGTGTTAAGCATGAAATTAGAGCGGCAAAAAATTTCTTGTAAGAAGGACACGTGGCAAAGATGCTTTTGTATTAAAAAAATTTATATGATATGATATGATGAGTAAGTACTCTTATTACCACCAATTAGTTTGAGAATTAAACTTCTTTAAATTTGTATGTAAGTTAATTTTTCTCCTTAATTAAATTGTTCAGACTCATTTTGTAAATTCTATTCTACAATCGTATGTATCTATGACTTAAAAGGTGTTAAAAAAACACAAGTAATCTAATTAGCCAAATAGAAGTACAATTATCCATTCGGTCATAATTTGAATTTAAGATCAAGTAATAATTTTTGGGATAGTCTATATGTCAATACTTCCTCGTTCTATTATACTTGCTACATTTGACTTTTTACACAATCTAAGCGTTATTTTGATTAATTATATATTGAATTATACACGTCTAAAAATTAAAAAAATTAATATTATGAAAGTACGCGATTAGACGATTCAAACACATGTCACGTTTAGGTGCACCAAGGGTTGACCTACCCTACACAGTCCGGGGCAAAACATTTTATTTCGTATCACTTAAATACAAACCAAAAGAAATTTAAGTAATATACTTGTATAAATACAATGCAATCTCTATTATTAATAAAGTAGTACACGAATTCGTTTTTATTAAAGTTAATAGTGACCAAGTGGTCAAAATCAATTATATTAACATTTGTTTTAAAATTCTTCAAATCGTTAACCAAAGTATTTATAAAAAAATTAGATAAAGCAATAAGGTTTTCAGCACATGAAATAGTTACGAATTTATTCATCTGGAAATTTTACATTGCAACAGTAAGAGTATCATCATCATCGATAAACAGTAAGAGTATCATCATCATCGATAAACAATGTGAGTATCATTAAAATAGAAAATCTACAACGTGATTAAAAACAAATCGAAAGCTTGATGTCAATATCAATTATGGAGTTTAACTAGAAAAGTGTTAGACATAACTACTCACATTGTATAAAGAACGAGATCGAACATATCAAAAAGAGAACGTAATAAGGTTTCTAGGTCAACGTCAATTCGACGTCGAGACCGACCACCGCTACGGTATCTACTGATTATTACATTAAGATATACTTCTAATTTTTAAAAAGAAGGTAGAATGTGGTATGTGATGATTATTGGCTTGCCATGAGTTGAGTATTTATAAGACGAGAAGAGAAATATGAGAGGTCTAAACAATTAATGGAAGAGAATACCAAACGCTCGGTATGCATTTCTTCAGCCGCTAGAAATAACTTTCAATAGTTAAGTTACCATTAAATGTATGCCCCATTATTTTTTTTTCTCTTTTATATTAATTGTTATTTAGCTATTTTTGTTTATTGGTTCAAATATGAATCGTGCCCTATATTATTAAAATTAGTCCCAATGATTGCTTACACATATTTTTAAAGATTTCAATCTTTATATGATAATTTAAGTGGATTAATCCAAAAGTCGTACAATTAGAAATAACTAAACGTAAAATAGACTTTTCCAAAAACGTTATACTATAAGACTAACTAATCATGTAATAATTTATTTATATTAAGTAACAATGTTATGCGCTTAAATTAGTCCAAATGACATGAAATTCACTGTTCATGTACTTGATAGTCATATTGGAATTATGGTACATTCTTATTAACTTATTCATTAAGTCCACAACATATTGATTTTAACTATAAAACAATAATATGACTTTTAGTTATCTAATTAAAGTGTAAATTTTATCTTAATAAAAGATAACTCTAGTGATATTACAAATATTATAAATTTTAATTATAATATGACCCTTCGTGTTAACACTGGTTATATTCTAATAACTATATTTGACATGTAATTTACTCTATGCGTATTAAATATCAATTGGTCATAAAGTATTATCATTTAACTTACACATATAACAAACATAAAGATAAAATAAAAATAATAAATAGATAAATTAATCGTAAAATAACAGGGTATCACACTCTGTTTCTAAGAGATTGCTACACTTTTCTTTATAATCCATTTCTTTAACTCTATAACATCTCTATTTTAACCAGTGTCCCTACTACTATTTTAGTTCTTAACTTCTTATCTATATATTTTTCTTACGTTCTTATTTTTAATTCTACCTATACAATTTAATATAATTCCCATTAACTTTTTTTAATATATATACTTCTAGATGAATGAAGGTATCTATAGGAAGATGGGATATATATCTGATACAGAAATGATTGGCCGTTAGTGGAAAGGAACTGTAAAGGAGGTGTCTTCTAAAAATGGCTAAACGACCTAGCTATCCGGATTTAGTGTCCTTTTTCTTTTGCAATTGTAAGGATTGACAAGCGCCATATTGTGGTCATATACAATTCTTCTCCGTCTTATTAATCATCATCAATTCATCATCATACCTAATATCACGCTCGAGAGTCGAGAGTAGGATCTGGGTGAAGAAAGTTGACGGACAATTCATACCCGTACTCCCTTCACAAGGAGGATTAGAGAAAAACAGTTGATTTTACCCCGTCCAATTACTATTTGGCATTATTCGCTATTTTCGTTTATTTATCTTATTTTATATCTTATTTATTTCGAATAATAATTCACCACTTTCTTATAATTTTATTTAGATATTTTAATTATTTAATTTTATCGATGCAATTTATTCTTAATTTATCATCAAATATCTATTTTCTTTTTTAAAAAACAATATATTTTTTTATGTTATCAATTTAAAAGGAGATAATAGATAGACATCATCACATATTCAAATTTTTGTTGGTTTCTAAAAATACGTAGATGGTAGATGTAGGTAGTAGCTTTGAGCTATGGAAAGTGGCCTTCTAGCTTGGAATCAACTCTCATAGAGCATAGTCGTGTGCATGTGAAATACCTTACTTTTTAGTGGCATCGGTGGTTTTGCAAAGTTTGCGGAAACGATATTGATTTATTGGTGGATTGATGTAATCAATTATTATGTCTACGATAAAATATCGATATTTATACTCCCTCTTATTTATAAAGAATGTGATATTTGAATTTTGCATAAAAATTAAGGAGTGGTGGAGAATCACTTAAAAGTGATTAGAAAACTCTCTTTTTCCATAAAGAGTATTGATGTTTATGTGATGTTGTGTTGTAGTGAGGGTAAAAGTGTAAAAAAGAATGACAAAAATAGAAGTGAGACATTTTCAGTGAATTGACCAAATAAGAAAATGTCTCATTCTCTATGAATAGGAGGAAGTATTACTTTGCTGGCATAGGTAGTTTTGCGAAGTTTTCTAACCTACAATTCATTTTTAATCCAACTTTCGACTCCAATATCATGCTAAATTGAATTGAACTTATTGCTAATGCCAACATATAATCAAGATAACACATGATGCATATGCTTCATATCCAAGGAGATACCATCCTAACACTATATACTTGGTCAACGTCAAAGTATTTCCTTTAGATATTCAGTAGCTAATAGAAGTACTTGCATATCATGATCCAATTACTACAACATAATATACTTTTAGTGGGATATGTATAGTTACATTTAAGTTAAATGTCGCTTCTTGAAATTTCTAATGCTATACATAATGGATTTAATAACATTTATTAGACCCTCTAGCACCATCGTAAAAAATCATACTAAATCTTTTTGGGATTTAATTTCATTTCTCATAAATGTCATTATAGATTATAGTAACAATTGCATGTCACTAAAAGGCCAAATAAAATGCCACTCAATCACTTTATAGCGGAACATAAAATAAAAACCACTAATTAGTACACTAAAAATATAAATCATGATATTTTTTAGGAAAAATTACCGTGAATAATACAACCTTTCGTTAATTTTCCTACAATAAACCAACTATGATTAACCACGAATAATACCAACTTTGTGGAGTATTTTCATAAAATATACCAACTTTAGTTTGTTAACTAATATACCAATTTTTTTTGTCTTATAATCACCTATAGTTTGATTTTTAACATGTTAGGGATTTTCTAGGAAAACACCCCTTTAAGTTGGTATTATTTATGATTAATCAATAATTGGTATTATTATAGGGAAATTAACAAAATATTGTATTATTCACGATAATTTTTTTTTTAATATCATTAAATTCTATTTAATTTTGTTGTAGTGAATGTTGGATATTAGTGTCACTGTGTCATATTTAATTTCTTAATTAATAGTACAATATGTATCATAAATCAAACAAAAGTAACACTGTCAATATAAATTTTACATAAAACAGGGTTCCATAACTTCCATTACTGAACCCCTTTGGGCATTCATTAATGAGAACTAAACTAATCTTAAATTGTTCATTAAGAAAATTTTAAAAATTTAATTTATATACATTAATTATATTACGTAGCATTAAAGATTGATTTAACAACAAATTATCTCTACCACCAAATCATACATCAAATATATTTTATTTTATTATTATAGGAGTTCGACAAATGATTTTTAGTTGTTGGTTGTTGCCTTATTGACTTTTTTGACTAGCAAAAAAGTATTGTATGTTTTTGCTGGAATTTAAGTTAGCTGGATAAGCCATTTGTTTATGAAGATTCTATGTAAAATTAGATATTGATTGCTAGATGTTTATTAGATAAAAAATGAATTAACAAGCAGCTAAAACACAAAGCAACTAAAATTCTTTTTTATTTTGAAAATTTCACATGGTAACACTAACTTTTCTCAAGCACTAGTGGTAGTTAGCAACCAACAAGCCAAAACCAACTAAAAACTCAACACAAAAGCCAAATTGCCAAATATGCTCAACTCTCTATTTTCAAATGTTTTTTCCATTTACTTTTTTACTGATCTTAATGCAAACTTATAATTATGGGTTTTTAAAAATTCTAGAAAGTTGACATTTAGAAAGTATATATTCTGATGAATCTAACAGGATCCTACATAAATATGATTTTTTTTTTCTTATAAATAGATGATAAATCATAGTCAAAATTTAACATTAAAATTCGTAAACTCTATTTGAGAAAAACATAGTTGATGTCACTTTTATCTTTATCTCGGTAAAAGCTTTTATCTTTATATCTAAAACTTAAAATTGCCTAAACCAATAAGATATCTTAATCAAATGTGTAGCAAAAAATGGAAAAATCCAAAAGAGTTTCCGACAATAGCAAAGCTGAAACCACAAAGCTTGCATTGCATATAGAAGTCGAAAACACGAAAGCACAAAAGTTTCAAACGCAACACAACAACGTACATTAAACACCAATTGTGATTTGTGATGAATTGTGATTTTCAGCCCAAACAAAATTGATGGGTTCACATCATCAATCAGCAATCAACAATCAGCAATCAGAGCATCTTCATTCCTCCGATCCACTAATAATAATGTTGGATCTGCTTAAGCCTTCATAACTCATACTCCCATTCTTGTTTGTACTTTGTATCATATTTGGTTGCTTAATACTCCCTTCGATTCGTTGTACTTTTGTCATTTAGTTTTCACATTTGGCTCTTAATATCTTTTAGGAAAATAATATATACAACTCTAAGGGCCGTATATAAGAAAGAATCTTGTATTTAATTCATGTAATTTAATATTATTTTTGCTTTGAAAACATAATTTAATTATATTTAATTATTTTAACATTTATTCTTTCTTTTTTTTTGAAACGAACTTTTATTCTTTCTTGAGAAGTTAAAATCATTATATAAAATATTAATTGTTTTACAATTTCTAGATTAAATTATCTTGAGAATTTAAAATTATTTATGATAAAGGAGTTTTGTTAATTTTATTTACAGTCCTAAGGGCTTACCCTATCTTTTATTATGTTTTAAAAATTATGATGAAAAGTCAATATTAATTATTTGTGCATTGAGACGAATAAAAGAAGTATATTATAAATTACAAACTAAGAATAAAATACAATTCAAAAAAAATTGTCAAATAGTGACAAAAAGCACGTAAGATAAGAGAAAAAGGAAAAATTACCAGAAATAATACAACCTTTTGCTTATTTCCCTACAATAATACTAACTTTTGATTAACCATGAATAATACCAACTTATGGGGGTGTTTCGCTAGAATATACCTAACATGTTAAAAATCAAGCTATGGGTGATTATATGACCAAAAAAATTAGTAAATTAGTTAATAAACTAAAGTTGGTATTATTCTAGGAAAAAACACCTCAAAGTTGGTATTATTCATGGTTAATCAAAAATTCGTATTATTATAGAAAAATTAACAAAAGGTTGTATTATTCACGGTAATTTTTCCTAAGAAAAATGAATAGAAGAGCGGGAGTATTATGGCTTTTATTGTTAGCTCATAACACTGATTTTTAGTTAGTTCATTGTAATTGTATTATTTTTATTTTAAGTAATTATTTGTGATATATGTGGACACCTTTTTGTTGTGATCCTTTTTTTTAATTGTATATATTTACACTTTTTGTGGTGATCTATTTTTTAATTTGTACATGTAGTCTTAAATTTTTAATGTGGTCTCCTCCAAAGTTCTTTCTACTCCCTTCTATTCATCCCATGTATCCCATTTGATTTTTCACTAGTTTTTAGGTGGTTAAATAGGACCCCATTTAAAAAAAAAAGAAAAAAGTACCCACAACAACATTCTATTAGCTAGTCCGACGTCATAAAATACCTCCCACTAGTAAGTCACTACAAAAATTTTGCAAAATTGCGACTCAGAAATACCGACTGCGGTACTTTAGTCGCAATTTCCGACTAAAATACCGACCAAAAGCATGTGGTCGGTACTACCGACTAAATACCGACCAAATGTGATATGGTAGCAAACCACAGACTAATTTGCGACCAAACCTATAGTCGCTAGATTAACGACCAGCGAGTTGGTCGGTAGTTGGTCGGAAATTTCAAAAAAAAAAAAAATCAAAACAATGTCCATAAAAAACTTTTCCCCGACTGATTTCCGACCAAGCTTTGGTCGTTAAGTAGTCGGAGGGTTCCTGATTTTGTCTATAAATACCCCTTCACGTCATTTTCCAATTGCCCTTTAGCTCTTCTCTCATAATCTATATGACTATATGTTTTTTGTCATACTCCTCCTCTCACTCCTACTTGAGTGAGAATTAGATTAAGTAGGGGTGGAGGTGGAGTGTGATAAGTTGAAAAACATTAATAAAATGGTTCAATCATAATAAAAATATGGCAAAATTTAATATTGATCTTGGAGAGGTTTTAACTTTGTCATGTTTTTCACTTGCCGTTCTTACGCCTGTACCCACACTCGAGTTTCATCACTTAAGTGTGGGTACCAAAACGGACAAGTTCTGAAACATAAATCTACGGTTGGTCCATCGTTTCAAAAATAGGCAATATTTGATTTTAAAGGTATCAACCACATTATAACTCAAAATGGCCAGAAAAAAAGCTCTTTAAAGTTATCTTGGTTTCAAGTGTTTGCTTCAGGCTATTATCACTAGAACTATCGAGATTGTAACAATTGTTCTAGTGATGATAGCCCGAAGCAAACACTAGAAACCAAGAAACTCAAACCTGCACTTTGTGAACAAGTCAAGTTAGAACCGTCAGTTACTGCTTTTTAGCTTCTAGAAATGCCCAAAAAAACTTGGTGTATCAATAGGTGTACGTGTCAAGAAGTAATAGGTTATGTTGATTAACATAGCTATTTTTTCACGAAAAAATTATAATGAGCTTTTTTCGGCCGTTTTGTTGTAATAATTATCAGTACTCAATTGAAATATATGTTGTTCTTACTTATTGTCCTGTATGTTTACTATAAAAATGTGTTAGAAACGCTTAAAATATGTTTCTCAAAATTGTAGAAAATGAGCAACGTATTATTTTACTTATATTTGCTCTTGAAAAGAATAATTTTTGATTTCAAGTTGGTTTGCGATAGTGGTACTTACGGCCTATTCTACTACCTCTAGTTCATCAGCGGATGGCTCCCATTTGTTTTAAGATATGAACAATGTCAAAAACATATAGGAGCCATTTAAGGGTAATTAGAGGGAGTATAGGTTGTAAAGTCCACTATCGGCGACTAACGCCATTGCAATGAAAAAATTTTCTTAGTAGAATCATCATAAGTAAAGATACGATGCTTATTTTCTATTTTTGAAAACATACTTAACGTTATTAATTTTATAGTACATAGACATAACTAGTAAGGAAAACACAATTTCAACTTAGTACTAATAATTTTAAACAAAATGGCGGAAAAAGCTCATTTTAATTTTTAAATACACGACTACACCCGACTACACCTTTATATTTGGGTATGGTGACTATGGTCAAATGGCAGGTATTGTTGGTCAAAACCACTTATTACCTCGAGAATCCGTGTGTATAGCGACTAACTTGCGACTATGAGTCGCGATGCCGGTCGATCGTGATGTCAAAATTCAAAACTTTTAAGTGCGCACATCTTTTCATGACCGACACTATACCGACTATGGTGACAGTCGCCAGTCAGTCGGAAAATTCTGCACCTGTTCTATAAATAGCCGTTTACGTAAATTTATTTTACGTAAATCTATCTTACGTAAATCTTTCTTACATTTTACTTCCTTACTTTCTCTTTACATTCGCAACAATATATTTTTTCACTTACGAGCAATGGACTTACGTGAAAGAAGTTGGATGTACCAGCGAAGTTCTAAAGGATTTTTAATATCGGATATTTAGAAGGGTCGAAGAATTTATACAATTTGCAAAGAAAAAATCCAAATTTAAATTAGGTGTCCGGTAAAAGTGCGATGTCGTAGAGTATGGTGTGTAGATGTCGTAAGATATCATCTGTTTAAAGAAGGTGTTTTTTGTTAAGTAGTAGGATTTGTACCTGCACAAATGTTCTGACGTTGCACCAATTTGTACCGAGTTCTGTAGAACCGTTCGAATCGTATGCACAAATGGTGTCGATGCGCGCGAAGTGTTTTTCGGATACACATCATCATTTTCTACCGCGATCGTGATGATGTCGTCGCTAATGTACCATACTCGCCCGTACATAACGATGAAGATCCGAACCCTATATCCAGACAGTTCTTTGAAATGCTAAGGGCGACTAACTTACCACTGTACCGGCGTGAAAGCGCGATACTCGGATAGCCGGTCCATAGGAAGGATGTCTAGCCTGAAGACAGACTTTCGTATTCCAGAGAGACTTTATGATGAATTATGTCAATTCATTATTGAGTTGTTGCCGAAAGATAATCGGATGACAAAGAGTTTTTACGACACGAAGAAGCAAATTTCGGCTCTTGGATTCGGTAGAAGATGATATTGTGTTAATGGGTGTATGATTTATTGGGGCCCCCAGTATGACCCAATGTGGTGAGTGTGGTGTTTCGGATGGAAATCGGATAATAACCAAAGCGTTCCACTACTTTCCCATTGGTCCTAGCTACAACGGTTGTATGCGTCTGCGATCTACCGACCACTGAGGTGGCATGCGAGCATCGTCAGAAGATGGAGAGATGTGTCCCCCCTCGGACAGTGAGGCCTGGTTGAATTTCAACGCGACACATCCGGATTTTGCACGGGAGACAAGAAATGTGAGAATGGGGTTGTGTACGGATGGTTTCAACCCATTTGGCATCGGTCAACAATATTCATGCGGCCGTAATACTAACTCCATACAATCTTCCGCCCTTCATGTGTATGAAAAAGCAGTACATGTTCTTAACGGTGATCGTCCCTGGGCCTAACAATCCAAAACATAAGATTGATTTGTACCTCCAGCCATTGATACATGAGTTACAGCTGTTGTGGGAAGATGGGATCCAGACGTACGACGTATCCAAGCGAACTTTATACTGTGCGACTTTGATGTGGACAATCAACGACTTCCGCTTATTCGATGATGTCGGGTGGAGTACATCCGCTTGCACGCTGTCGCATTGCATGGATGACTCCAAAGCCTTTTATTTAAGACCGTAGAAAAGTCGGTTGGTTTGACTCACATAGGAGATTTTTAGATAGTGACACGATTTAGTAGAAAGCCGGTGCTTTAGCGATGGAGTTGTTGAGAAGTAGAGGCCAAAATCGCATCGGAAATGAGCTTTGGAGGAGTTGGATCGTTTGGGTTTTAAGGGTGTTTGAAGCGATGCGGCAGATTACAAGCGGATGTAAGTAGACATTGTGTTGGATGGAAGAAGAGATGTATCTTTTGGGATTTCCGATCTGGAGCACAAATATGATCCGTCACAACCTTGACGTGATGCACATTGAGAAGAACTTCTTTGATAACATTTTCCACACAATAATGTGTTGCACGGAAAAACAAAGGATCATCTCAAGGCACGTCAAGATTTAGCCGAGCTCGGGATCCGATCGGAATTGCATCCAGTTGGTTCTACCATCCCCAAGGCATCATACACACTAAACAGAGAGCAAATGGCTGTCATTCTGGAGTGGCTTAAAACTCTGAGATTTCCTGATGGGTATGTCTCTAATTTAGCCAGGAACATCGACATGGCTAAACATCGGTATTCGGATGAAGAGTCATGCTTGTCATGTGTTCATGCAACGAATGATTCCTGTTGCGTTTCGGGAGTTGCTGCCAGAAAAAGTATGGGAAGCTCTTACTGAAATTAGTCTGTATTTTAGAAGTCTTACTTCTCCGAGCATTTCTGCCGCAGATATGTGGAGGTTGGACGAGGAAATTGCAGTTGTGCTCTGTAAGTTAGAGACTATATTTCCTCCAACATTCTTTGACGTCATAGAACATCTGCCCGTTCATCTAGCTTACGAGGCGAGGATTGCTGGCCCGGTACAATATAGGTGGATGTATCCCTTTGAGAGGTAATTACTAATTACCGTCCTAAAATATTAGTACTATTTACTTTTCCGATAACTTTTTACATGTCTTAATAATTACTCTTTGGTTTAAATTACAGGTATCTTCGACATTTAAAACTTAATGTCAAAAACAAAGCACATGTTGAAGCGTCGATCTGCAACGCATATCTTAATGAAGAAGCATCATACTTTGTATCGCATTACTTTGGGCCAGATGTTCGATCAGAGTTAGAGATCTACCTAAAGCGATGATGGATTCTTTACAGTCGGCAGGGTGTTTTGTCCATATTTACACCCCAATCAAATTTTATGGTGGTAAGGCTTTTATGATGGATGAAGCGGATCTCAAAATTGCTCACACTTATGTTCTCGAAATTGTCGGAGGTGAATCAATTTATGATCAATTCGTACACTTAATCACAAAGTACGAGCCTAATCTAAGCTAGAGCAAGTTGACAATGTGGTGAAGACCGGTTTGCACTATGGTTTAAGATTGTAAGTACCGTTAAATGTCTTTAATTTGTTGTGAAAATTAGTATTACGTATTTACGTTGAATTATTGTTCTTGTATGCGTCCGAGGGCGGGTTTCTAGAGCGTGTGGATAATGCGGATATTCTAAAGGACTGCGAGGGACCTTTGCGAAGACGCGCTATGATGTTTGTTACGTGAATGGTTATAGATTTCACACTATTCTCATTCGCAAAAGAAATCTTCGAGAAATGGGGTGCGTCAAATCGATGATAACTGATCGGATGAAACGACTTTACGGAAAGTTAGAGGATATTGTTGACCTCGAGTATCGAGCACTTCCAAATAAAGGGTAGCTTTGTTCAAATGTCAATGGTTTGATCAGACTACCACCGGATACGGCCATGGTACGAGAATCCATCCGCGTTACAAGCTGGTCGACGTTCATATTGGTCGATTTTATAGAAAGTACGATCCGTTTGTCCTAGCCTCTCAAGCTTCCCAAGTTTATTACTTATCTTATCCGGTTTAAGGCAAAACATGAAAATGGCGTGTTTGCAAAGTCAGATCAAAGCAATTTGAGGAGACTGCTTTCCAACTGGAAGAGAGATCAACCGATTTTGTGGCAAATGAAGATGTTTCTGACCTACAAGTCGCACCGTTGCGTGATCCGGCTGGAGAACTTTTACACTTAGACGAAACGGATCATGATGACAGGGAAAATGAAGACACCGACGACGAAGATCTTGTATTATCTGACGACGATGAGGTCGATGACGATTATGTAACCTAGTATTACGTATTTAATAATAATATGTTTATTTCTTATTATTTTTAAATTCGGTTGTAAGTTTTATATATTTTTTTTTTGAAGAAGTAAGTTTTATATATTTATTTTTCAAAATAAAAAAAAATAGTTTTATATATTTAAATATAGTATTTAAGATTTTATTAATTATAATAATATAATAATAATAATAATAATAATAATAATAAATAATTAATAATAATAAATAATTAATAAAAAAAAAACTGAAAAGTTAAAAGGCATTGGGAAGGTAAAAGCGCTTTTACCATACGAAAAGCAGACTACGTGAGTCGCACATTAGTCATATGCTCAAAAGTTGTTTCACTTTCCCATGATCGAAAAGTTCTTGCAAGAAGTTATTATGGCGTTGAAAAATTGCCGAGCTAACTCCGACTACCCTATAGTCGGGTTAGTCGGTGATGTAAAAGTTATTTCAATTTCCCAAGCTTTCGAAAAGTTACAAGTAATTAGTAGGTGGTTGAAAATATCTCAACTAAGGGCCACTCTACGTGTAGTCGCAGGTCGATCAGTGACTTGAAAAGTCTTTTTGAATTTTTACGTAATTCTTGAGGGTTAAGGCATTAGGCTAAGCGGTAAAAGTTCACTGACGCCATCGACTACGTTGTAGTCGACTTAGTCGGTGATGTATTTATATATATACCCACACTTCACCAAAATCCGTTCATTTCATTTCTCTCCTTTAGTTCTTTCTCGTTCTTTTCTCTCTTTAGCTACCATTCTTCCTACTATTCCTACCATTCTTCCTACTCTACCATTTCAATTTCCGACTACCATTATTTTGATTCCGACTACTTTCCAAGTTTTTCAAGGATTAAAGGTTAGTTTTTTTTAGGTTTTTTTCAAAAACATGATGTTCATATGTTGATTGATGTTCATATGTTGTTTATGTGATTTTTAGGGTTTGATGTTCATATGTTCATATGTTTTTTTTTTTCAAAAACATGTTTATAATAATAATCTTGTTTTTACATGTTTATTCATTCGAATGTTTATAATGTTTTTAGGGTTTATTTCGTTTTTTTATATATTAATGTTCATATGTTGTTTATGTGATTTTTAGGGTTTGATAATCTTGTTTTTATATTAATGTTTATTATGTTTTTTGTATTTAGGGTTTATGTTGTTTTTTGGGTTCGTTTTTTAAATTCGAAATTTCGAAATATATATCTTTATTTTCGAAATATATTTTTTTTCTGAGTTTTTTTCGAAATGTTAATGTTTATTTTTAGGGTTTTGTTTTTTTTTTTCTGAGTTTTTTTCGAATATATATGTTTTTTTCGAAATGTTTATATTTTTTTTAGGGTTTTGTTTATTTTTTTTCTGAGTTTTTTTCGAAATGTTAATGTTTATTTTTAGGGTTTTGTTTTTTTTTTTTTCTGCGTTTTTTTCGAATATATATGTTTTTTTCGAAATGTTTATATTTTTTTTTCGAAAAATCCTTGTTAATTAGATGCCTAGGATGAGAAATACTTTAGGACAACGTATAGACCCCCGAACCGGTCAACCATACCACCCTGATGTGGTACCGGTTCGGCAAGCTGCACGTTCTGACCCTGGCGCTGCACCAAATGCGGAATTAGAAGAGCATTTTGTGCGGTCAGATTTTAGGGCTGCAGTGGGGGCTGTCAATCCCTCTCCGGTGTCATCACGTGCTTCGCCACGTATCAATACACCGGATGATGACACGGCCCAAGGCCCGCCACGGGATGACCCTCCCCCTCAGCCGCTGCATCGACCACCACCCCTGCTGTGGAATAGCGAGCTGGGCACGTTTGCCACCGACACTGGCAGCCAAATATCAACGTCCATTCGTAGGACGTTTGAGGCCTACCAAGATCCTAGAGGATATGCTTGGAGGTTCCTATCTAGGGCTGCTATCGATTTCTATTGGCAGCAGTTTCAAGTAAGTCTATTTACTACATTATTTGATTAACTTTAAGTTGACTTATTTGTTCAACTAATATTAATTGTTTTTGTCGTTTCAGCAACAATGGACTTGGGATCCCTCTATCACTTCCAAGGTCCGCACGGAGTGGGAGAAGAGGGCCAAGCTCCGGTACAAGGATCTTATGCATCTTCATAGGGGCCGCTATGAAGATGACAATGAATATAAGCCCAAATGGGCCGATAGTGAGGCTTGGAATGAATGGGTAAAGGCCTGGAAAAACCCATCATACCAGGCCCAGCGGGAGCGAGGGAAGAAGAACCGTCGGCGGGGCAATGAATTGGGTGTCGCAGAAGTCACCCATACCGTGCTCGTATACGTGCGTCGGACATTGCGCATATTGGTATATTCAGTTTTGTTGAATTTGAATTTTTTTTCTAATTATTAATTAATTACTTTGTTTAACTATTAACTTTGTTTTCACAGGAAAAAGAGCAAAACCGCATGCCGTCCTCTTATGAGTTGTTTCTACACACTCATAGAGTGAAAACAAAGGACGGGTTGCAGTGGATCAACAAAAAGTCCAAGGATGTAAATGTAAGTTTAATTGTATGTTGTTTTTTATATAATTTTTTGCTTTTTTATACAAAAAATCCGAATTTCTTATATAATTTTTTGCTTTGTTTAGGACGAGTACCTGCGCCTCTGTGCCGAGCTTCCTCTCGAGGCGTCTGAAGAGGATATGAATGACGCCTATTTTCAGGCTGTCAAACATATCGAATCGGATGAGCCGACGAAGAAGCCCAATAAGTCTGTGTTTGGGGTTGGTGATGCCGCAGCGGTCTATTACGCTGATGTTGTGGCGCCAGAGACTCAGACACAGCCCACTCCTCCCCCCGAGCAATTCACGAATGAGCGGTTGGATGAGCTTCAGCGTACCATTCACGAAATTACGCAAAGCCTCCAATCGAACATTCCGAGGGAGGAGTTTGACCGGCTAGTTGCCGAGCATAGGCGCTTGAGCGAAGAGGTACAACACCTTCTTAGCTTTATGCGCACGGTTTTCGCCGAAAGGGGCTTGTCGCAACCTCCTCCTCCCCCCCCCCACTGATCCTTGTATTTTTACTATTTTTATTTTTTTAGTTTTATATGTAAAAACAATAAGTTGTATATATTAATTTCTTTTTTTAATATTTTTATTTATGCGTTTACTATTATCTTTTATTTTTTTTTTTTTATTCGTTTACTATTATCTTTTATTTATAATATACCGACTAGCATCCACGTATGTTTAGTAGGTGACTAGTCGTAAAATATTTTCATCAGACTATAGACTTCACCGACTAAATTCCTACCGAACGTAAGTCGTAATCATCGGTAAAATTACGCTAAAATGTGGTGAAAATCGGTCACATAAAGTTTAGAATTTCCGACCAAATTCCTACCAAACATGAGTCGTGAATTAGTCGGTAAAATTAGGCGCTAAAATGTGGTCAAAATCTGGTCAAATCGAAGTTTGAGTTTGCCGACTAATCTCCTACTACGGCGTCGTCGGAGCTTAGTCGGCAAATGATTAAATTAATATTTCTTAAAAAACAAATAAATATCAACAAAATCGGTTTTTGGTTTGCAGCGACTAGATAGCTACTAATACTTAGTCCGAATTGCGACTAAGCACGACTATCTGTGCGCGGGTCGAGCGACATAAATACCTACCATGTTCATGTTGGTCGAGCTTGCGACTACTTTATCGACCCAGCTCATTTACCGACAACATTAGACCGACTAGTCATGTTTAGTCGCCGCTTAGTCGGTATAGCGGTATACCGACCGAATGCCGACTAAAATGCGTAGTCGCAAAACTGCATTTTTTTTGTAGTGAGTTTGCGGATGTTTGATTGGCATTAATAAATTTTGTTATTAAGCACGTACACAACAAAACCTACATAAGAAGAAAGTTGACTAATTAACACTATAACATTATATATATACTTCTAGTATGATATATTTAGTGAGATTTAATTTAAATGTTACTAATTTAAATTTTAATGGTTTATATAGTAGATTTAGTGACATTTATTAGACCCTATAGCAGCATAATAAAAAATCATACTAAAGTTTTTCACGATATAAGATCTTGTGACATTTCTCATAAATGCCACTATAGACTATAGTAACAATTATATATGTCACTAAATTAATAGCCAAATAAACTGTCACTAAATCACTTTATAATGAAACTTCAAATAAAAACTAACAATTATTACACTGAAACCATATATAAATTAATTTTTTTAAATGTAACTAAATCCTATGTCAAGAGAAGTTATTTTTGTTGTAGTGTAAAAATTCGATGAGGTTTCATCCTAAAATCAATTAGTAATAGGAGGAGTTCTACACATAATTTAATAATTTATTTTAGAAAAATTTGATATTAAACATACGAATTTTGCCTCATTTGCTTCTAAACGTTCGAACTTACGTTTATTTTTTAAAGGCATGAACTTTAGGGGTCATCTGCATCTAAAGATACGGATGACTTGTAACCGGATGAAAAGGTAAACTTGTTTACTTCTTCATCTTCACCATCTTCATCTTCATCATCTTCATCTTCATCTTCATCTTCTTCACCATTTCATCATCTTCATCTTAAAAGCTTCCATTGTTGAATCCTCAAACGCTTCAATCTCTCACAAAAATCAACCCAAAATTAAGCTGATTTTTCTGGGTTTGTACTAATTTTTAGAGATCTAAAATGGGTAATTGCTCAAATTATCAGGGTGAAAGAAACAGAAATCGATGGAATCAAGAGGGTATTTCCCACCGCCATTGAAGATTAAAGGGTAATTGCTCTAAAATGGTATTTTTCTGGGTAATTTTTAGAGGATACTTTTCTGGGTAATTGCTCTAAAATGGGTAGAACTTTTTAATGGGTATTTTTGAATTTGGTATTTCTGGGTAATTGAACTCATGAACTCACCACCATCATCGTTCTCAGATTTGGTAATGGGTAATGGGTTTCTTTTTTCATTAATTTGGTTTTTTTTTCAATTTTTTTTGGTGAAATGGGGTTTTCTAATTCCTTCTCCATTTCATCTTGTTGCTCCAATTAAATCTTGCTACTGCTGCTCACTCGCCATTCACCACCATCTTCCTTTAGTTCAGGTTCGATCTGTTCATTTGAGTTCTCAAGGTTCCTTCAATTAAACCCTAATTTTATATAGAATTTTTTTTCGTTTTTCTTAATTTTTTATCTCATGAACTCTTCAAATTTATGGTCTTCTAATGGTTAGAGTAAGGAGGAGGATGATGTTGATAGTAATGGCTTTGTCTTCTTCTTGAACTCCATGAAATCCCCATGAGAAGCCATTGATGGGAGCTTGAAGAAGGTGATGAAGATGGTAACCTGTTGTTCCAGGTTACCAAAACCTGCTATACCTTTAAAAGCGGAGACCCCCCAAAGTTCATGCCTTTAAAAAATAAACGTAAGTTCGAACGTTTAGAAGCAAATGAGGCAAAGTTCGTATGTTTAATATCAAATTTTCCTTTATTTTAACATAGTCTATTATAATCTAAATCAAAAATTATGTCTTTGGCCAAACAATATTAAAGCACATGATTAATATTGTAATCACATGATTATAGAGTATAAATCATAATTCATATCTCTTAAAATTATAAATCAAGACATGAACTATTAACTATAATCAATGAAACACAAAACTATGGGATTGCAAAACTTTGTCTAAATGATACACGACATAGTTTTCATTTTATAAAGTAAAGTTGACAACTTTCTACAAGTGGGCAAACTTATATAGATCTCTAGTATTAGTTGTCTATATTATTTGTGAAGGGAGGGGAATTTAAGACCACTACAAGTTTATCAAATAATGGCACATCAAAAGATGTTTTTATTAGGACTTGTATAAATCATTATCGTTAATGTTGGGAATGATCAAAGATAGCACAACCTGATTGGTTAATGCCAGTTTGGGTCTACAATTTGACAAAAAAGGACCCAAATCTAGGTTACTAATAAACCTAATTTTTACCTTATATTTGGGCATAATATTTATTGATTATTTATTGGTTTTGGTGCATTTCCATCGCATTTGGTTAATTTCACGCTCTTTTGTAGGGTTTGCATGTTTGTTGCTTATATTTGCAGAATGATCACCTATTTTCGAGCTTTAAAGCATGCTAGCTTGGAGGACGCATGGGTCAAAGCCGAGGAAGAGATGAGGCCAAGAGGTGGAGAAAAGTCCAACCCAACCAAAGCAAGAAACATCATTTATGAAAAGTCAACTTAAGTGCCGATGGAAGTCAACCCGCTCAAGTTTTGGCAGATATCTTAATGGATGGCAAAAGTTGGGTTCGTTAGCTTCGAATCGACTGGTCACACATCAAAATCGGAGTTACAACGAAGAAGATAGAGCATTTGCAAAATGGTATGCCGAAAAAGAAGGAGATCAATCCATCTATCTCTTTGGCTTGTATAAATCATTATCGTTAATGTTGGGAATGAAATGATCAAAAATAGGCACAACTTGATTGGTTAATGCCAATTTGGGTCTACAATTTGACAAAAAGGGACCCAAATCTAGGTTACACTAGCAAAACCTATGCAACATGATAGATTATGTGTTGTGGAATTGCCTTAATATATAGAGTAAAGCATATATCATCTATTTTGTAATTACCTTGTCTATTTTCTAGTCTTATCATGTCTTAATTGTAGCCTTGTAGGCATATGTAATAGTAAGTTGTAGGATCATGTTCAAGGCATTAATTAATATAGTATTGTCTAACAGACGCAGAGGCAAAGTAAAAATTGATAAATTTTTTGAAGGTCTTATGTAGTTTCAGAAATTATGATATTTTGAGACCCTGTGCGGTTGAACATATTGAACATACTCAGAACCTATTATGTTGTCCAACTTAATACTCAGAACATATTGTACAGGATTTGAGAAACTGATATCTTTGTATTAAAAAGATCATTGTAATTAATCTCTAAAGAGATATGTGTAAAAGTTAATTAGATAAAGCTAGGGCAAGATGGACATTTACACACATAGCTATTTTTTCTTGCCAAAAATAATAATGTAGCAAATAATTTAAAATAGTTAAATAAAAAAATTGAGAGATTATATGTTGTTTACTAGAGTAACTTTGATAGAAAATGAGGAATTTGCAAGTATAATGAACATATATTTTTTAATATTTTCCAAAAAAAAAAGCCTCGTGATTAGAAGTCAGGATAACTATCAAGAAAAAATACTAGTAGTTACAAATTTATCTAGTTGTTATTAATTGATTATATTTTAATTCAATAAATTTAAATGAACGTTAACTGAATTTTTACATATTGTAAAATTTTATTTTTAAATAAAATTACTTTAATTTGAAATTTACCTTGACATTGACTTTAATTATACTTCAAACTTAATTAATTTAAGTCTGGATTGTAAGTGATTAATAACTTAGCTTTTTAATCTCTCAGAACTTATTTTAAAGCAATCTCAAAGGTTGTTTTGACGTTAAATATCATATACTCCCTCCGTCCCATTCTTATTGTCTACTTTTGAGTGGGCACGCAAATTAAGAAAAATGGTAGTGGGGTATTTTAAGTGATTATAATAATTGTAAAAGTGGTAATTGGTGTATTTAAGTGATTATAATAATTGAAAAGGTGGTAGGTGAGGTATTTTAAATAATATAAGTTGGGGTAGTTGGGGGTATTTAGGTAAAAAAATCTTTGCCAAAAATAGAAAGTGGACAATTAGAATGGGATAACCAAATAAGGAAAAGTGGACTATAAGAATGGGACAGAGGGAGTATTAAATTAAGGGAAATTCCACATGGTAGCATCCAGTTTTGATGAAATGCCAGTGGTAGCACTTTTTTAAGAAAATTCCATATGGTAGCATTTAGTTTATGCACTATCTATTTGCCGTAGCATTTTCCGTTAAGTTCTTGTTAAATTCCGTTAAAGTCATCATTTTGTAAGTTTTTTTCCACATGGTAGCATTCAGTTTTTGTTAATTTACCATTTTAACTTTTAATTCACCATTTTAATGTTTAATTCACCGTTTAATTCATTAACGCTCATAAATGTTTAATAATTTTATTGAAAAATTATAAAAAACTATCTAATCCGGTCGAAACAAGTACTTATTCGCCTACTTTTCGATACGTAAACCGAAAAAGATATTTGGCGTCATTTTTACCTATCATAACGATTTTTTTTCAAAAAACGGACGTTGCAAATATCCTTATGGGGTTACTCTTTCGAAAATCCGGTCGAAACAAGTACTTATACGCCTATTTTCCAATACGTAAACCGAAAATGATATTTGACGTCATTTTTACCCATCATAACGAATTTTTTTGAAAAAACGGACGTCGCTACTATCCTTAGGGGATAACTCTTTCGAAAATTCGATCAAAACAAGTACTTATTCAAAAGAGTACTTGTCTCGACCGATGAATAACATTAAAATGGTGAATTAAATGTTAAAATTATTTTTCCGTAAAATTATTTAACATTAATAATTTTTTTCCATAAAATTATTAAACATTTATGGACGTTAATAAATTAAACGGTGAATTAAGCAATAAAATGGTGAATTAAACAAAAACTGGATGCTACCATGTGGAAAAAACTTACAAAATGATGAATTAAACGAAATTTAATAAGAACTTAACGGAAAATGCTACGACAATTAGATAGTGCATAAACTGGATGCTACCATGTGGAATTTTCTTAAAAAAGTGCTACCATTGGCATTTCATTAAAACTTGATGCTACTAGGTAGAATTTCCCTTAAATTAAAAAAGCTTGAAAATTTCATGTGTCACCAGTAAAGAGTGTTTGCCAAATAAAAACTTAACAAAAAAATTTTTTTTGGTAGATTAGTTAATAAAAGTTGGTAGAATAACACCAACTTTAATGCATCAACTAATAAATCAATTTTTTTTGTTTTTTAATCACCTATAGTTTGATTTTTAACATGTGAAATTTTTTTTAGGAAAACATCTTTTTAAGCAGGTATTATTCATGATTAATTAATAATTGGTATTATTATAGGAAAATTAACAAAATATTATATTATTCACGGTAATTTTTCCAAATTTAAATTGCAGCCAATATCTTAAGGACTAGGTCATCTCCTAAGTTTAAGGTACCTAATACCCAGTATAATTTAAATACTAATTGTTGAAATTATTATTATTTTAATAAATAAATAGAGTAACTTATTTATAATAAATTTCACAATTCACAAATATTATTAAGTTACACGAATTATTTAATAAATCAAATTTCATTTTATTCACATAGAATTCCATTTGATATTTGAAATACACCGCAATTTATATCATTTAGATTATAAAAATTAAACCATATCCCTATATATTATTCAGTTTTTTTTTATAAAAAAGTCACTATTTGTACTTTTTGAAATGGTGAACAAATACATGAGATATTATGTACCTAGAATTTCTCCAAATTAATCTTAACGCACGAATCGTTTAAAATAATATATATTTATGCAGTAATTTTGCAGATCCATTGCAAGTGATAGCTGCCACCTTTTTTCTTATTGGTGTTTTAGGCTAAAAGTTGCTAATTCATTTTTGGATTGAGAAATGCAAGTTTTGACTTATAGTGGTAAGTTGCAATAAATAATTATTAATTAGGTTGTAAAAAGAGTTTTTACAGTCAGAGATGACAAAGACAGTGTGTTAACTTGTACCCTACATGTGATTAGGGTAAAGGGGTTAGACAACTAATTAATATCTGATCGCTAGTAACTGATTTAATTTATTGAATTTATATCAATTGTTTTAATAGATTGATTTTGGATAAAAGGCTAGATTCAGTGTTTTAAAATGCGATATGTTGGCCTGTAAAGAAGGTTTTCGAACAGAGAATGAATGTTACAGAAATGCATATGTTGAATTCGATACGTGGGCACACAATGATAGATAGAATTAGAAACCAGAAGTTTAGAGAGAAGTTTGGGGTTGCACGGTTGCACCTCTCTCTGCAAAGATGCGTGAGAACTGACTGAGATGGTTTGGACATGTGTAGAAAAAACTTATGACGCCCCCATGAAAAGGATCAAAAGCATCATTGTGGAACGTGGGAGGAACATAGTAATAAGTGACTTGCATCTCCTACACCTCTTAAAAAACTTGACTAAGGATAGGGGTAACTGACGACGCCTTATTCATGTCTTAGATTTCTGAGTCTGTACCAGTTACATTCGTTACGTATACCTTTGTTCCTAGCCTTTTACATATCGGTCTTTTCCTCGATTTTACTTTTATACCTTTCTATTTTTATTTTATTTTTATCTCTATTTTTTAATTTAATTTTAATTTTTTTATTTAGTTTATTTCTATTTATTTATTTATTTATTTGTATTGTATTTTTACTTTTTATTTCCTTTAATCATTAATATTGATATAGTGTGTGTAAGTTGCAGGCTTTGCGAGTAGTTGCTCAATCTCACGCCCTTTGAAGATCTTTTTTAAGCAGAGGAATTCTTTGATCGCACTCTTCTTGATGGGTATGACTTGTCGTCGTCCTTCCTTTCCTAGACTCTAATTATAGTTTCCTATGAGCGAGATTCACTGTGTATGATGATGATTCATAAATCATAATACTCCTATGATAATAAGTTTATTATATCTATTAAAAATGGTTGATAATTCACTCAGTAAAATTATATCTATTTAAAATGGTTTATGATTCACACAGTAAAATTATATCTATTTAAAATGGTTTATAATTCACTCAGTAAAATTAGTAAATATTAGTTTTAATCAAAAAAATCAGTTTAAATCTGTAAAAAATCAATTATAACCAATTTGATTCAGTTTTGATCAGTACACAACTCGGTGAAAATTTATAACTAAAAATTTGTTACAATCAATAAAAATTAATTTTAATCTGTCAAAATCATTTCGATCGATTTTGATAAGTAAAAAATCAATTTTAATTAGTAAAATTCGTTAAACCTATACAACTTAGTTGAATCAGCAAAAAATTAGGTGAACTAAAGAAGTCGTTAGTGATAAATCATCATCATCAATCTACTATCCCTTGAATTAGTGATAAATAATCCCTTCTCTTTTTTTTGTGATGATAATAATCCCTTCTTTTATCATGAGTAATATTCTCTTCACAGGAAAGAGTGTTTTTCCTCTTAATAATTAGTGTGTTGTGCGACAGCGGAAGCCAAGATCGTAAAACAACAATGAAACAATAAAGATTCAAAACAAACAATAAGAAAAGACACAAGAAATTTAACGTGGTTCACTATCAATGTGATAGCTACGTCCACCGGCACCGAGATCAAACAATTTCACTATGAACCGCAAAGATTTACAAGATGAATCAACCTCTCAATCACAAAGAATAATGACTCTCTTGTGATCTCTCTCAATTCTGTGATTAAATTATGCCCTAACCCTAAAATGGGTATTTATATTAATAACCCAAAAAGAAGTTATTTCATAATTGAACAAAATAACTGTCACAAGAATCACGTAAAAAACCAAAGATGCAAAAAGGCACCGTGCACTCACGGGCCGTACAATACTTCGCGAGCCGCGACAAAAGGCATCCTCAGAGGCAGAAACTTATCTGCTGTTTTCGCGAGCCGCGAACCAGCTCGCGTGCCGCGAGCTTCACCTCCTCTAAATCAGGAACTTGCTTCACGTTTTCGCGCCCTGCGAGTCCATTCACGACCCGTGACCTTCATGATTCTTCTTCCCCATGATAAGGACTCGATTCGAGTCACCATTATCAACAATCTCCACCTTGACGAGAACTCGTAGTCAGCAAACGATCTCATCAATACATAGCGAACATATCTCATGCCAAAACCCGATGCAGAGCTCATGCATAAGCCATACATCCCGATAAGTCTCCAACCAAGACCCATCCGACAAATCTTCCACCAAGACCCATCCGACAAATCTTCAACCAAGACTCATCAAAAACCATACAATCAAGTATAAACGACTCATAATGCTCCACCTACATCACAAGCCCCGGGCAAGCTCCACCTTGAAGCCAACACACCTACAACAGGAACTCCCCAACACTGCCCCTTAGGGCCAGATCACATCACATAGTAATCAATATTTAGCAAGTCTAAGCAATGTTTAAACTTACTAAATGGAACAGACTTAGTAAAGAAATCAGTTGGGTTGTCAGCGGTCCCGATCTTCTTTACCTTTACCCTCTTGTCAGTACGCAAGAAATGAGACCTGACATTAATGTGCTTGGTCCGATCATGGTGCACTTGGTCTTTAGCTAAGCAAATGGCACTTAGACTATCACAATACACCGTAGCAAAATCCTGTGCAATACCCAGTTCACCCACAAGGCCTTTGAGCCAAATAGACTCCTTAGCTGCAGAAGTTAAAGCCATATACTCAGCTTCAGTAGTAGACAGCGTAACCGAAGACTGCAATGTAGACTTCCAACTAACCACAGCACCACCCAAGGTAAACACATAACCGGTCACAGACCTCCTAGTATCCACATTAGCTGCATAATCAGAATCACTATACCCAGTTACCAAACACTCCTTATCATTCCCATACACAAGACCAATATCAGCTGTCCCTCTCAAATAGCGAAGAATCCTCTTCACCCCCTGCTAGTGCTCTCTTCCAGGTCGAGCCATAAACCTACTCACAACTAGGGATGGTCATGGGGCGGGTCTGGAGCGGGTCCAACCAGACCCGGACCCGGACCCTTTTAATTTTTTGAGATCCAGACCCGGATCCGGACCCTAAGGGTCCAAAATTTTCAGACCCGGACTCAGACCCTCCGAATCTGATGGGTCTAGGGTTCTTAATGGGTCCTTAGTGGGTCTAAAAAAAGTCTCTTTGATTTGTCAAATTTAAAACATTTGTAAGTCATTATATTTTTCGTATATTTGTAAGAGGGTTATTATCGTATTTTACAAATATTTAATACTAATTTAACATCTAAACTCGCATAGCGTTACCCATATACGCTTAAATTCTATTATAAACACTAGTTCGAGTCCATGAAATAAGAGTAATTGGGTTAGCACTTAGCAAGTAGCATATATATTATTTATATATATTATGATTATATAAAAAGAAAACAAGTGTTGGGGGCAAAATTCATACGTAGAAGACAAATAAAAATAGGCAATTTAATATTTATAAGGGTCCAAGAGGCGGGTCTAGGGTCCAGATATTGGACCCGGACCCGGACCCGCCAATTATTTTTTAGATCCAGATCCGATGGGTCTCAAAAAATAAGACCCAGACCCTTAAAAAAGGGGCGGGTCCAACAGGGTCCTGGACCCGTGACCATCCCTACTCACAACACTAACAGTGTGCGCAATATCCGGCCTAGTACAGACCATAGCATACATCAAACAACCAACCGCGTTGGCAGAAGGGACCCTAGACATTTAAGCCAACTCTTCCTCAGTTTGAGGTGACATAGACAAAGACAATTTGCAGCTCACAGAAGTTGGTGTACTTATTGGCTTCGATTTCTCCATCCCAAAACGAGACAAAATCTTTTCAATGTAACTTTTCTGAGTCAAGAAAAGCTTACCCCTAGCCCGATCCTTATAAATCTCCATACCCAAAATCTTCCTAGCTGGACCCAAATCTTTCATGTCAAATTCCGAGCTAAGCAACTCTTTAAGTCTAGCAACATCAGTTTTATTCTTTGTGGCAACAAGCATGTCATCAACATATAACAGCAAATAAATCATGGAACCATCATCCAGCTTACTATGATACACACAGCAATCATATGAATTCCTATCAAAACCATGCGAAACCATAAAAGAATCAAACCTCTTGTACCACTGGCGAGGGGATTGCTTAAGTCCATACAATGACTTTAGCAATCTACATGCATAGTGCTCCTTCCCTGGAATCTCGAATCCCTCGGGCTGCCTCATCAAAATCTCCTCCTCCAAATCACCATGAAGGAAAGCCGTCTTAACATCCAGCTGCTCCAGCTCAAGGTCATAATGTGCTACAATTGACAATAGCACACGAATAGAAGTATGTTGAACCACTGATGAGAATATCTCCACAAAATCAACCCCTTCTACCTGACTGAACCCCTTAGCAACTAGCCTTGCCTTAAAGCGAACTTTCTCAGATTCAGATGTCCCTTCTTTCTTCTTGAAGATCCATTTGCACCCCACAAGTTTTCTCCCCTCTGGCACCTTCACAAGTTCCCACACCCTATTCTTGTAAAGAGATTGCATCTCTTCACCCATCGCAGCAAGCCATTGCGCCGACTCACTACAACTAATTGCTTGTTTATACGTGGCAGGTTCATATGACTCTACATCATCAGCTACACTCAATGCATAACCTGTCAAACTATCAACACAGCAATTCCTTCCTTCCATCTCTTCAATCAACCTCACAGGCTTCTTGATAGCACGCTTAGGTCGCTCAAGAATGGTGTCAGATTGACTAGATGACCCCTGATCAGACTGCTCCACCTTCACCCCAGAGTTAGGTGTAGGTGGAACAACCTCAGGTTCAGGAGTACTCGGCATTGGAACCTCAGCATCATCATCAATAAATTGCACTCGAGGTAAATCAGCAATGGATGACTGATGTACCTCAAGTACCCCATCTGTCTGTAGCACGTTCTCCCCTTCCTTCCCCAAATCAGAAGACTCCGAGCTCTTCTTAAAATACATGGTGCTTTCATCGAATGTAACATCCCTACTAAGAATGACCCGACGCTCCGAAGGTGAATAGATCCTAAACCCCTTCACACCATCACCATACCCAACAAAACACCCCGCCTTGGCCCGTGGATCCAGCTTACCCTCACTAACATGATAATAAGCAACACAACCAAAAATCTTCAAATTTGAAAAATTAGGCAACTTACCACTCCAAATTTCAAACGGGATTTTGAAGTCAATTCCCAAATGAGGACCCCTATTGATGATATAACAAGCTGTCATCACAGCTTCACTCCAATACCTCCTCCCCAACCCTGCATTAGAGAGCATGCATCGAACTCTCTCAAGCAGTGTCTGATTAACCCGCTCTACAACACCGTTCTGCTGTGATGTCATCCTGACGGTATGATGCCGACCAATACCCTCATCTGCACAGAACTGATTAAACTCATCTTTGCAAAACTCTAGCCCATTGTCTGTTCGTAGCTTCTTGATCTTTCTACCCTGTCGATTTTCCACCAAAGCTTTCCATTGCTTAAAAGCTTTAAAGGCCTCATCCTTTGACTTAAGCAACCTAAGCCATGTGTATCGGGACTTGTCATCAACAAATGACACAAAATAGCGGAAACCTCCTATACCTTCAACCCTAGATGGACCCCAGCAATCTGAATGGATATAATCGAGCACATCATCAGTAATGTGAACACCCCTGCTGAACTTAGACCTGTGTTTCTTCCCAAACACACAATGCTCACAAAATTCAAGGTTGGCAACCTTGATCCCGAATAGTAGACCCCTCTTAGACAATAGCTGCATCCCCTTCTCCCCCATATGACCAAGCCTCATGTGCCAAATCTTGGTCATCTCCTGGTGAGACACCGATGCGCAAACCGCAGAACTAGACAGTGTAACACCCTCAAAGACATAGAGGGTGTTCCTCTTGATACCCTTAAGTACCAACTCCGAACCTCGATAAAGAAAACACCCCATTGTACCCCAAATCATCCAAGGTACCCAATGAAATCAGATTTTTCCCCAAAGCAGGAACATGCCGCACATTAGTCAAAGTTAACCTTCGCCCATCATTAGTCCTCACTTTCATAGACCCAATACCTTTGACCTTACATGGTGCATTGTTACCTACAATAACCGTACCCCCATTGCAAGACTCATATGTATCAAACCAGTCTCGACGTGGACTCATATGGAACGAACACCCCGAATCTAGAACCCAACCATCCGAAAGATCCCCAGACTTAGCTGAACTCACGAGTGCTAAGTCTTCCTCCGAATTATAGCTCTCCTTCGGTTTCTCCTCAACTACAGCAGCTTGGGATTTGCCCTTCCTCACTGGACAATTAGCCCTAAAGTGACCCGGTTCTTTACAGTAATAACAGGTCTTTCCCGCAGTCTTACTAGATCCATCATTGCCGTTTCCAGCACCCGACCCAGTATTGTTGCCCTTGTTAAACCCCTTTTTTCTTTTTAGATTTCCCGGACTTAACAAACAACCCACTGCCATTATCCCCGTTATCACCTATAGCTTTCTGACGAAGTTCCCTAGTATGAAGTGCTGCCTTCACTTCTTCTAAGGTCAATGAGTCCTTACCAACAACAAAAGACTCAACAAAATTCGAAAAGCTAGAAGGTAGAGACACAAGTAAAATCAACGCAGCATCCTCATCATCTATCTTAACATCTAAATTACGTAAATCAAGCAAAATAGAGTTAAGTTTCTCAAGATGTTCCCGTAAGGGTGTACCTGACTGCATTCGGAGGCTAAACAATCGCTGCTTCAACAATAGTTTGTTGGTCAGCGACTTAGTCATATACAATGACTCCAGTTTCAACCACAATTCCGCCGCCGTAGCCTGATCAGCGACCTCCGTGATGATATGATCATCTAAACTCAACAAGATGGTAGAATGAGCCTTTTCCTCCATCACTGCTAATTGCCCGTCAATCAATCCGTCTTCCGACCCCGCAGTACTACTCTTTGGAGCCAACGGACGCCAGATTTGCTGCTGTTTCAACAGAGCCTTCATCTTAATTTGCCATAGCCCGAAGCTATTTTTCCCAATAAATTTCTCAATTCTAATTGTAGAATCTCCAGCCATTGTTTCAGTCAAAAAACTCTTCCAAGGACTAAATCTGAGCTCTTGATGCCAATTGTTGTGCGACAGCGGAAGCCAAGATCGTAAAACAACAATGAAACAATAAAGATTCAAAACAAACAATAAGAAAAGACACAAGAAATTTAACGTGGTTCACTATCAATGTGATAGCTACGTCCACCGGCACCGAGATCAAACAATTTCACTATGAACCGCAAAGATTTACATGATGAATCAACCTCAATCACAAAGAATAATGACTCTCTTGTGATCTCTCTCAATTCTGTGATTAAATTATGCCCTAACCCTAAAATGGGTATTTATATTAATAACCCAAAAAGAAGTTATTTCATAATTGAACAAAATAACTGTCACAAGAATCACGTAAAAAACCAAAGATGCAAAAAGGCACCGTACACTCGCGGGCCGTACAATACTTCGCGAGCCGCGACAAAAGGCATCCTCAGAGGCAGAAACTTATCTGCTGTTTTAGCAAGCCGCGAACTAGCTCGCGTGCCGCGAGCTTCACCTCCTCCAAATCAGGAACTTGCTTCACGTTTTCGCGCCCCACGAGTCCATTCACGACCCGTGACCTTCATGATTCTTCTTCCCCATGATAAGGACTCGATTTGAGTCACCATTATCAACATAGTGAGAGTATTTTTTAGTACTTCTATTATTTTAGTCTCATCTAGATTTTTTTGTTTATTTAGTCATACATCTTGTCCGAAGATTATGGCCATGGTGGAATAAATTCATATGAACATATTCCCCTGTTGGCAAATAACAATTAGCTAATAATTAAAATTATTGGTTGGTTTGATCAGTTGAAAATATTCACTGATGACATAATTGTTTAAAACTAGCTATTTAAGGCCGTTATTAAAGAAATATTTGATAAATATTATTTACCGATTGTTGAGTGTTGACTATTTATCAGAGAAAAAGTAGGTTAAAACCAAAACTCAATGAAAAAAAAGCTACAATGAGTAGTTTTCTATTTTGACTTTAAAATTAGCTTTTCAGCTAGCTGTTAAATATACTTACCAAATTTTTTTAGCTATTTACCCAAATTAAAAATCAAAAGCAAAAAGATCAATAATAAAACTAATTAATTACCAAACACCAATTTATTAGACCTGTTAAAAAATCACAAATTCTTGTGAGAGACGGTCTCTTTGGCAGATCATCTCCAATTGGGTTGTCCCATTATATACTTTCTAAAATATTATAAGTAGCCATAAAGAATTATGTAAGTAGACATTAAAGATATTGAAAATAGACATTAAAAATATGATAAGTAGACATTAATTTTTAATGGATTGGACTTAAAATACGTCTCTCAAAAAAACTGTCAAAAGACTAATAACTGTAAAAATATTAACATGTTCAAAAGGCTATATAAAAATTTTCAAATAATTAGAATATAGACACACATAATAACCCGATCGATAAGCTTTTGTTACGGTTCCGGTTTTTCAAAAACGAGAACACAACAAATCAAAGAACTCCTTTTTAAAATTAATATTTTATAATTATTTTTTTTGATAATAACAATAATAATAATAATAATTGTGGAGAATAGATAGCTTTCCTTTCCATGTTTGCAAGTTCTTGCATTCATTAAATTAATTAATGATCAGAAAAATAAAATATGAAAAGGACAAAATAGCCCTTATTATTTTGTTTTTTTCATTGTCGAATTGTGTACTCCCCTTTCACTTTCACAGGTTGTCCTCTCTTTACTACCACCTTACCGCCAAACACACAACTACACCTTATAATATTTCACCTCATTACTTTTCTCTATAAATACCTCCACTCTTTTTCATTCTTTGTACCACTTTTTCTTTACTTTTCTTCCTATGCTTTCTTTTCTTCTTAACAAACTACACTCTTTTTTTCTATTATATATTCTTTTACCACTAATTCTAATAATATTACTATACATTCCAATTTTCCACCAGCTACTCATACCATTGTGTGCTCTTTTTCCGTTGTTTGTTTGTGTTACGATCACAATGCCTTCTAGGCCATCCCACGTAATTAAGCATGAAAAGGTTAATATGATTCACAACTCGACTAATAAATATTGTTTAGACTTTCGGTCTTTGAAAGAGTTACCTGACTCATTTGCATGGGCCCCACATGGGGATCCATGTTCTATTGAGTCGGGCGTTTTTAGACCTGATTCTGTACCTATAGTCGACCTAGAGGATTTAAAAGCCCAACAATTTATTGGGCTTGCATGTAAATCATGGGGAGTTTTTCAAATAATTAACCATGGAATTCCAAAAAGGTTGTTGGATGACATTGAGATTGCTACTAAAAGCCTTTTTGGGTTGCCCGTCCATCAAAAGCTTAAGGCAGCCCGATCATCTAATGGTATTACGGGTTATGGCCCAGCCCGTATCTCTTCCTTCTTTTCTAAGAGGATGTGGTCCGAGGGTTTCACCATTTTGGGCTCTCCTCTTGATCATGCGCGTCAACTTTGGCCTAATGATTATACAAAATTTTGGTAAGTGTTTGGTGTTCATTTTTTTCTCCATGCAAACACATGCAATAAAAGTTAACCAACTAATATTTTTTCTTTTTTTAGGAAACCTACATTTAAAAGCAAAAACATCTATAATATAAAAATAAAAAACATGCAATGTTTTTTTCTCACAAAAACACATCTTAAAGAGGATTGAGTTTTTGTCTCAGTTGGAGAGCAACTATTATTTTTCAGAGTTCGATTCTCAACTAACCCTCATTCCCTCAACCCACCCTATAATCAAATAAATAAACATGTATTAAATCCAGGTTGCATCAATCATATATATATATATATATATATATATATATATATATATATATATATGAGTATATGGATTAGATATCTTTTAAAACTGATCCTGTTATCTAACGCATATTCAGATATATTTTAAAACTTATCTTGTTATCTAAATACCTAACTAAAAAATCATTAAAAGATTTTAATAGCTTTAGTCACTATTAGTACTATATGATGTGCAAAAAGTTATCTATTGATTAATTAACAAACTATGCTTTATCATTATTAGAATGATAACTATATAAAAAGTTTGAATTTTAATTTTTATGAATTTAATAAAATGTGTATTAAAAAATAATTAAAATTAATGTAATATTAAGCCGGACCTATTCAATTTATTTGTTTTTTACATCAAAATGAAAAAAAACCGTGTATTGCACGGGAATTATCTAGTTAGTACTATATGATGTGCAAAAAGTTATCTATTGATTAATTAAAAAATCACTAAAAAGATTAAATTCTTTTTTTTGGGGTAAGTATGGCATGTCGTTAGACATAGATTATCAAAAAGGTCCACAAACAACAAAAGAAGATGAATTATTATTTTCTTTTTGCTAGATTTGATGCCATATTTGGGACAAGATTAATGTCTAATTCTATATAGCTTTTTTCTAACATGTACTTTACATTTTTCAGCGACATTATTGAGGAGTACCAAAAGGAAATGAATCAACTAGCAAAGAAGCTTATGCAACTAATACTAGCTTCATTGGGCATACCAAAACCAGATATTTTGAAATGGGCTGATTTACTCCAAAGTGCAAATGGAGCTATCCAATTAAACTCGTACCCGGTATGTCCGGACCCAAATCGGGCCATGGGTTTGGCGGCTCATACGGACTCAACATTGCTAACTATCCTCCATCAAAGTAGCACGACCGGGCTACAAGTTTTCAAAGACCGAACCGGGTGGGTCACGGTCCCACCTCTTTCGGGCGGGCTTGTTATAAACATAGGTGACCTATTACACATCTTATCAAATGGGCAATACCCAAGTGTGTATCACCGGGCCATGGTTAATCGGGTCCAACAACGTTATTCTATGGCCTACCTTTATGGACCCGGGTCAGGAGTTCGGATCCAACCACATCCTAAGCTAATTGATGCCACTCATCCTCCTTTATATAGGCCCGTTACATGGAGTGAATATTTAGGCATAAAGGGTAAACATTTCAATAAGGCCCTTTCATTAATCCATCTTAAAAACAACATTAATCCTCAAATTAAATCACTAATTACAAGTGATCATGAACCTAAAACCATCAATGTTGATTCGGATAAGACAATCCTTGCAGGATTTGCTTAATTAATTAATAAATAAATTAATCAAGAGTTTATGAGGGTCAATCATTTTGTTTTTTTTTTCTTGTCAACCTATATGGTTTTTTGTTAATTAATTATTAGTTTTTGGTCGTGAGATTTTTTCTTTATTTTATTTTCCTTTCTTTTCAAGACTAGATTAATCTTGAAATTAAGGTTGTAGATAGTCTTCATCTCACGAGCTTGCAAACTTTGTACGATTTTAAATTTATCATCAAATAAAATTGATGAAATAAGAATATATGTCTCAATATTAAGTTTTAATTTCTTATTTAAGATATTTGTCGTTTTATATATTTTACTTTTAATTACACTTATATTAACTTTTAATCAATATATAAACTCCAGATGATTTTAATATTTTAGGAAAAATTGATATTAATAATTCAACCTTTCACCCATTCGCTGTGAATAATTCCACCTTTGGATTATTTTTTAATAATCCAACTTTTGTCCTTAGTTTTCTATCAGCACACTTTTTATTTTATAATAATTCAATCTTTACCGTTAATTTGCTATCAACATAGCCTATTAGTATGCTGACATTAAACTACAGGCAAAGGCTGAATTATTAAGAAATAAATCCAAAGTTGGGAATATTCACAACGGATGAGTGAAAGATTGGATTATTAATTTCAAGTTATTAATATTTTATTAATATTTTATTATTAAAAAGACCCGTATATATTCAACTTTTTTTTAAAAAAAATATTTTGTAATTTTATCAGCGTTTTATATTAAGTGGAATATAATATTGAGATAGATGGAGTAACTAGTTTTGATAATCTATATAAAGTGCAAACAATTTTTCTTCAATTTTGGTTTAGTTTGATATTAATAGATAGATAGGTGTCAAACTATCAAATGCTAATATTTAATAGATTAGTTGATTGAAATAACTTACTGTTATGACTTATGAATAATTAAATTTTTGAACAAGCTAGCTGCTCTAACAACATGCTAAAAATGAGTCAATTAAATTAATTATCGATTATTAACCATCAATTGATCATTTGGCAAACAACCCCGTCATTTTATTACGAAAATTTATTGTGAATTAGCTAGCCTCACCTAAATTATTTGCTACAAAAACCTAAAAGTAGGGGTTTAAAAACATACTTGAAATGGTATATGGAGGAATGAAGAGATGATCACTACGAAAGCAAACAAATCAACGCAAACAGAAGAAAGCATGCAAGTGTATTGAATTTGTATTATTTTCAATTAAATAATGATAACAATAGAAAGAGATAAGACAGTGGAAAAACTGATTTGAATATTCAGCATTAAGACAAAGTAAACCCGACAAGTATACTGACCCAGATTGTCAACAGGAAGATCCCCAAGCCAAGCAATAAGACAATAATCTAGATCATGATTTACAATGTTATTATAGAAATTAAGAAACCACTCTAGAGAAAAAAGATTTACCATATCATTCACCAATGATCTCAAAAAGATTTATCTCGATTAATCATTCACCAATGATCTCAAAAAGATTATCTGGATTATAGGGTTGGCCGAAGAAAAAAGAAGATTTTGTTGAGATTTACTAATCATTTACGTTAGAAGTGTGGACGCTAAATATTCCGCTTTAAATGAGAGGTGATTGAGATTCAAACTCGTGACCTCTTGTCACGCAGGCTCTGATACCATGTCAAGAAACCAATTCAACTAAATGTTTACATTGATGGTTGAGGCCCCATAATATATTATATACTCTAACGGTGAGATTTGATTATGAGACTTACGAGGATAATGGTATTAACTTTAATTGAGACAATACCGAATTTTAGGAAAAAGTTAGGATATTATTTAAGTGGCTATTGCAAAGTTAGATCACTTTCTTCAAATTGGGTCATACATTCATTCCTACCCAATTGCATCAATTGATGTGGTTTAATTTTCTATATGATAGTATATGTGATCTGACTGTGTAACTAAGTTTTGGAAGTACAATTTTTGAGATAGAAATATGTAGTTGGACTTGCAACTTGGTGTTCCTAATTCTATAGTTAGAAGTAGAACATAGTGGCCGGTTAAATGCTTTCCTTTATACTCTTGTGACCCTTTGTTATTTATAGGAGATATCTAGAGTAAAAGGTAAATTATATCGTATTACAGTTTGACCCATTTTATTGTAAGAGATTAAGTGTTGACCAGTTAAGAAAATATATGAGCATAAGATAATGTATGGACCTAGGAACTAGGTTTTGAAAGATAGAAAAAGGATTGCACCCATCTGGCCATCTGTAAAAATGCCTATGAGGAGGATATAATTAAAGCATCTTTAATGATGGAAAGAGAAGTCATGGTAGCTCTAAGAAAACGTGAGAGGAGCAAATTAAGAATGCTATGAACGAATTGCACTCTTTGAGAACTTGACTAGGGATAAAACTAGTTGAAGACGTCGTATTTGTATCGTAAACCTTAAATAGTCACCTACCCCTATACCTAGCTATGTCTTATTTATTTTTCTTGCCTTTGTGATTGTTTTTATATTTCTTTGATCATGTTATTAATTAGCCTTAATTTTCATCTTGCATCTATCTTATATTGCTTTGCTTTGCTTTCCTTTACAAATCTTTCTTGCAAGTCGAGGGACACTTTACAGATCTTTCTCAAGACACGGGATATAATAAATTAACTTGCATTTTTTATTTTTGTCATTTTCTTCTTTTATATTTTTACTTTATTAACCTATAATAAGTGAAATTCACGAATTAAATTAACAACATTCATGCCTGTAATATGGATATATCCGATTGAATCTCAAGTAGTTATATTCATATCTCAACATTTACCAAGTCGAGTATGAACTTAGTCCACACTAATATTAGCGTGGACCAATATTTACACTCCTCTCCATTTCACTCTTATACTCTTACCTTTCACCCCACACTACTCTACTCTACTCTACCCTACTCTGATACTCTTACAATCCACTTCACTCTACTCTTAAAAAATTCAACTACTTTTAAAATAATTTTAAAAATTAAAAAAAATTTAAAATAAAAAATCAAATCAAAATCAAAAAAATTTCAAAATTTTAAAATTTTAAAAATTTTAAAAAATAAAATTTTAAATTAAAATTTAAATTTAAAATTATTTTAAAATATTTTTTTTCCAGTTACTTTAGAGTATGTAATAAAAAGTAAAGAGAGTAGAAATCAAAGTGTTAAAACTTGGTCCACACTATTTTAGTGTGCACCAAATGCAGAGAAGAGTTTCTCCTCAACATTAGAGAAGCAATTTTATGTTATAATAGTTCCGGTGATACATAAATACAATCTTTGAAGTATTTTTTTTTAAAATAGATTTACAAAGATTGACAAAGAAAGCCTATATAAGAAAAGGTAAAATAAAGTTAAAAGTCAACGCAAAGATTGTCGAATACATGTACAAAGCAAGAACAAAGATTAAATATCATTTACATCTATCAAACTACTTCTTTCCCAATAGAAATTTGAGTTTGATTTTCACCGAATTTTTTAATTTTTTAGTTAAAAATTTAAGTTGATTATCATGATAAAGTCTTAGGAAAACTTAAAGATTTTGATCGAAGATCTTATTTATTTTTGCTATGTTTTTTTAAAATGAGACTCTTTGTTATATCAAAAGATAAAAAATTTTCCAATTCAAGAAAAATATAAAATAGTTTAAAACAAAATGTACTGTAATATAATATTTTAAAAATACTTTAAATATAAAAAAACAACTTACAAACAAAATACTTAAAAAGTGTTGTTGGGATTATTTCTGGAACCCTAAGCGGTAGACTACCTAGTTTGAAGTTTGAACTGATAGTTGATGAATAAAATATGAAAAAAGTATATTAGTCGAAAATAGTGCATGATATGGATCTGAAGTTCAAATAATATTGGATAAGCATTTAATTTGGGGCATACTGTGATTTAGAGTCCAGGCGATATTGAAAGTGAAATATGATAATTGATAATGAATGACACATTTTGTGACTTCCTATAACATTCTTTTGAAGCTTCAAGGCTGGCATTTTTGGCACTTTCATGTTTCACAGCTATTACTATTTACTTCTTCTTCTTCTACTACCAGCTGAATGGTGATATATCATCCATTAATTCATCTCCATTTAATGCTCTTTCTAATTCTTCTCATCTTTCTCACCCACATTGGAAATTGGAATTTAGAAATAAATCATGTAAGAAAATCACTATTTTCTAATTATCTTAATAATCTCAGTGTTTGGAACAAGAAGAACGGAGTTTGAGTGCACATGATATGTTAGATATCCTTAACCTTAATAATCTGCTTAAGCTTTGGTTGAGTTGATTTCTTGATATGGTATCAGAGCCATTGTAACAAGTGGTTACGGGTTCGAATCTCAACCACCTCTCAAATTCAAGTGGAATATTTCGCACTAAAATATGAAAAGGATTTGTGCTGCATCCACACGTCTAGTCTAAATGGATTATTTCGCAATAAGATTTTGGTTGAATTGATTCCTTGACAGATACAATGAAAAACGATAAAAAAATATTTTAGATAAAATGATATAAATATGAAAATTTTTTATATTGGGGTTTTTAATTGCTGGATAATATTTTATATGAGAACATATCCAATAAATTATTTTTATGTATACGTCCCTCGAATTCTTGATAAAAGTTCTTTTCAAAACTACCGAAGCCACAAATATTATTTTTGATTGATGTTTTGGTAGGCATAACATAATATCATGTGGGATGGGGTACAACTTAAGATTTTTAGTTTAGTTATATTTCTATTAGTAGATAATTTGCCTTGAGGAATTGAAATTGTGGACTATTGAAGAGTACCATGTTCTGTAAGGTCCACACTTGTAAACAATTTATCTACTTGACATAATCATTCTTTAAAAAGGATTTTGTTTTTTCAAATTATAATTGATTGAGATATATACACATGGTCATTGTCATGATTATCAGCCTTATATCTCGCACAAAATTAGAGTCTGAGAGGAAAGAAATAGATACAAATGGTCATGGTCATGGTCATAATTATCAACCATCATAATTATATCTGAACAGTTTCCCTTAGCAGAGTCGTCTCGTTCATTTTTGTGCCCTGGAGAAAAAAATTAAAAAAAAACTCTAAAAACTTAAGGCATAACAAATAATATAATACACCTTTGGTTTATTATTGTTGTTATTTTAACTACTTTATAAAAAAACACTAATAACTCGTATTACTAAAAATACAAGTTATATCTAAGTCTAATTCAAATTAAAATCACTCATATGCATAAAATTCAGATTTTTGGGCTCCAAAAAATTCAAGGCCCTGGACGATAGCCCACTTTGTCCTTACCAATTGACGATCATGCCCCTAGATATGAGAAATACATGCAACCAAATAAAACCTTAGGTAATAATAAGAGCCTTACAAATGAGAGTGAGATCACATGCACATGAGATCATAAATATCTCCAAAAAATATATGGTGTCATATAAAAATAATTTTAAAAAAACTGTAAAAATTTGAAACCATAAACAATTATAGTTGGGTGTCCTTCTAATATATAATTATTTTTAATTAATTAAAATCAGAGAAAGTTGGTTGTCATATATTTAGCTAAAAGTGAGCAAAAGGGCAAAGAAATATACTTAATTATATACAAAACCAATATTAATAATGTTAAATACTCCTTTAGGGCTTAGCCCCTCTCAATTTGCACATTTTTTAAATGTATATTTTTTTTATTTTATTGATTTCAACCGTTTTTTTAAGGCAATGGTCACTCTTATTCTCATCCACAATTTTATTATTTCTTTCATCTTAACGGCTCATTCTATCATCAAGATTTATGTTTTATTTGCATCCATAATATTTTGCTTTTTCAATATCACACCCAAAATTAATTCGCCACTGATATAAAACCATTCTTCTTTAAATATATATTAATATATTAATATTTTTTAAACTCTTTCTCTAATTAAATATTTAATATAAATTCTAATGTATGGTGTAAAAAGAAGAAGAAAATGTTTGCCGCCTCAATCAACTTAACACTCTCAATTAAATTAAAAAGAGCAAACTCAAAAAATAGATTGCATGTTCTTAGCTAGCTTAACATTTAGAGGGTGGCCAACCATTAAATTGAAATTTCTTCAACTTGTGATCTCCGACATTGAATATGTATTTTACCTACCTTATCTAATTGGAATCAACTTTTTTGGTTAATTCTTAATCAACTTCTAATTAATGTTACTAAACAAAATTAATAGTTTTTGGCCGGAAATACTATACATGTGAGGAAGATCCTACATCGCTAAAATATTGAGTTGTAGACTTGCATATGATATTTGGTGAGTAATCATCTTAATATTATAGTATGATTTTGAAAAAGAGTGATCCTCATCAAGTGTATATGCAAGTCCGCACTCATTACCCGTGAGTTTGTGGGCCCGAACCTATAGATGCCCGTAGATATGTCCATACGAGTCTCGATGAGTGATTATGTAACAAATTATTGCACGTATGAGATATTTCAACGTTACCTAACAAAAAATATTCCAATCAAATTTTTTCTATAGCTAGTGATATATAATCTCAATTCTCAGCTGATAATCACAAGAAGGGATTTTCTCTATCAAAAAGTCTGCCTTAAATGTCCACTAGTATCTAAGCATACAGGGATATATGATCATTATACATAAGTGCAAATCAAGCACACAAAAACATGATTTAACTAGGGATAAAACAAATAGGAAACGTTCTATTTGTGTCCTAAATCTTGGATATTACTCTATCCGTTAAGTCATTAAACCAATTCAACCAAAAACTTAACTTGATGGTTAATGTTTCAGAATATGTTATATTCTTTAATACGCTCGTCGCCCGATCACACGCTAGAAGTGTAAATGCAGCGATGGTCCTCCTCATAGTTGACGCTGAATATTCCACTTTAAATGAAAAGTGATTGAGATTGGAACCTTCGTCATGTTTTTTAATTAATACAATATCAAGGAACCAATCCAATCAAAAGGTTAAGCCGATGATTATAGTCCAAAATATATCATATATACTCTAACACAAACTTTTTAATGTTTGTTTACGGGTATGATTTGTCGTCTTTTATTCCTCCCTGTACCCTGAGGATAATTAGGATAGTGAATTAACTATATTAAAGCAGACCAAATCACAGTAATATGGATTTGGTCAAGAATGAAAGACACTTTGTATCCATGAAAAACGATTTGTCTAGAATTTGGTCTGACACTGATTAGAGTAGGATAATTAGAAACAGTAAAATGTAAAGCAGACAAAGAGATTGAATCTAAATGTCTGTAGTTTTGTACTTCAAATCAGATGATATTAGCCTGTTTCTAAATCACTACACACATATATATATATAGGCCAATCACCCTATACATAAAGACCTAATTTATACATCCTACGTACAATTGTAACTGAATATTGTTGTGAATTGTGATAATTGAGTCTAAAATAATTATTTGGGGACTTGAAAACGGCTTAGACTCTAAAGGATGTTCTTTTGAGATATGTTGATGGGTTGCTCGAACGAGCACATTGATCAAAACAACGTATAATACGAAGTTAGTCTGCTCGAACAAGCATATTGCTCGATCGAGTAGATGATTGTGAGAGTTTCTTAGAGGGTCTTACTTGAACGGACATGTGCGCAATTAATCACTTAGCTAACTTTGTTTTTTGTATTTGTTTTAATTGACTATTGGATGTGGTGGCTCATAGTTCAGTCTAGAGGTACCTTATGATGATTAATAATGACTAATTTTTTTATATTTGATAATACGTGAAGATGAGATATAATTGTGAAATACATTAGAATTTGAGACATAAGTTGTGCCTAAGATTATGAGTCTGCTCGACTTGGTGTCTGCTCAAACGAGTTGAGCGGATGTTTTGTGCCTAAGGGCATGCTTGTATTGGGTGTAAATATTTAAGGGAGTAAAAAAAGTCAAACTAATAAAATGAAAGCAAATAAAAATGCATTTGAAGTAGTTGAGATAGTTGTGAAGAAGGTAAAAACAATGATGGAAAAAGAAGATAATTTCCCCTATTATGGAGGTAATACATTCCCCCACCCTCCCCTAGGATAAATATTTACCCTACAAAATTAAGAGCTTCCTTTATTTTTTATTACTTTGCAACAATTCTTCCACCTCTACAACAATTAAATTTCACTAATTTCTCATTTATTAACTTCATTTTGCCTATTATTTCCCAAAAAAACAGCTTTGCACAAGATTATGTTTACTTATTTTTTACATTGTAAAAATAAATTCTCATCCCAAGTCACTGTATTGAAATGATATGTTCTTACCCAATAGTCTAAGCACATAACCCTTAGAGATCTCCTACTTAATAATCCATTTTAATCTCAATGAGCTCTTAAAATCAATTACTTTTATCACGTGAAAAAATAAGCGAGTTAATAAGTATATAAGTGTTTCAACTCCAAATTAGTATGAAATTGTTTGAGAAAGTGCCCATAAGCAAATCGTTGTAGGTTTTATCCAAAACTAACACTCATATATTTATATTGTCGTAGATTATTTGCAGTTGGGTGGCCCAATAATAAACAATACAATTTACCGTAAAGAAAAAATTATCTTCAATGAAAGAAATATAAACTTACTATTACTATAAAAACATGAATATTAATTTTTTCATGTTGGAAAAGCACCAAATACACAAAATAACAAATTTATTGACTAATATATATAGAGAATATATTAGGAACTTACTACTTCTCTTTAGGAATTTCAATGTCTTTCCTTAGTGCTTAAAATATTTGTGAAATAAGGATTTGAGATATATATACAAAGAGAGAACTACTCACACTTATAATCATTAGAATGAGCTAAATAATTGAAACTTCAGATAAAGAAAACCAAATCATACATCATATCATCATACAATCTAATAAAATGACTGTAAAATTTCACATGGTATTCTCAGAGTGATTTGCCTTATTGAATAGTTCTTATCAAAATTAACATCAATTTATTCCTTAATTTATGAGTACTATGTCACAATTAAATATGTTCTTTTAAATTTTCTTGGAATAGAAGTATTATATTTTTTAATTTAAAAGCTACATAGAACTTCCAACAAAAGTTTCTTAGAATATATATTTGCTTTTTTATGTTGAAGTATTTGCTTATTAATAAATAAAGTTTTTTCATTAAAATTTTAATTTTAAAAGTATTTCATCAAGAAACAAAAGATACATGAAACTCAAAAATAATTTTAAGAATGACAAATAATCATTTTGATGACGTTGTTAGAAAATTATCCAGATTTGCCTTAAAAAAATATAAAAACTGTAATTAATACTTATATTGATTAAACACCAAATTTCTTTTATAAAAAGCACTATATATTTAAAATTCTCTATTTATTTTAAAATAAATATTATAATTTTATTTTGATAACATGTAATTATATCTCTATTTAAAATTTATATTTATATATACTTTTATAATAACAACTTCCTATATTGCACGAGTATCTATAATTAATAATAGTCTAATATAATGTTAGGGGTGAAGTTTGCAATCCCAGATTGAGATACTTATAGAATCCCAAATTAAAGCTTGCAATTAAACTCCTACTTCTTCAATCATTCATTTAGACGTGGGCAACGTACAAGTACATAACTTTCAACTCACATACAAGCACTTACATAGAAGATAGAACTCCTCATGACCTACTATATATATATATATATGTTTGGTATAAACTTAGGCGTGAACTTTTTTATTATTAAGTAAGGGATTTAATTACCATTACTCTATATTTTTTATTTGGTATTATATTAGGTTAGCCCAATCAGCTTTTTTGAGGTAATAGAAATTCTTATTTTGTTACTACTCATTTATATTAAGAAACAGATTCTCCTTCTATGAGCAAGTAGAAGTTTCCCTTACATTTTCATACCAAACAACATATAACTACAATTCATACCAAACGTCCCCTTAATTAATTATATAATACTCTCTTCGTCCCCTTAGTCCCTTACCCTTACTCCTCTTTATCATTTCCCTTTCCATTACATTTTATATTCCCATACCAAACGTCCCCTTAATTAATTATATAATACTCTCTCCGTTCCATAATACTTGCTACTGACAGTGATATTTTCCCACACAACATGTCACACTCAGTAGCAAGTATTATGAAACTGAGAAAATATATTTTAAAATTTTAAGGGTCTCATATGAAGAGCTAACAGACTGATGGATCATCATAAAAGTTAGCAAAACATAGAAACATGAAGTAATAATAGAAACTGCATTTCCAAGAACAAATCTAGGTACGTAGCTATCATCTTGGAGACGATGATTGACCCTGTAAATAGCTAAGCGTTATGAAACAACAATTCTTGTACAAAATCACTTTACTGTGAGTCGAGTCTATATAAACAACACATCAATAAAAACATAAAAAAATAAAATAAAATTTGAATTCCAATCATTCAACAAACAAGTTTTTAAAAAATAATTTAGACTAATTAAATTGCAATCGTCTGGTGATGGTACGACTTCAACAAAGAATTAGTGTGCCAAAATAATGAAAGGGAGCAAATAATTGAGTCTGCAATCAAGCATGTGCACACTCACCTTATTATATTATATTGATCTAGAAATTTAATTAACTTCCAATAGGACACCTTCCTTTCAAGCTAGGATAATGAAGCTAATTGCTACCCACAATCTGCAGTTTTTCACGTTTAATTGTTTTTTTCAACTTTCTTGTCATTCATAGCTGGCTTTATCAGATGCATATATTAGACGTAATCAAACCACATATAGAGCCGGAAATCAGTCCAAAATTATATATTATTTTAAATTTTTAATAGATGGATTTTGGAAAATCTTCTGAATTTTAGGTTTTTCCGATTATTTTCCTACTACATGTTAATTGGAAATTTTCGACTGAAATCTAGTTAAAAAACACCGGAATAAATTCGTACTAGCACAGATAGTCAGAATTCCAAGTTAACACCCACCAACAAAATGTTAGTAATTTCCAAATAAAATTATAACTGTTATATATATGTTACCAATTATATGTATTTTGACTAACAAAAATAGTCGAATTAGGTATACTGACTGAATTCCGATTGTTTTATTGGTCGGAATTCAGCCGTTTTTTTTACAGTGTCTTATCATTCATAGCTAGCTTTAATTATCAGATGCAAGTAATCAAACCATATATAAATAGTGAGAGGGAGGATCTTTCGAGTCTCAATGTCAATAAAAATAAAAAGATAGATTAAATTATGCATTATATAAAAATGGTAAGTGTATTACAACATTTTGAATCAGTCCAACCATCTCCCTTTTTATTTCATTAAAATAATTATTTATATTATCTTAGCTTCTGCATGTTTTTGTTTATGTCGATAATTTGTTTTTATATTTGAAATTCTTATGTGCTTTATTTTCAAATTTCAATTAAAAAAACTAAAGAAAAGATTGCACACTAAAATAGCGTGTATTAACTTTGATTCGGTGGGATGGAGAAAGAAGCGCAAAGAGTTCTATGTTTAGTAGAGTGGAGAGTAAGAAAAGCGGGTTTGAAGTATGGAGTGTGAGAAGTTGTGCATGATAAAAGAACTATGCAATAAATCTATGCAAGGTTTCTCTAAAAACCGTAGAAAATCATAATGGAGAATTCGGTTTGGATTTAATCTGGTGAATATTGAATTTGTATTAATTAATACTTTGAGGAAACACCTCTATTTATACAAGAGACTAGGACTAAAATTAGGAAACAAAATATTAACCTAAACCTAAATAATAGTAAAAAAAATAATCTTAATATCCTAAAACATAATATTCTAAAATAATATCTTTATTTTATTCTCATATTTATTTTATTCTTCATTCTATTTTCCTAAAAAACTACGTATTATCTTTAAAAGTAAACTAGTATAGAATCCCGTGCAATGCACGACTTTTTAGTATCGACATATATAAATATATATATTAATTAAAAACATAAAGCCTGAGATATTTTGTAGTAAAATTACTCAATTTTGACAATATATGTATAAACTAAATTTGTAATTCTAGAATATATGATGCGGTATGTATATTTTCTAATTTACTCAAAATTTAACTATAAATAAATGCTACTCAAAGATAATTTAATGGTAGAGATATTGGTCAAGATTAAATGCATTTATTTATTTACTCAATATTATTCAATTTAGTTTAATAAATATAACAATTAATTAATTTGCTTATTCTATGTGAAAAATCTTTGAAAGGATGCCACATGAAATTTTTTTAGTTCTTTTAGTTAATAATATGATTGGTGGATTTGTTTTAGTTTAATAATACAAAATCAACTTTACTTTATTTAGTTTAATAAATATAGCAATTAATTAATCATATTATTAATAAATATAGAAAGAATCCAAAGATTATTCCAGGTGGAAAATCATTTTGAGCATGCCACATGGAATTTTCCAGTTCTTTTAGTTGATAGTATGATAGTTAATAGTATAGTTGGTGGATTTGTTTTAGTTTAATAAAACAAAATTAACTTTACCATATTTAGTTTAATAAATATAGCAATTAATTAATCATATTATTAATAAATATAGCAAGAATCTAAAGATTATTCCATGTGACAAATTATTGTGAGCATGCCACATAGAATTTTTCGGTTCTTTTAGTAATAGTAAATGATGAAGTGCACGATATATGTTGTCCATACGATTATACGCAATAACCTTGTCTGACATTTTAAAAAATATATTTTAAAGATACATATATATTGTATTTAGTTTTTAGAGATAACAATACATATAATTAAGAGGAAATGGTCGACACGCATCATAATTTAGACTGATTATCATGACTTAAATTTTTAAATACAAGGAGTATAAAGTCTTATGCTTGAACACGTATAAGTGTATAACTATAAGTAACTCGACACCATAGTGTAAAAAAAGGTCGCATCACCAAGTAAATCAAAACAATTACTTTCAAGTGATTGAATATTAGTTGCATAGTCGTGAAATCATTCTCATTAGTCATTATTGACTGCAACATGTGTTTTGCGATTGTTATCGTATTATATATTTGTACTATGTCCCGATGGCACATATTTTGTGATTAAATTTGAGAGAAAACAATATACTCCCTGTATTCCTCTCAATCTACCTTCTTTTGTAATCCGTCTCTTAAATGAATTTTCTTTATTACTATTTAGGGATTAGGTCATGACTCTACTACTTCAACGCACATCTTCACACATGCATCTTAACCCTTTAAATTCTCTCTTATTTCTAATAGACTCCGTTATTTTATTCATTCAATCTAACTTTTTAAAATCTGTCTCATTTTTACTAAAATCAATAGATGGAAAGAACCAAGAAGACATACATCTTAATGTATAGATTGATTTTAGGTATTATTATTTTGTGAGCATATAATTTAGTTGGGGCCCGCATGGATGAATGATGAGTATAAGTGTAGCATATGGCATTTACAAATAGGAATCAAACTAACCATCTAACTTATTTGAGGAGACATGACAACTTTGTTTTCATAGAATCTTTTCGTAGATGCAAAACATCATTGTTTCTAAGACAAATTTTGTTAGTTGTTGGAGTGTTCATGGGTTTCATAATTCTTCATCATCATACTAGTGCCATGGATTTTACAAGTTATAAATTAGACATAACATTACAAAATGTTAGGGTGTTATATATATTATCCTTACATCAATAATACGATACACGCAATAATATACTCTCTCTGTCGTATTAGGAATGTAACGTAGAGAAAGTAGGGAGTTTTTTAAGAAAAGTGTGGATAATAGTAATAAATGAAGAGATAGAATGAATTGTGTAGATGAAATTAAAAGAGGTTAACACTACAACATAATTTGCTTTAAGTGGGATATATTTAGCGACATTTAATTTAAATGTCGCTATTTCAAATTTCTTATAGTGTATATAGAGGATTTAGTGACATTTATTAGAGCCTTTAGCGGCATATTAAAAAGTCACACTAAAGCTTTTAGCGACATAGGATCTAGTGACATTTCTCACAAATGCCACTATAGGCTATAGTGACAATTACATATGCCACTAAAAACCAATTTAAGTGTCGCTAAATCACTTTATGGTGGAACTTAAAATAAAAACTAATAATTATTACACTAAAAATATGAATTAGTGGTATTTTTTAATGCCACTAAATTCAATGTCGCAAAAAGCTAAATTTATTGTAGTGTAAAATATATGGATGAAAAGTAATTGGTCATTGTCTAGAAATGATATAAATTAAGTAGAACGGACCAAAATGACAAATAATGCAAAATTGGTGGGATGGAGGGAGTATCAATTAGTGTATACATAAACAAATGACGACGTGATGATTTTTACTTCAATAAAACGATATAATCACAAAATCTTGGGTGAGACCGTCGACTTGCTAAACGCATTTTATTTGGATAGCTGAATTATTATTATTAATTTTTTTTTATCAATTTTACAACTTCGAAGACCAATTTCAAGACTCAAAAGGCCAATTTGAAAACTTAATAAAAGACCAATGTCTTTGGAATTGGTGCTATAAAAGTCATGAAATTTGACAATATAAAGACTACGGTCAATTTCAAAACTTGAAGGACCAATCGTAAGGCTTAAGCTTCTCATTCCAACTTTAAAGTAGATTGGTTTAAACATTAAAATTGGTATAAAAAAACTTTGAAATTGACATTTTAGTCTTAAAATTAATTTTTTAAATTTTAAAATTGACCTTTTAAGTCTTGAGAGTTATATGTTAGGATAATAAATTGGGCTTACACGGCTTAGGTTGTGTCAGAGAAGAATTTTTTCGGGCCTAGGGCTCATAATACTCACCAGGAGGCCCAATGCTCAAGAAATAGCTAGTTGGCTTTTTATCGTTTCCAATAATGTACTCTACATCTTCTATCTAGTTTGATCTCTACTCGATAAATTCAAAGGGACTAAATAGTACTCTCTCTATTTGGTTTTTGTACAGTTTTTAATGTAAATTTTAAATTTCAATATCTCTAAATACACATAATAAAAAATTATAAAAAATACTCAATAAAAAAGCATGCATTAAGATGAATCTAACAAGATCTCACATGGATGTATTTTATCTTCTAAATATGTGTCAAAAACATTAATTAAATTTCTCTCCTTAAGACGGAATATTCCAAATGGGAAAACATCAGAGAACGTAGGGAATATATTTAATCACATGGATATATTTTAACACAATTCGATTTAACACTTGCCACGATGTGGAGGGAGTACTAGTTACAAAATCCTAGCAGACATGGTTCGGGTGGGTTTTTTTTTTTTCTAAAAGATGCGGACAAATCATACTCGTTCTTCCAAATTGCGAGTAGAAAGAGACGACGCACGCAGTCAAGAAACCCCCAATTGATACCTGCGCCAAGTAGGAGTCGAACTCCATACCTTCTGCTCCACATGCAGATGCTCTATCCATTGAGCGAGAATCGGTTTTGGTTGTTACAAAATAATTGCACCTTCATTCAGCTGTACGTATACTGTATAGTGTATACTGTATATAGTTATTACTACTTTACAAACAGTGAAAGAACATCCATTCAGCAACTACTTTCACAATCAAGAAAAGAAAGAGAAAAAGAGAAAAGTATGATCTAAAACTGTAGCAAAATTCTTAATGTAATAATCTTATGATACCAACAAATGTTTCTGCATTAATCTGTGCATCTACAGTCTACTCTATGTGTAACAACAAAACTGGAATTCATATACACAGGAGTTCAAGTATTAATAATGCATGGTCCACAGAATCCTATGCAAGGACAATATATACTCCTTCTATAGTAGCTAGTCTATTTTGCCAATCAAATTCTTCTTGAACTTTGGGAAATTATAGGGTTTACATACGGCTACGATTATCAGTTTAAGTTTTTAGTTCAATTAACAATGAATGTGACGGAAGATCACAAGTTCAAAATCTCATTCACTCTTATGTTGTTTCAAGTGGAATAATCATAGTGCAAAAATTAGGCCTAATCACCGTATTGCACCCTATTATAAAGGTTTTTCGTTTAGCACGTCCAAACTATAGACCGCATTGACCGCATAATCATCCGTATTGACTGTGAAATCTATTTTGCGATCGTTGCCGTGACTGTGGTCGGAACCGTATTTATGCAGTATGAGCGGAATACTTAGCATCGCATTTGAAGGGGTGTGATAAAACGTATGTCATAGCTTAAGATAAAACTACAATCATTAAATTAAATTTTTAAATTTTTAGTTGAGTCAAGTTATTTTTAAAATTTTGATATTAAGAAAAAGAATGATGTTTGCTTGGGTTCTTCTGTTGCCATGTTTCCAACCAGATACAAAATCTGACAATGTTTTTGGTCATCAATATTGTAATAGACAATCAGCTTGTAATTACTTGTTCGGTTTTATAATACTTGGTTATACTTTTTTTTCATTTTCATTTGTTTCATAATATTTGCTACATTAATATATATACTTCATGTTATAAAATAATATACTCCTTCCGTTTTTTTGTTATTGTCCACTTTTCTTATTTGGTTAGTTCACTCTAATTGTCCACTTTCTATTTTTGGCAAAGATTTTTTACCTAAATACCCCCAACTACCCCAACTTATATTATTTAAAATACCCTACCTACCACCTTTTCAATTATTATAATCACTTAAATACTACCACCTTTACAATTATTATAATCACTTAAAGTACCCCACTACCATTTTTCTTAATTTGCGTGCCCACTAGAAAGTGGACAATAAGAAAGGGGTGGAGAGAGTATAAATTATCAAATTTATCCTATTTTATTCTTACTAATATATATCTTATTTATGTGTGACAACTGGTAAGTCGAAATAGTGCGAGTATTATGTAAGTGTTACAGTATGTAGCATATCCTGGAGCCTCAACCATCAGCATAAACTTTTGGTTGAGTTGATTTCTTAATATAGTATCAGAGCCAACATAGGTCACGGGCTCGAATCTCTACCACCCTTCGTTTAAAATGAAATATTTAACGTCAAGTATGAGGAGGACATGTGTAGAATTCATAGTTCTAACCCCAAAGCGTCTCATGTAAGAGAACATATTAGAGTATATAACATATCCTAAAACCTTAACCATGAATTTAACTTTTGCTTGAGTTTACAACAACAAAGTACATGAAAGATCAATAGACATTACTGTGCTAAATTCCAGATCAGATAATTATTATCAGCTAGATTACTATTAGATCGTCAGAAAATCAGCAAGAAGATAATAAGCTGATGGGAATAAATATTATAGTAATATAATTCATTGAGTTTTAGTAGCAATAAAATATTTTAAGTATGTGATTTATTTAAGTTAGGTTCATGCATCTGCATCATATTTTCAACAAAATTTTGAAATATTGACACATAAATCCACCAAGACCGGATCAAATAATGGTGTTGAAATTCAATCATAGAAAAATTGAGAGTAAAGTTCATCAACTATAAATAATGTAAAATAATTCACTCATATTACATTATTTTAAATTACCATATGAAGGTTTCTCCTAAATAATTTAAAAATAAATAAATTGAGAATATAATTTCTCTCAAAAGGAAAGATTTAAAGATAATTTTTTTTTTCAATCTTCATTTCTAAACAAAGTGGATTCTTCTTATCAAAAAGCTTTCTAGGACGCTCATCCGTATATGCCATGTTTCACCATCCAAATTCCAAAGCATACAAATTTGAGCAGGTTTAACATGTCCAATCGAAATTGGGCCCCAAAAAATTAAGGGTTTTAATATTAAATTATGTAGTATATTTTAAGTGTTTAAAGATACAATGTTGTTTGAAAACCATCTTAACTTTTGAAGTGCACAGAACCATCAAAGAATTTGTCAATATTTGCTCCACTCTTATTCATGTCTCATATCCATCCTAATAAACCATTTTTTAAGGTAAAGAACACTCTCAATATCCCGCACAAGGCAAGGTTCGATGTAAAGGATACTCCCAGTATTTCGCACAAGGCAGAGTCCGGACAAGGGGTTTTATTTTCCTGAAAGATGCGGACAAATCATACCCATTCTCCCAAGATGAGAGTAAAGAAAGGTGTGCGCAGTAAATAAACCATTTTTAGTGCTTCTTATTAATTTCCTTCCTCCTAACAACATTGAAGGAACAAAATTTTAAATATATTAATTTATTTTCGTTACAAGCCAGTATACTTAGAAGGGCAGAGAAAGTTAGATCATAGATGACAAACGAACTTATAATCTTCCATAGAAAGTGATATTTACTCTTCAACTGTAACAAAATATGATTACAAACATATCAACAAATAAAAACCCGAGTTAGTAAACAAAAAGATTACAAAAAAACATGGCATGTTATATTGAAGGGAAAAGAATGTGATGGAAGACATGAATTGGAGTAGACAGACAAAGATGGTAATGGAAGTAGTGATGTAGTTGTATTATCCATGCTACAAGAATCTTACTGACATTGTGATTGTTTTTCAAGAAAGGGGTACAAACAAATCATACTCTCTTCTCTTTGGTATCCAATCATACATGGAAACGTTACCAATTTACCATTACCCACAAACAATTTAATTATTTTCATGGGACTATAGGAAGTACTTCATAATACAAGTATGAAGTACCAAAGGACATATATTTACTGACAGTAAACACACAATGCAACAGTCAACTTATAACTATACTTTTATCCGGGGGCGGAGCAAAAATTGACAAATTCTTTCAAGATTTTGTCGTCGTCATCATCATCATCATACCTAATATATCCCGCCCATAGAAAATTATGTTCAGGGTCTGGGGAAGGAAGAACGGCGGCAACTCATAAACATAAAGAAGAGTACGGCCAAAGAATCCCCCGACTCGATGAAAAATAAGATAAGATTCTGATTTTAAAGATTCTGTGTAGTTATTTTTCTAACAATTTCCCCTTATTTTCTAGGATCCTGTATTATCGAACATGTTGAACATTAATAATAATCATCATTTAAGTGTAACGATCATCCTCTGTTTAATGCATAATATTCGCTTGCATTTGCTACACATAACACAATGTACACAAAATTCTCACTTTGATTTGTGTTACAAACCTCTAAACAGGAGAGTTTTTTGGCTAAGAGTGTGGAGGTGGAGACATAGACAGAGATGAAGTTAGAATTTTAAATTATAGGGGTCAAATATTAAATGGTAGGTAGGCTCAATCTGTGCAACACTTTTTAAGTAACTATCTAGAATTTTTACTCCATTACATATTTAATTTGTTCAATATTAATTTATATAAAAATACTTAGAATTTGGCATATCCATCTACTCCCTTCTGTCCTAAATAAATGTCTCATTTACTCAATTGATATACATATATTATATGTCTCATTTTCTTTTTTATAATATTTGTTCTAAATAAAAAAGTTCAATATTATGATTGGATGAAGTTTTATATTAATTCCTTTCTTTTCACAAAATTTGCAGCCATCATTAATCTCTCCCTTTCTTATTTTCCATTTTTAAAATATTCTATTTTAGGAGAATAAAATTTAAATAAAATGTTTGAAAGACTTGAAAGTTTTTAAAAATATATCGCATAAATTTGCTTTATTTTATAAATCATGAAAAAATTAAAGTGGACAATTAATGAATAAAACACATAGAGTAAATGATTTAGTTAATATTACGAATGACTTTTTACAAATAATTATAATAATAACACAATATTTTTATTTTTATAAAGTACCACACATTTTATTGTCAACAAAGTCGTTGTAGTATAGTGGTAAGTATTCCCGCCTGTCACGCGGGTGACCCGGGTTCGATCCCCGGCAACGGCGAAAATTTTTTTTTCTGATGTTTTCCGTGTATAGATGTCCCCCTCTTAAAAGCTTACGGACTGCAAAACTTGGTCCAGCCCATAACTCGGACAGTCGCTTATTTTCTATTAAAAGGCCCAAAACGTTAACCGCAAAATATAATCACATTCACAAACACAAATTCTTAAGAAAAATCTATCGCTTATGGCAAAGACGGCTCTCCCAACAGCCCAGCCCAATAATTTTAAATGTAAAAATAAGGCTGATGACTAATTAGTTACTTATTTTGCAAAATGGACCTGCCCATATTTACCCGTCTATACTATAGACGATCTATAGCAAGAATTTGTGTTCTTCAAAATTAAATCTAATCACCAATGTCGGTTAATTATTTAACTAATATTTGATGCATGAGTCTGCCAATTTTAATTATGTAATTTGTAAATTTTAGCTATAGTAAAAACCTAATGAGAATGCTCTCAAAAAGAAAAAACATAATGGGAATCAAATTATATATTTTTAAATTCAGAAATTCTTGTATGAGACGGTCTTATCATGAGACATGCCTTGGGTTAGCCTAAATTTGTATTTTACGTCCATGTTGGTTTTACATAATTATAAATATATTTATAAAGTTAGGTCAATATGATGTTTGTTTTACATCAATATCATATTTAATTAAATCTGATACTATAATTATAAGTGAAAATTTGATATATTTCATGACATCGCACCGATTTTCAGCAACAAAATAATTTTTTTATATAAAATTATAGTCTCAAACTCTCCCACAAAACATAAATAAATCAGCTAGTCTCCTGAGAGACCGTCTTTCTGAAAGACGTCTTTCAGGCCCAACCCATAAAGCTTAATATCTACTTCAACTCTCATTTTCCTTTATGGGCCAATTCAATTAGGGATGGTCTTTCAAATAGACAGTCTCTCGCTAGTCTTTGGTCAGGTCAGATATATCCTCTATATTACAATTTTGTTCATTAGCTCACTAGTCTTTTATTGACAAACTGAATTTCAAGTCATGTTTTCCCTGGATTTTAAGGCAGGCCCAATTTCATGTTATGTTTCTTAGATCTTATGATAAGCCCAACTTCAAGTATTTTTTTCCACTACAAATTTTTATATATGACTGTTATATTTTGACCGTTTTGTATGAGACCGTCTCATGGTAAGACGACCTCAAAATAAGAAGTTCATAAGTAGGGGTGTTTGATGGGCCGGCAGTAAATATGGGTCGGGCCGGATAAGCGCTCTTTAAAATTAATATGGACTTTAAATGGTCCGGGCTTTCAAAAACCAGTTTGATCCAACCCGACCCATTTTGATTACTAAAAATTATTATAATCTCCATTTATCAATTTATAACAATTAAATTATCATTTATAATAACTAGATTGAAAAAATATCAATAATTTCATTGACATTGTCATTAATTATATCAGCTGGTCTTAGGCGAGACCGTCTCAAATTGAGACAAGAGTGGGGCGGCGCAATTCGTGTGCCTTACATGCTTTTTCTCTTTTTTTTCATCTTCTGAGCATTTTTCAATTCTAATCTTAAAGGTATCAATTTTGACCTTAAAGATATCAATTTCAATTTAAAGTAGTACTTTTTTTATTTGGAAATCATCGGGAAGGCTAATATTAAGAAGATAAGTCAGATATTACAATGTCCGCGATCCAAGTTGGACCACCATCAAGCCAAACCCTAGAACAAACACTAGAAACGGCCCATCTAGCAAGCCTATGAGCGACACAATTCGCCTCTCTAAAACAAGATATGTAAAGTGTTGTTGATTCGCACTTGATTATGAAGGCTTCGAGGAAGCTTCCTGTGAAAAGCATTGACCACATTTTGAGCATCACCCTTAAAAATGACATTATTCCAGTTGTTCTCCTTGACGAGCTCAGTAGCCCATTTGAAAGCTTCAATCTCAACGCCCTCAACGTCAGTAATGGGCCAAATGGTTTTTGACGCAGCCAACAGGACAGCTCCATCAGCATTCCGCACTACTACTCCCAGCCCAGCACGATCATCTTGTTTATTTACAGCGGCATCCACGTTCACTTTCAAAAAATCAGCATCGAGAGGAACCCAGTGAGCCTGGTCTCTTCGATTTTCCAGCCTAGCTGCGCCTGCATTCGCCTTTTGGTATTCCTGAAGTAATTCATGCGTGCGTTTATAACACAAGTCCGGAGCTACATAAATTTTTTCAAAGCTAAACTCATTTCTCGAAGTCCAGATTTGCCAAGCACACTGTAACACCCAAACTTTTTGGGAATATAGCTAATGTTATTTTATTTAAATTTCAATTTACATATAATATTATAAAAATAATAGTAATAACAATGATAATAATTTAAGTAGGTTTAATAAGAAATATTATACATTTATATAATTAATGATAAAGGGGCAAGGAGTACTTTTATGTTTAAAAAGAATAATAATAATAATAATGATAAAGTAACAAAGCTAGGATATTAAAAACGGTGTAAGGATGAGATTCTCGTTCCTTCATCAGTGATTAACTTTCTCATTTCTTAGTTCCTTAGAATCCTTATTCTACAACTCCATCTTCATCATTTCTCATCTATTTTCTCATCTATATTTCATCTTCAATCTTTTTCCCAACCTTTATACTTTATAAACATTTCTCCAATCAAGAAAAAGGACAAGAAATAAGGTTTTTGGTACGGTTTGGGCTATTAAGGCTTATTCAAGTGGTGATTTTCAAAGTTTTGTTGAGTTTTAATCTCCATTGGTGGTGGGTAAGCTCAATTCCTCCTTTAATTTAGTTTTTATCAAGTTATTATGTGATGAAATCAATTTGGGGCTTATTGTTGTTTTTAAGGTTTTGTGGATGATTTAGTTGTAATGGAGAATTAGCTATGTGTTTATTAGTAATATAGATTATTAGTAATATAGACTAATAGGCCTGAGGTCGGACATTTTAGACGGCTTCTTAATCTTGGGGATTAACACAACATGAGTGTGGTTTAACCCCTCCGGCATGACACCATTATTCAAAAAGTTCAAAACAACCTCACAAATATCGTCACCCACAACATTCAAGTAATTCTTATAAAATAAGGTGGGGAAGCCATCAAGACCAGGAGACTTACAGGGGTGCATGTCAGCTAGAGCATGTTGAACTTCTTCACGGTTGAAAGGTTGAATCAGTTGATCTTTCATCGAAGAAGAGAGGCGGTTATCAATAAAGCCCATGTCCTCAATGCATAATTCAGCCCTAGTTGACGCAAAAAGATCAGTAAAATAATCAAGGACCACACCTTTCATCCCTTTTTGATTCTTATGTTTAAAACCATATTTATCTTCTAGACCCGTGAGCTTGTTTCTCCTGCGCCTATTAGAGACCTTTGAGTGAAAGTAAGTCGTGTTTTTGTCCCCGTCCTTTAAAACAAAAGGTCGGCAGCGCTGCCATGCCACTGTTTCTTGCTGTTGTCTAAGGATACGGATCTCTTTCTCAACGCTTCGATATTCTTCCATAACAACTGCAAAAGGGGATATCTTATGGAGTTTTTTGAGTCTCCGTAAAAGCCAGCCCAACCTACTGAAATTCACCATATAAACCTCTTTGTTCCATCTCCTAAGGCGACTACCACACTCATCAATAATATTTTTCCAAACCGGCCCATACCTGCTCTTTGAAGACGCCCAGAAATTGTCAATGCACTGGTCAAAATGGTCATGATGGGTCCATCTGGCTTCAAACCTGAACAATCTATTCCCATGTCTGTTATCATTCAAAGCATCATCTTCAATCCCCTGGAAGTGTAAAATAATAGGGCTATGATCCGAACTATCCCATGTAACATTCTCTACTGCAGCGCTAAGGAAGAAAGATTTCCAGATATCCGTTGCAATAAATCTGTCCAACCGTTCTTCAATGAAAACCTCCGACCTCTTATTGCTCCATGTGAAAGGATGACCCTCCGCACCCAAATCAATCAACCCATTTCTATCAAGACAGTTGCGGAACATACTAAGGTTGTTGTAGTCACAAGGCAGCCCACCTCGTTTTTTAGCATCAAGCAGGACCTCATTAAAATCGCCCCCACAAGCCAAGGCAAATCATTATCACTCCCGATATTGTTGATCATCTCCCAGGTACGGTCCTTTTGATTGTTTTCCGGCCAACCATAAACACAAGTCAATCTCCAAATTCTCCCTTCAACATCGACACAACTAAATCAATGTGATGTTCATCCGAGCCTTGAATGGTAACCCTAAAATCGTTTCTCCAAAAAAGAGCCAAACCTCCTACCCTTCCTAAAGCTTCAACACAAAAACTATTGTCAAACTGGAGCTTGCATTGTATCTTTTTGATGTCAGACATACTGCTCTTTGTTTCGCTGAGAAAGAGCAACTAAGGGGAGAATCTTCGCACTAACGAGCAGAGCGAATTAACTGACGAGGAGCTCCCGAGGCCTCGACAGTTCCAAAAAAGGGCAGCAATCATGGAGACGAGAGAGCCCTATTCGTGGGGCCCGCCACTTTTTCAGAAGCAGATTGAGAAAGGTTATCGACCTCCATAGGAACAATCCTCTTTTTAGAATTTCCTCTGTCATCACCTTCGAGGAAGTTGTCATCACCCACCCCCACCTCCAAATTTTGTTTTTCTCCTACCGGTGGCATTTGGAAGTCCTTTTTTGTGAGTAGAAAACCAGTTCTATTGAGTTTTTTTCCACTTTTGTACTCTCTTACTTGTATTTGAAGCTTTTAAAGAAGGATAATGCAAATCAGAGGATACATGAGATAAATCAGTGCTAGCTTCCACTAAGGACATGCAATGCATGTGGTTGTCAGTGCTTTCAAAATTGTTATCTCTTGTCGCCACTTCCTTAAATGCATGGACTTCAGTGCCAGAAGCTTCCTTAATAGTGCATGGGTCTCTAAGCGTGGTCCCCTCTAAAACCCCCACATTTAATTCAGTACCCTTTGCACATGCTTCATGATCAATAGCTACTTTTCCCAGGAGAGAGGTAACTGAGTTAATACCCTCATTAGGGTTTGCTTGGGACCCCCTTTGAGGTAACTTCTTGGGAAAGAAAAGCTTTTTAGCACAAGACCTACCCTCCTTTCTATCATTAGTATTACTGGAGCCTTTCATGGGTCTCCAAGGTGAGGCTTTCATCCATACACCAAAGTTTTTAATCGGGGAGCTTTCCCCAAAAACCTCCTTGCAATCATTAGACCCATGCCCCAGTTTGCCACAATAAAAACAAATAAGGGGAAGCTTTTCATATTTTACAGGACAAAAGCACGTTTCCCCACTACGGAGTTTGATAGGTACATGCTTTTTCAGAGGTTTCCTAACATCCAACTTAACCCTAATTCGAAAAGATTTCTCCATTCCAATATAATCAAATTTATCCATTTCCATAAACTCCCCGATTTTATCCCCCAAAGAACGAGCATTTGATTCATTATTTCTACCACGAAAAGGAATATCATAAAGTCTTACCCAGATTGGAAGAAAGAAAAATTGCAACTCCGATGGTTTACGAACCGAATCCATCTCAGCCAACAGGAGCGCCGCTTTGTCAAAGTGCCGTGGTTGACCCGATAGCACCTTCTCCTTATCCCGCCAGTGGTAGAATTGGAATTGAAACAAGTTCCTTCCGATCATGTTGATGTCGACGCCGTGTTGCGTAACCCATACATTTTTAATGGTTGTCATGAAAGCCGTGGGGTTTAAAGAGCGCTCCGACCAGAATCTGCCTACCAGCCCTAAGGAAATGAGATCTTCATCATCCTCGTTCCCCTCATCGACCCATTCTGGTATGTCCTCCTCTGATTCTTCTTTATGCACTGCCTCCTGGTCAGGGGGGGATTATCATCCAGATTGCACACCTCAACATTTAAGTCGATTATTTTATTTTTTCCATACCTAGAATTGCACTCATCCACATGATTCTCGACATGCAGTGAGTCCGATTTACCAGGAATCGTTGATGTTGATTCCATATGGGAAAGAAAAGAGAAGAAAAGAAAGAGAAGAGAGATCAAGAGAGACGAACAAAGAAGATGGCAGTAGTAAGAAGCTTCTTGGAGAAGACGGTAACCTAGCATAGAAAGCTTGACGAAACCCTAATCCATAGGGCGAGAAAAAACCCTAACCCTTAGAGAGAGAAGGGAGTTTTTTTAGCATTTTCCTTGAATTTAAAGTAGTACTTAAACATATCAATTAAAGTAAAAGTTTCAATTTGAACCTATAAGTGATCAATTTTGACGTTAAAGTGATCAATTTCTACCTAATATATGGTTGTTCTTCAAAATTTTAGAACGAAGTTATATAAAATGGCGTTATACTATCATTCTATGGATGAATTTCAAACAACAAATGAATGGTCAATTAAACTATCAATAATTAAATTTGAACTAAATGTTATACAATATATCTATACAAGTTGAATACTTATTTTTAAAACGATAATTGAATATTAGAAGTTCAAAATTAGACTCGTCGTATGAATTTGTCTTTCTGTAAGAAAATCTGCTATAAGTTGTACTAAGAAATTGGAGCAGAATTTTTTTAGTTGTTAACTGTTATGATGATGCTTGTTAAAGTAATGTAGTACTACTTCCTAAAAAATCTTCTTTAATTAGTAATTTATATATGAAATACTTTATATTAATGTCATTATTAATATGGCTTTAGTAGAAAAGATAAGAAGAATAATAAAAATATATTTAAAAAGATTTTTTAGTGGAACAATAAATCAAACGATTCAAAATTGCAAATGGAAATGGAAAGGAGCAAAAAAAATTTATGTTAATATTTTGTACATGCTATCAACAACACCATAATAAGTTATTAATACAAATCAAAGAACTTCTTATAGTTAAGTCGTAGATGTATAAAAATAAAACAACAAACACAAAATATGGATCATCAAACCTGGCCCGTAAAAACGTCCTACTTTTATGTTCCCTTACTTAAGCTAAGGAAATGATCTTAGTTGAGTATTGTGTATACTAACTTGAAGCTAATTAGCTTAGCTTAACTACTTTCTAACCTCCCATTCCTAAACAAAGGATTTATGACTACTATTTTTCATATTAAAAAAAACTTTATTTTTATTTGAGAGCGCTATCTATTACACTTTTTCAAATTTTCAAAATTTGTCGCATGAGACTTCCTAGCTAGTCATCCATAGGAGGTGTTACTGAACCTGCATTAAAATCATAGAAAAAATTAAATATTTTTTAATTCCTTATTTAATTACTGAAAAATAAAAAACAAATTAGGTGCAGAATAAATTATTACGCATTTATGTCAATAAAGACACCCTTATATTAATAAATGACCCTTTTACTATTAATCCGATGCATATATTAGACTTAATTTTTGAAAAGTTTTATTCAAATAAAACATAATTTGAAAAGTTAATTAATTATGATTATTAAAATGGGTTAGAGCTTTAATTACCTAGCCCAACAGCCTCTGAACTCTTCATTAACCGGATTCGTTTGCATGATTCAACAAACATCCTGCTCAAAAATACAAAATAAAAATAATTATAATCACCAATATAATAACATAATAAAATAAACAAATAAAAAATTTGTTCATAATAATAATATTAAATAAATCATAAGCTTACTTCCAAGGAACATCTCCAACCATCATCCAATCCCCATCTTTGTCCTCATAAGTTGGTACATAATCAGATCGATTAATCGGATCCATCAAACAATTACCATCATTGAAGAAATTACCTGAAATTACATATAATATTAATTAATTCATTATTTACACATGAGTGTTTGGCAAAAGGCCGATAGCTGGTAGCTAATAGCTGATTAAAGTGATTTATTTGTCCAGTTGATTTTATTACCTGGTTACGAGCAACTTGTTCAAAAACAGCTTATTCATAATAATAAGTTGTTTCAATCAGTTAATTTACCAAACATTAGCGTTGGCTGGTTTGACCATCCAACACTAATATATCAAAATAAGTTAAGCTAACAAAAAGGACAATGGGTAGATGAGATAACTTACGAATAGTAAAGGAGGAAAACAAGAGTTCCAAAGCTTTTAAGAGTTGTTGATAAGAGTTGTATAATTGAAGATCAAGTTTTCTAAGATACGGAGCTCCATCTACTGCTACCTTCACATATTTTGAACTTTCTCCTACATTTTTTCTGCTTGCTTTTACTGGTGGCCATCCTACCAATTGTGTCCTGTTGCATCATTTTTCACTTTAGTATACTAAAACCACAACTTCAAACAAATTACATACGTTTGTTTTCTAAGTGTATAAGGTGCAACTGTCTAGTGTTCGCTCAGGCTAAATTGAGTTAATCTTTATATTCCCTCCATTCCTTAAAGAAGTTCTCACTCCATTTTTGGTGTTTCAATTGTTATTCTCATAAGGAATCTTTCCATTTATATCACAAATTTTGGACAAAAATAACCTCACTTATCCTCATTTTAATATTTTAATAATGATTATGAACCCACATATCTTCCACTAACTCCATTTTAACATTTTTACATTTTTATATTCCTTATGGTGTGGTCCCCATATTTTTTCCACTAACTTTCTTTAAATACTTTTTTAATATTTGTGGTCCCTACTTTTCCTCCATCAAATTTATTATTCAATAAAATAATATCTTCACTATCTAAAAGATTCCACTTTTCTTAATTCCCGTGAACATTACCTATGGGAATATTAATAGGGAACAGAGGGAGTAACATTTTAAGGTATTTTGATTTTTAACTTTTAAATTTTAGACTTCAATTTTTAGCATATTTTCAAAAATTTAAATATTTATTAGAAAATTTGAAATTTAAACAATACAAAAAAATTCAATTGTGACGCAATCTCACTATTTATAGAGTATTATCCTAACATTTCAATTTTAATGTATGACATTTTCTTACAAGTGTTAGCAAATATTCTGATGACATTTGATAAATGACATGATATTTTATTAAATCTCACATTTGACACTATTATTTATAGTGAAGTGGGGTCAAATAATTCTGTAACCAGAAATCTCTTCTCACCCTAATAATAACCGAGAAAACATTTGAATTCATTATTTAAGCTTAAACTTTTGATTGAATTGATTGTTATACTATATCAATAATGTTAAAGTTTATCTCTAAAATGTAAAAAAAAAAAAAAAAAAAAAAAAAAAAGGTAAAATTTCACTTACTTAGTAGGGGGTGTTTTAGGAGGACAAGGCTTGTGGACTTCATCAACATCACCATTTCTAGGAAGTTTTTTAGCATTAGAATCCTCCATACCCAGACTCAAATCCAAACAAGCATCAGAAAACCTTCTTTTAAGTACCATTTTATCATCCAAATCACCTGGTAATCTTAAACTTAGCTCTGTTTCCTTAAACTCTAATGTTAACACTTCTTGTTTTTCCATTACAATATTTATCTGATCAATTTTCTTTTTTTTTCAGCCTTTTTTCCCTCTTTTTTTTGTTATTGATTGTAATATTAGGAGACAAAGTGTATTTTCAGAGAGAATAAGATTGTATATTTATATACAGAGAATGAAAGCAGAGCTTGAAATTTCGGTTTTGTTTTGACCATTATTTGTTTGCCACGTGTGTTAAGATGAGCGGTTGTGATCTGTCCAAGTAGTAGACAGTGTATGATTGTTTCAAGCGTGTGTTTCTGATTTTACTAATTTTGAACGTGTACCCCACACTCTCATCTTCCACCCTCATTCTTAGCGTTATTCATTCAGGTTATTAGTTTGATTTCGGATAACATTTTTTCGGATCGGTTTAAAATTAAATTTTGTTTTCATATTGACTTTTACATATTTTAAAATTTTTTTTGACGTCAAGTTAAGTCGGATTCGATTATAAAGTCACGTAAATATCGGATTGTAGATTTTGAAGACCTCTATTCATTCTTGCTTAAGTTTTACTTTCCTAAATTTATCTCGTTTGTCTTAATTTTAATATTTTTAGAGAAGTGCAATGCATCAGAGAGAATATAATACCATAATTTATTAACACATAAAGTAATATAGTTCATGTTGATTAACTAATGTTTTTTTTTTTTGTTATTATTAATCCACCAATAAAGTTTTTTTTAAAGTTAATCAGATTCATGATTTTGCTCTAGTAAACTTATACATGAAGCATTAAAATTATGATGGGTCTTTTTCAAAAGATGGATATGTCAATCGAGTACTCCTAATCTCCTATTCCTATATCAAAGATTTACTCTTAGGTACATGGTTGAACACAGCAGTAAAATTGTTCACATGTGGTTTGGCAATTCATTGGTTGCTGACTGATTTAGTTGATTATTTAATTAGTATATAATATTTTTTATTTTACTTTAAGTTATTTTTATGAGATGATTAGAAAAAATAAAATTTTAATAAAAAAATTGCTCATAAAATTCTTTTATTATTTTTTTTGAAAATTACCTTTTATTATAGTTTAAGAGCCAACTTTATAATTAATTAATTCAAAATCAATAACTAACAAAAACGCGAAGAAAAAAAAAGTTTATTCACCAAAAGCAGCCTATATTGATACTATGAGTTATGAAAACTTGTAAAATGTAAGAGCATTCCTAGCTAGTTTTGAACTAAAATATTATCAAATATCATTTTTCATACATCTATCATCAAGATAAAAAAATATTTTTATTTTAGTTATGGTCTAGAAATCAGCAATAATTTTAAAAATTACCTTATTCTACTTTTCAATTTTTCATATTTATTCGATACATTTAATTACTATTTTATAGAGAATATATAGTTGAATTTTAATTGAATAATTTTTCTTATAAAAAGAACTTAATATTCGAAAAAAAGTATGAGCATTTTTGAAAATACTTCCATGTGGGAAAACACCTTATCATATAAAATATTCCCTCCTATTCATCTAAAATGTCCCATTTACTTTATACACTCAATCCACTGCACTTATTTGATCCCTAATATATCGAGTTATGTATAATTAAAATTATAAAAAGTTGATATATATATATAATAATCTTTACATCAAAACGAATCAAATAAGATCCCACATGACTATGTTTTAACTTATAGATTAATAATAAAATGCAATTAAAGAGTAATAGATTAATAGCATCCCAAAAGTAAATGAGACATTTTAGATGAATAGGAGGTAGTAATTTTTATATAAATTTTTAGAATACATACTTATTTATACTACCGACATGAACATGTCCTTTAAACATTGTGAAAAAAAAATACAAAATACAAAAAGAAATGAAGAATGTACGCCAATATTTTACTTTGGAAAAATTCATTTTGTTAATATCCCTATAATAATACCAAATATTGACTAACCATGAATAATACCAATTTAAAGTGTATCTTCTTAGAACAACAATACCAACTTTAGTGTATTAACTAATTTATCAATTTTTTATCTTACAATCACCTATAGTTTGATTTTTAACATGTTAGGAATTATATAGGAAAACACGCCTTTTAGTTGGTAACTTGGTATTATTCATGCATATTGCCATGTATATTGTGTTTATAAGGTGTGTAAATATATTTTAGACAATCTTAAGCGTCAAAAAAATTATCTAATTTAGACGTAAAAAACCGTCTAAAATCAAGCGTCGAAGATTTATGACGTTAAGTTTTTAGACGCTTCATGAAGCTTTGAAAAAACAATTTTAGACGCATAAATTAAACTTCGTGTTTTTTTTGTAGTGAGGGTTAATCAAAAATTATTATTATAGGAAAATAAGCAAAAAATTATATTATTCCTGGTAAGTTTTTCTTGCACTTTCTCCATCACTTTTTCTTTCCTAGTTATATTTTTTAAATAAATATATTTTTTTTACTTTTAAAGAATTATAATTACATACCAATGGAAATTTCTTTTCGTTGAAATGAATTGTATTTTTTGCTCGTTGAACATAGGAGATTACAATCACATAAATTTAAATTTACAAAAAGAATTTTCTTTACTTTGTTCTTATACACGTAAATCAGCTAAAAAACTACTCAAAAAAACAATTATTGAAATTTAGAAAATCCGCGAATTTAACTTGCAACAAAATAACTTAAATATATATTAAATAATTAAATTATGAGAAATCGATAAGTTAATTTAACGGTTAAAAAATTATATTTTACTATTATTACAAGGATTCGATGCTCACAAGTCATAATTATGACAAAAAAAACTCCTCTCATCAATTCGCGTTTATACCAAAATAAAAATACAAATTATTGTGAGAGACGGTCTCTCCAAGAGACGTATTAAATTTATGGGCTAAATAGCCCAATTAATACAAATTAAAGAAAAATATAGAATGTGGGCTTCATGTTTTGAAGTCGTCTCTTTAAAAGACGATCTCTCACGATAGTAGCTGAAAAACAAATTTTACGAGATTACGCATATATAAGCAATGTTCATGTTTGTAGTGATCCTAAATTCAACTTTAGAGGGTAGTTGGTACTTAGAATAGAAACGAATAAATGATGGTACTAGTTCGTGCTTACTCAATAAAGTATTACGCGGTGGACAAAACGAGTAATGGCAACAACAAAAATAATTACAAAATATAAATTCTGGTATGAGAAGGTTTCAAAAAGACGGTTTTATCTGGAGACGTATTTCATACTTGGTTTTAAAAGTTTAATAATAAAAATTTTTAGTATTATGGCCTTTTGTATGAATTCATCTCACCGTGAACCGATCTCATACAAAAGAGATTGATTGTTAGAGTACATGACATATCCTGAACCTCAACCATCATGTCAAAAAACCAACTCAACTAAAAGTTTAAGTTGATGATCGAGGCTATAAAGGATATACTACACTTATTATAAAATAATGCACATATTCAAAATTTGTTAGACTATCAAAACAGAGGACACTGAAATTAACAAAGAATATTGGTACCTCCCTCCCATAAAATCTATGACAATTAAAAAAGTCAATTAATTTTTTAATTTTAATATTTTTCCTATGATAAAACAAATTACCATATTAAATGATTTTGTAGTATAAAATAAAAAATATAACAATTATTTTGGAACTATTAGAATAGAAAGATGAGTTTTACTTGGCAATTAGCATGCCAATTGAATTGAACAATACCAACAAACAATATAGTACTCCTTTCTATTCTCCTAAGTGTCCTATTTGACTTTTCACCATCTTTTAGGTGGTCAAATAGGATCACTTATGTAAGAGAAAAGTAGAGTTTTTAAATTTTTATAGGTGAAAAGTGAGGTTAGTACGTGTAAAGGTGTAAAAAAGTTAAGTTTAGTAGGGATAAATTGGTAAAGTTAACATACCCAAAATAGAAATGAGACATTTAGGATGACTTGACCCAATAAGGAAATGAGCCACTTAGGGTGAATTGGAGGGAGTATAATACTTGCTCGGTTCTTACTATTATTGCGATAAATGTATAAACAAATATAAAGTCAAGTTAAATTTTATCTGAACAGTCTAATCGCATAATTTCCTAATATTATTTTTTTATAATTTTTAAATGTGATAGTTTGATATAAAAATAATCAAAATAGCACATTTAATTGCTTAAAAAGTCAAATATACCAAGTACATATATTGAAATGGAAGAATTATTATTAGCTAGTAGTCCATCTGTTCATTTCATTGATAAAGTTTTCATAAGGATTGTTTACTGGAATTAAGAAAAATAAATAGTGGAGATAATATTATTTTATTGAATAATAAATTTGATGGATGAAAAATGGAGATAATATATACTTTCTTAGTTCCATTATACTTACTACATTTGAATTTTTATGCAATCTAATATGTTATTTTGTTCATTTATATGTTGAATTATTCACATCTAAATATTATAAAAAGTTAATATTATGAAAGTATGCGATTATACGATTCAAATAGGATTATACTTGACTATATTTTTACTTACACATTAGCCGCAATATTAATAAGCTTGAACGATAAATAATGCACATAACAGAAGTGTAGCAAGTATTTCAGAACAGGGAAAGTATTAAAAATATATTTAAAAAAAAGTTTGTGGAAAAAATATGAAGACTACAACTAATAAAAACATATTTTTACAAAGTTACCGGAAAACATGTGAAAACCATATAAAATATAAAAATGTTAAAATGAAGTTGGTGAAAGATATGTAGCGACTACTCCATAATATTACTCCCTCCTATTCATCTTAAGTGTCTCATTTTCTTATTTAGTTAAGTCAATCTAAATGTCTCATAACTCTCATTTCTATTTGGATTTGTTCACTTTACCGATTTACTCTAACTAAGCTTAATTTTTTCACTCATTTACACCTACTAACCTCTCTTTACCCTTATTAAAATTTAAAAACATATATTATTTTATTTTACATGTGCTTTCATTTGACCACCTAAAAAATAATGAAAAATCAAATGGGACACATTAGATAAATAGAAAAAAATATTAAAATATTAAAATAAGAATAATCAATGTTATTTTTATCCAAAATATATAAATATAAATGAAAGATTTCTCATGAGAACTATAAATAGAAAATCCAAAAGTAAAAATTTCTTTAAATACTTCTTCCGTTCTGAAATACTCGCCACACTTTGATTTTGTGCACTTTTCATTGTTCAAGCTTATTTTATGAGGGTGTTTGGCAAATAGCTGATAGCTGATTATAGTGGCTGATTTGACCAGCTGATTTTATTAACTGGTTTGACCAGCTGATTTTGAACCCGCTGCTTTAAGCAGCTTGTTCAAAAACAGCTTATTCGTATCAATAAGTTGTTTCAACAAGCTAATTCACCAAACACTATCTTTAGCTGGTTTGACCACTCAATCCTCTATTTATATTCAAATAAGTTAAAATTGCTCAATAAGCTAATTTGCCAAACACCCCCTATATATTGCGACTAATGTGTAAGTAAAAATATAGTCAAGTGGGATCTTGTTTGAATTGTCTAATCGCATATTCTCATAATACTATTAACTTTTTATAATTTTTGAATTTGTATAATTCAACATATAAATAAACAAAATAATGCATTGAAATGCGTTAAAAAAAAGTGAATTACTTCCTCCGTTCCATAATACTCGCTACATTTTTCATTTTGGGAAATTTCATATTACTTGCTACATTTTCTTTTTTTAGTAAAAAACCAATTATTTAAAGTTATACCTACTCCTATTTTTATCCTACTCTATATCTAATTACTCCTATTATTCTTTTTCATTTTTCAACAAATAATATAAAAAAATTCCAAAAAAACAACTTTTCACCTATCACTCATCATTACACAGCAATGATAGCAAGTAAATCAGAACGAAGGAAGTATAACAGAAAATTAGGTTTCGTGCGTGAATAAAAAACGAAGGAGTGGGTCCCAAATGTCGCCATATCGGAGTATATGGTTTAGGAAGTCAACTCTTTCTTTAACTTTTCCTCTCTGTAAACAAATTAAAAGTGGGACCCGCCTTCGTAAGGAGAGCATGTGAAATGTGTCGAATTGTCGGAGTGTTGTTCCCTGCTTTCGGATCTTCTCAAGTCAATAAGAAGAGAATAGGAGTATTCTTGATTTCAGCGTTCGGGTCGTTCAGTGCCACCTACATCTTCCACCCATATGTCTTCCTCTTCTTGTCTTATCAAAATTTTCAAATTAGAGAATTTACTTATGGTGTTTGGGAATTGGTTGTTGGCTGTTGGCGGTTGGCTTGTTTGACCAACTGAAAATGTTGGCTGTTTTTGTTGGCTTTTAAGCTAGCTTAAAAAGCTAGCTGTTTGTGTAGATGTTTGGTAAATTTAAATATTGGATGTTGGTTGTTTATTAGAGAAAAGGTGGGCTAATAAGCCAAAAGCTAACCAAAAAAGCTAGCTGGAGCAGCTTTTTCATTTTGGCTTGAAAGCCAGCTTTTCAGCTGCTTTAAAAGTCATTTACCAAACACATTTTTTGGCTGTTTGACCAACCAACAAGCCAAAAGCCAAAGCCAAAAACCAACCAAAAAGCTAAGTCAAAAGCCAACAACCCCTTAATAATCCTTGGCTTAAAATTTTAGATCATGTTAATTAAATTATTACTTCCTCGTTCTCTAATGCTCTTTTAACTTTGAATATTTCATAGTAAGGAATGTAAAATTTAATTAACGTTTTTGACATATATTTAAAAGTTAAAATATATCCATGTGAGATCTCGTTAAATTCGTCATATATACTTTTTCTTATGTATTTTTTATAATTTTTATTATGTATATTTAGATATTAAAGTTTAAAATTTACATTGAAAACTATACAAAAAGTAAATGGAAAGGACAAAAAGAAACGGAGATCGAGTACTTCCTTTATGGGCGGTTTTAGAAGTGTGTAAGTTGTTTAACAACACAAAGTCTCTAAAATTTAAGAGTCTTATATAAAAAATTATACTAAAATAACGATTTCTCTAGTTTTTAATTTACACTAACCAATACATAATTTTAAATCTTAATATCTTTGATTTCCTAGGAAAAAACTTCTAAAAAGGTAATTTTATCAAACTATGAAAAAGTCTAATCAAATTTCCTATGAAAAAACTTATATAGAAAAATATATGTCAAATAAAATTAATTGACGTATAGTAATAATTGCTATGTTTTACATTATATATATAGCGAGATATATTGTTGTAGTGATTGTAGGCTGTAGCAACTATTAGAGACTGAAAGTAGTATTGTAATATGATAAAATTTTACTTGACATATTAATAGTCATAGTATTAAACCCTATCGACTATATATTTTCTCTCAGCTTTTTATCTCCGTTCAAAGCAATAACTCTTGAATGTTTTCTTTTACAAATTCACTCATTCATTTAACATAAATAATAACCAACTTAAAAAAATAATAATCATTTTATAAAAAAAAATAAAAATAACTAAATTAATAAGTAACCATTTTATTAGTTAATTTTTTAAATCCTTCAAATTTTACACTTTTTATTATTAGCCATAAACCCATCACATTTTTTTCTCTCCAATCCTGATGAAAATGTAATATTTAAGAACTTAATTTTAATAATACGTATAAAATTTATTTTAAATTAGCTAGAAATTGCGTTGAGTTTTATATATATATATATATATATATATATATATATATATATATAAACATTACTCCAAAAAATCTCAAATTTTATAAATACTTAAAAATTGTAAATTGTTTTACTTATGATATTTATGGAAAGGTTTTTTTTAAATAAGCTCTTTTTAGAAGAAAAAACGTAAATTACTTTTTGTATTGTCGGACAAATAAGTACCAAAACATATATTTTCTTTTTGTCTTTCCTTTATGACTGAAATTGAAGATTTGCTTTACTCCCCTTTTTCTTTCTATCAAGAAAAAAGAAAAAGAATAAAGAGGAAAAATAAAAGAAAAGATTTACTTAACTTTATTTATAGGTATGGATAGAAGAATCTTATACAAGCATTATTAATTTCAATAATTATGATTTGCTGACAATGATTAATTAGAGGGCTTAATTGGTTTTGATGGAAATCAAATCAATAATAGACAACTACCTCACTTTCGAGAAAACTATAAATATGAAAATCATAGACCAAATAAGACCAGACCGTTGTAGAATGATCTGGTCCGTTTTAGTGATTTAAACAGGTTGTTTTGGTCCGGTCTAAAAGAAAGAGTTTACCTTTGTCTTAGCTGAGACTATTCACTCTGACGTGACTAGAATTAATGGATAGTGAATGTAAAATAAAATGTTGAATTTAAATTAAATGTCTATGTACTCTTAATCACATTAATCAAGTTCAATAGCAACTTAAGAAGAACGACTTGTTCAAAGAATCAGAATATAATATTCATTAACTAAGTCTTCTTCGTCAACTATTATGGAAATTTAATCTAATTTTTCTCGTTTATCAACAACATTAACCCTTTATAATAATAATAATTTAATTAATTAAGTCACCTCAAACTACTTCACGTGTGTACAATATTAAGAACAACTAGCGTTAAGCATGCATGTTACATCTTAATGTGCTATGTGCATCATGCAATGAATGTCGTTGGCTCAATTGTACGTTTTGTTTTTATTCTAGTTTTTTCATTACTTTATAGCATTTTATGTACCATTTAACCATATGGTAATAGGAAGAAAGACCCTAATAATTTTTAAAGTGTGCACACTATTTTAACTCATCAATGTGGTGTTCACATAAGAGGGAGGTGTTGAAAATTGAAATAGTTTGTCTCACATCGATGAATTACAAATAATGTGCATATTATTTATGTCATTGGGGCCCTTTCTCCTATTACCATATATGATCTTGGGATGATATGTGCATTGAATTATACACTAAATAAACATTGTATTTTTCCGATAATATGCTGACATTATATAATTGAATTATACTCCTTGCGTTTCTTTTTTATTGTCCACTTTTCTTATTTGGTCAGTTCACTTTAATTGTCCACTTTCTATTTTTGGAAAAATTTTTTTACTAAATACTTCCAACTACCCCAACTTATATTATTTAAAACACCTCACCTACCACCTTTTCAATTATTATAATCACTTAAATACCCCAACTACCACCTTTATAATTATTATAATCACTTAAAATACCCCACTACCATTTTTCTTAATTTCGTGCCCACTATAAAGTGGACAATAAAAAAGGGTGGAGTGAGTATTTATCAAGAGTTTCAATGAACTAAATGAACTGACAGGTTCCAAGTATCTTTCTATTCTAATTAACTGCGGCGCATGTTATTCTCACTTAACAACTTAACCGTCAAGGCGTCAACATATACTTCGTATTAGACTGATTACTAACTCATATGTTTTTATTCCACCCCACGTGAGATATATAATATATTCTATTTTAATATTCAGCTTGTCTTATATGAGACTGTTTTATCATGAAACAAATCTATATAATTAGTTTATTTTTTAATTGATTACTTTAAAATTTTAAGTGATCCTTTTAATGCTATAAATACTCACTCTAAGACTATAAAAGTGAATATTTTAAGATTGTAACTTGTAAGTTATCATTTTAATGTTATAAGTGATTGTTTTAAGACAAAAATATATGTTGGGCTAGCCCTGTGATACCCCAGATTGAGATTGAAATGGATTGATATACTACTAATATCAATATAGTACATCTTAACATGGGAGTCCATTTTTTTTGTTAAGAACTCCACAATTAAGCGTTCTTAGTGGGAAGCAATTTTAGGATGAGTGACCTGCTTGAAAGTTTTCCCAGATGCACACGAGTGAGGCTAAAGTGCGCCGGAAAGACGTGTGTTGGTCTGTGGGGTCAGTCTGCAGTCTCCATGAGTAGTCATTAGTGGTTCGAGGCACCAAGGTGTCACAAGCCCAATAGAAATGGTCTCACCGTGAGACCGACTCATTTAATAATTAGTGTTTGATGTATTCTTTGTTTTTCTTGTTCACTTTTTATACGAATCTCAATGCAAACTTAAAAGTTAAGCAATTTTAATTTCGAGTTTTAAAAATTATAAAAATTTAATATTTAAAAAGTATATATTTTGACGAATCTATTAAGACCATTTCATATGAAAATATTTTTCATATAAATTTATGAGAACTAATCTAGAGGGTATTTGGAAAATGGCAGATAGCTGATTATAGTGGCTGATTTGACTAGCTGATTTTATTAACTGGTTTGACCAGTTGATTTTAAATACGCTGCTATAAACAGCTTGTTCAAAAATAGTTTATTCGTATCCATAAGCTGTTTCAACCAGCCAATTCATCAAACACTAGCATTAGCTGGTTTGACCATCCAACCCGTTATTTAGATCAAAATAAGCTAAAATTGCTCAATAAACTAATTTGCCAAACACCCCCATAGTCAATGTTTGACACTTAAATTCACAAATTCTGTTGGAGAAAAATATTTAAAAACGGTGAAAATAGTAGTAATAATAAAGTACTCCCTGTGTTATTTTTAATTTACGCTAATTTTCATTTTAATTTGTTTGGACTTTTTTCTTCTTGCCAATGGTCTCATTTTTTGTTTTGTGCATGTTATTCTAGTATTCTAGTTTGAGTATTATACCAAAGGTGGTCATCTCTATTGCTAATTTGCTATACTATGGGTTATGTTGTAGCATATATCTCATGTAGGATTGATGTAACAGAAATGTTACCCCTACATTTATCAATAATTATCGTAAAATTAAAATAATCTCAAACTCTCACAAAAAGACATAAAAACAACCCAATAAAGTTTTAATTATAACTATAACTATATCAACAAACTTTTGCGAGCACCGCACATTATTAGCTAGACTACTTCATTAAAGGTGGTTTAGGACATGAACATTGCCCATGTTCAAGCGCACAGGATCTACTAAATTAAGAGATCTCAAAATATTAATTTTAGGAAAAATTGTCTGGATAAGTCCCACAAATTGTCAATCTGCAGTGAATAATTTCTACTACTAATAATTATATCTAAATAATTCAACCTTTGTATATTATTTCTTGACAACACCCCTTTTCACATTTTAGCCGGCTACTGTAGGTATCTAGTAGCCGTTACGCTCGATTCTTCTCCTCCTTATGTTTCTTCGTTGGTCTTACCCTACTCCTCTTTGGTGGTACGTAGGGTGTTCACCGGTCCAGCTAAAACCCGTTGGACCGGGATTTTGAATATTGTAAGACCGGAGATCGGACTGGCTCCATCTGATCCAATCCTTAAGACCGGTTAGACCAGGTTTAATTTTTTGATGCAAAAAATAAATTAAAAAATGGAAGATTTTAAAATAATTTAGCAAATTAATTATTATAAAATTAAAATATTTGAGTTAAAAATTATTTTGTATAAGAAATAAAAAATATATAGCCCTTTAAATAAGTATATACATAAAAATCGTAAATATTATTTCTCTTCAAAATTACTTTTATTATATCCGGTCTAATCCAGATTTTTCCGGGTTTAGACCGGACCGAAAACCCGGAATGAAGAATAAGTAAGACCTGGAGCCTGGACCGGATGCAAACGTTCTGATTTATGTCCGGTCTCAACCGGTTCCGGTCATGTCCGCCGGTCCGATCTCATTTTGTACACCCCTAGTGGTAGGCATGGGCGGATCCAATTGGATCCCGCGCTCGTGAAGGCATTGAAATTTTGTAAAAATTTTGTAATTTGTAGGATTTAAACTTGAGACCTTTTGTATTAGAGCCTTAATTGGACAATCATGATGACCAGCTAAGCTACACACGTTGTATGTAATTGTTGTCTTTTAATTTTCTTATTAATTAATCTTCCATAAATCACAAATAAAAAAGAATTTATAATTTAAAATTTCTAAATTTCAAAATTTAATCTCTCAATATAAAAACTCGTCAAAATAGATTATAAAATAGTATTTTTATTGAATTGTTTTGTCATGACCATGCTCTCACTGAGTTTAACTTCTGGTAGGTACTTATAATAACCGGTTAAAATGTGGAAAGGAATGTTGCCAACAAATAATAGACAAATTTTGAATTATTTAGAAATTATTACTAATAGGAATTATTCACAGCAAACAGATAATAAGGGATTATTTTCCTAATTTTTATTAATTCATACAAAACTTGTTTGAGTTTGATTATTTATTTATAAATCCTAAAATACCTAAAAATTATATATAATATAAATATAGTTAAATATTGGTTTGTGTGTTTTATTCCGTCTCTTACCGAAAAACTCCTTACAAAATTCTTGATTAATTAAGCCACCTCGAAATCGTTTATGTCTAGTGTGAGACAAGGCCGCATAGCTGGTGACTTAAGCTTCAGTCCACTAAAAAAAGAAGACAGAAAGTAAAAGTAATTAGTAATATCTGTCTCATTTACAAAAGGTGTACAATCACGGATTAATCACTAATAATTAGGTACATCAATCCATTACAAAATTACTCTCAATTTATTTTTTTAAAAAGTATTACTTCCTCCATTTCTTTATAAAGTTTGCAAAAGAATTGTTTAGGGAAACTAAGAAAAATCGAAGTTTTTAGATAGTTAATCTATTATTTTATTGAATAATAAAATTAATGGAGGAAAAGTTGAGATCATACACTTGAAAAAATTATTAGAAGAAAATAGTGAAAAAATATGAAGACCAGAACTAATAAAAAAGTATTTTTATAAAGTTAATGAGAAATGTCTAAGGACCATAAAGAATACCCCGCCGATCATTATAGAAGTTCTAATTTGTCATTTTGGGTGTTCCAATTGTTGTTACCATATAAGAAATCTATCTATTTTTATCGTAAATTTTGGACTAAAATTGTCTTGTTCATCCTTATTTTAATATACAAAAAATGCTTAGGTCCCCCATATTTCCATTAATTTCATTTTAACAATTTTATACTACCTCTGTTCCGTTTTAGTTGTACCATTGGGTTTGGCACATTTTTTAAGGGTCGTCAAATCAGTATGGTAAAAGTAGGGACGATGTATGATTGATGGTGATATGTGGGGTAAAAATAAAAAAAAATTATTATAAGTAGATAGTGGTTGTGACTTGTGGGTATATTAAATAATTAATGGGATGGTGTATGATTGATAGTGATAGTGGGGTAGGAATAAAGTGAGGATAAAATAAGTAGATTATTTTTGCCAAAAATAGTAATGTTGCAAGTAATATGAAACTTTTAAAAACGGTAAGTGTTGCAAGTAAAATGAAACGGAGGAAGTATTTCTTATGGTCCATACATGTTTTCCAACTGACTTTGAAAAAATATTTTTAATAAAAAAAATTGAGGCGTAGTTTTAGTTGCACTTGCCGAAAGTGGAAAAAAGTTGGATGAAATTTATGAAGACAAGATCCAAAAATTGAGTACTTTCATTGATTTGCTATCATGATTATGCCTTTAATGACCATTAAAATAGGAGTAATAAAATAACTGTCATCATTAGGTTTAGCCAAGTTAGTTCAATCCATAGTAAATTTTATATTACAAAGTGGTATTATATTGATGTAATGATGTTAGCGTATCCAAAGAGATACTTGCAAGAATCAAAATGGTATCTATAAGGCTTCCATTGTGTTTCTTTGAGTTGTCGCTTACAATGTCCTCGGCGCCTAACAAGAATTTTGATGGACTTATTTATTTTTACGATGTTATTAAAATAGGACTTTTCATTATATCAAAAGACAAAGTAATTATTTTTACTTCAGGAAAATAATTCAAGACAAAAGGTATTATAACATTATATTCTAAAATTACTTCACATATAAAAATAAAGTTAACAAGTAAATTAAAAACTTAAAAAGTGTTGCTCAAAACAGAGCCTGAATAGCACAATTTAATTTTTGAGACTCTTTATTTGGGGGTTCTAGGCGATCGGCTATCCGAAATATGCTAAGAACCGACTCTAATTATATGGTTATTCTTGATTTTTACGAATTATTACTTTATAGCATAAATTCAACAAATTTATAGCTTAGTATTTAGTAAGGATATGTAATAAAAATTCTTTCAAAAAAAAGGATATGTTATAAAATATGTACTTAACTATTGACCCCTATAACTTTTGTACTAAAAATAAACAACTAATAAAGTTTTATTTCAAATTTCAAATTTCAAATTATTATTTATGTTAGATAAATTTTAATAAATGTTACGAATCCATATCATTTGTTTACCTTATTTAGATTATTTTACGCAACTAGACATTTTGTTGATTGCTATTATAAAAATATATATATAAATTATTTAGTTTATAAATATGTTAAGTTTTTGCTATAAAATAACTTCAAATCAACAAATTATCTATCTCCATCTAAAACATAATCATGATTTTTTCATTTTGAAATCTAGTAAATTTCTCAGTTCATAATTTCTCAGTGAGCTAGCATCAATAACTAATATTCATTTATTAGACAGGTCCTTGTAAGGATGACATTTAAATTTTATTTAATGTTTTCATTAGATTATATGATATGATTATATAATATGATATGATAAGATGGAAATGGGGTGAGATATAATCAAGATAGGTAACTTCTGCGCGCCACATAGTTACCCAGATCCATTTTCTAAATTCTATCAATATTTAATTAAATTAATTTGTAATTGAGCTGTATTGATTAAAATTAAATTTTAATAATGTATCGATTAATCAACTATAATGGGAGTAATCACTGCTCCAATTAAGATTTAGGGCATGCTTGTATTGGGTGTAAATATTTAAGGGAGTAAAAAAAGTCAAATTAATAAAATAAAAGCAAATAAAAATGCATTTGAAGTAGTTGAAATAGTTGTGAGGAAGGTAAAATGAGCATAAAATAAAAACAATGATGGAAAAAGAAGATAATTTTCCCTATTATGGAGGTAATACATTCCCCCACGCTCCCCTAGGATAAATATTTACCCTACAAAATTAAGAGCTCCCTTTATTTTTTTTTACTTTGCAATAATTCTCCCACCTCTACAACAATCAAATTTCATTAATTTCTCATTTATTAACTTCATTTTATTAGTTTGACTTTTTTTACTCCCTTAAATATTTACACCCAATACAAGCATGCCCTTATATCGCATAGATTATCCTTGATCATCTTAGATATTAGACAGAATCACAGAATGACTCATTATGGAGTTGGAATTATCAATGCCTCATGAATTATTACGTAGAAACTCCTTAGTGGAGGGCAGAAAATCCAACAATTAAATTCACAAAAGCATGATCAAAATAAAGTAGAACAAAGGAAATAATCATGTGATCAAAATCCAACAATTAAATATATATGAACAGTTTAATATACTCATATGGATTTGGAACAATGTCTCTTTAGCTTTTGAATTGTAAGCACCTATTTCGAATTCAATCTTAACAATTATATAAAGGCATTGACAATAAGTCAAAACCAATTTAACATGGTATCAGATTAGCTGAAGGTATGATTACAGACTGAATGGTAGGTCCGCAAACAATGGAGTTCCTACCCTGATTAATAACTCACATATATGAGAACTTGACGGGGGTTTCATATGGGAGGAAAGACGCGTTGGGATGGTTTGTCCCACGTCGATAAACTAAAAATGGTGTACACAACTTGGTATGTCGTTGAAGCTATTCATCTCATAGCAATATGGTTTTAAGATGATTTCTCCTTAACTTCTGACGTATTGACATTTCGTACTTTTTGACTATAGTTTATTCAATAGGTAATTAGTAACTTTTCTTAAAATTTGAACCAAAAGGAGAGACATAGAATGTGTTTTTTTTATCCAACTCCGAAATCAAACCTAATCCATTTTGATTAAGACTCTATTAACCCACACGAACCGATTTTATATAATTAGTGTTAATTTTTTATCCGACTCCGAAATCAGACCTATCCATTTCGACTAAGACTCAATCCACAACCGGTTTCATATAATTAGTAAAATTTTAAGTTCTACGAACTATGTAACTATTTTTGACTAGCTAATAACCACTATTTTTATCGTTATTTTTTTATTTGAGCTAACATACCACAATTATGATGACTATTTTTAACGAAAAAGTTATGGTATTTTTTAAAACTATTTTACAATTATAAAATAAAATAGTGATAAATCTATGATCTATTAGGTCAATTCCAATTAATTAAACCCAACGACTTATATATATTGGAGACACACAGCAAATAGAAGTATGACTTTCAAATTTGATCAAGTATCATCACTTCTTGTTTGGGCTTAAAATGTGCATGAGTCTTATAAGCAGCAACTGAAATAACTAAAATACATTTTGTTTAAGTTTGGTCATTTTATTTAAGTTTATAAGATTTTCGAGGTATGATGTTCATTTATTTAGTTCAATTCTTCAATTTAATGTATCCCATCGTCTCATTTCATATTTATTAATATCAGATGCAACTTCAAATAAAATATTTAGACATTATCTCATACAAACTTGATTCTAAGTTTTTAAAAATATTTTCCATTTAGTAACATTTGCTATTGATGTAAGAATATTTCTAGAGTATGAATTTAATGTGAAAAGGATATGAATATAACCATATAACTTGTTTTTGTACACAGATTGATATTAGACAATTTAATACCAAGTACTCTCTATTTCAGCCAAAATTTATGACATTTGGTCCAAAGCCATCAATGAAAAAATCAATACAATTCATAAAAAAATAAAAGAAATAAAAAAATAAAAAAATTACACAAGAAGTATAATAATAATAATAGTGGATTAGCATCCCACACTTATTCAAACAAGTCATAGCCCATTCACATAGGCTAGCTAATCATGCACACATAACATAAACTAGTTCATATATCATCTAAATAGAAGTAAGTTTAATTTGTAATTGTCATATATTAATCTCAATTAAACATAAACTTTAAATAATAATTAAAAGCATTAAATATAATCTATATAATTAAAGCATCTAATATAGTATAAGTATGTGTCTCTTAATAAATACTTAATGTCTAGGGTTTACTTAATCCATAGAGCTAGCTTAGCTTCTTATAGTGATCTTCCATGTTGTGATCTTATGGCAATTCATCCATGGCATTGCTTCTTGGATTGCAAACCAAACCCTTTTGCATCAGCTCTTTTCATTATCCTTAGCCTCTTGCATGACTCAACAAACATACTGTGGATATTTATAATAAATTAATTCTTATTAGTAATAATAATTATTATCAATTCAAAGAAGTTATAAATTATACTATTATTCTTAGTATTATATTGAAATTGTCATTTTTTTGGAAGACAAATATAATTATATTGTTAGTAAGATTATAAAAGAAGACAATAATTTTTTTGTCTATTGTTTACAAATTGGAAATAGTGAGATGATTTCAAAAGAAGAAGCTCATAAACTATAAATTTCTATGATTGGGGTATTTATTTAACCTAAGTATGAAGCATGTATCACGGTGAGACCGTCTCGTACAAGAATTTGTGAACTAGAGCATTTTTGGCAATTAGCTTTTCTGTAAATTGTTTTGTTGGCTTGACTTTTGATTTTTGACTTTTTAGTTAGTCAAACAGTTAAAAAAACTGTTTAGTAAATAACTTTGAGGTGAAAAAAAAAAGTCACTAAAGGTAGCTTTTTTTTATTAATTTTTTTACGTTTTTGATTATATATTTTTCTCTTATAAACAATCAACAAATAATTTTACCAAACAACTTCATAGCAACTAATTTAACAGTTGACTTTACAATGCAATCAATATTTTTAACTAGTCAAACTAGCCAACAACTCCTTTTAACAGTAGTTTGTCAAACAAGGCTATAGAGACAAGCTAATGTAATAATGGTACGTTGTTTGAATACATTTGTTTGCATAGAAAAATTTAGCACGCAATTGCAGCATGAAATGAATAATTTCCAGTACAATAATTTCAGGCTTGACAATATATTTTCATCATGAGTGTATATATTTTAAGATGTTGTAATCAACAAAAAATGTGTGAAATTATGGACAGTAATTATGTCAAGTATCAAGTGTGTCGGCAAAATGTAGTCCATATAATCTTTAATTGTGCTTTATTTTCTGACTTTTTTTTTTTTTTTTTTCCTAAGTTAGCCTTTTATGCAACAAGTTATAAACACATGAAATAAAGCATTAAACAAAAAGCAGCTGAAAAAGACCAAAGTTAAGGGTAATAAAGTAGATTAGAGTTTTGTATTAAATTGATGGATCCCAATTAAGTATATAATTTTGATTACTTTTTCGTCACTGCAACATAATTTGCTTTTTGTGAGATATATTTAGCAATTTAAATGTTGCTATTTTAAATTTATTATAGTGTATATGGAGGATTTAGTGACATAGACTCTTTATCAGCATAATAAAAAGTCACACTAAAGCTTTTAGCGACATATGATCTAGTGACATTTCTCACAATTGCCACTATAAACTATAATGATAATTACATATGCCACTAAAGACCAAATAAAGTGTCGTTAAATCACTTTATAGTGAAACTTAAAATAAAATCCAATAATTATTACACTGAAAAAATGAATCAGTAGCATTTTTTTAATGCCACTAATACCGCAAAAAGTAAAATTTATTGTAGTGCGAACTTTAATGATTTTACTATTCTGCAAAAGTCAAAATAACAGTTTTTTTTATATATATTATGTAGCAAAATTAAAAGAACAAAAACGATATATCTAACTAATAAAAATGTAAAAATCTTGATTTCATTATAGTATAGCTAGGTAGTAGGTATGAGTAAATGTTAATTAATTAAAATTGACGTAATCAAAAAAAGTTAAAAATGAAACTTTATTCATGACTAAATGGTGGTCGAGTAATTTTTCAAAATTATAACTTAAATAACTTATTAATTATATGATAGAATAAATGTTTGTACATTGTCATAACGTATATAGATTTTATTTTACCAAAAATGTCTTTTTTAAGAAAAATTCCTTTACAAGTAAGGATAGGAAGGGAATTAAGCAATTTTTAAGTTATAAGAATCAAACCCCAGTTATACGAATGAAAAAAGCTCTTAACCATTAAACTTAATATAAATAGTTAAATGCTGCAAAATTTGGATAAAAGTTAAGGAGAAAAAAAAATAGACCTTAACTTTATGTTAAAAATAAGAAAGTATAAAAGTTTAAACTCGTAATCTTTTATTTGTAAAAAAATAAACTTTACAACTAATAACTAACCATTAATAATCATCTTAATAAAAAGGTGATATTATGTTATTTTCAACAAAATATTATCTACATAATATGCTTCTCAAATGGTTCTTTGCAACTATCCCTTAACTCGTAGAAATTTTCTATAAAAGTCTTATATAATATATACTTATTATTTATCAGTGATTTTACTTGTTATACTTATTAATTTAATACCAAAAATATAACAAAAAGAAAATCTTTTCCAAAATTCTCAAATATATTTTATCTCAAGATATGTTAATATTTATCACTTATTTTTATCAACATCATATCATATCATATCATACAATACTATAAAAGTCTTGGAAAATTCCAAGTGTCATCATTTAGAGAGGTGTGACAATATTTATCAATATCTAATATTTTTTGTTTAAGTTTAAAGCTAAAATAGGTAAAGTATTTAAAAGATATACTATAGTAATTCTATTTAGTTAACTTCGAATTTAATATGTTCAATTGAATGAAATCATACAATACTAGAAAAGTCTTGAAAAATTTCAAGTGTCATCATTTAAAGAGACATGACAATATTTATCAAATTTAAAATCTAACAGTTTTTGTTTAAGTTTGAAGCTAAATTAGGAAAAATATTTGTACGATATACTATAGTAATTCTATTTAGTTAACTTCGAATTTAATATGTTCAATTGAATGAAAAACAATTTTATATATCAGGTAAATAATTAAAATAAACGTCAATAATTATGTTTTGATTTAAAAAATCATTTATTTGGTAAATTTAATACAGTAATTACTACTTACATTATTATTTGAAACTGTTTTTTATATATTTCGCACTAACAAATTCGTGCATTGCACGAGTTTCTATACTAGTATACTATATTTTATGTGAATGTCAGCGATTCTTACAAAGTTTAGTATACTGCCATTTATCATTCTATATCATTTTCTTGTAATATATAGGCAAGTTGAATCTTTTACCAATTACGCTACGTACGTGGGAACTAAATCAAAATAACAAAAGTGAAAAAGTTGGCGACATACACAAAATTATATAAATTTGACCATAAAAAATTTGATAGAAGACCTCATTATAGGGTATCATGCAAAGTAATTAATTTTCTCATTTTCTAATTAAAAGCGAATTTAATAAGTATGTACTCAATGATTTAATTAAATCCACATTAAAATTACAATAAATCAATTTTTTTCAAAAAATATTACTTAACACTTATATAAAATTGGTTTTTCTAACATATGCACCAAGTGCATAGGTTTGGCCAATAAAATTAATAATAGTAATTATTTAAAATTTTATTTAGATCATATTCTCTAAAATATTATTTCTATTACTTTTACCTTTTGTAGAAAATATCTTCTACTATTAAATTCAATAATATTACCAAATTTATTATCTAAATCTAAACACTAAATGTATAGTTTAAAAAATTAATACTCACTCCAATTCTTTTCAATTGTCTCATCTTCTTATTTGACAAATTCATATTAATTGTCCAATTTCCTTTTCTGCCAATGATTTTTTTACCTAAATACCCCTATTCACACAAGTAATGACCAAAATACCATACTTTTACTATTTATAATACTCCAATTACCACCTTTACAATTAATTTAATCAATTAAAATACCCCAATTACCACTTTTTTGGTGGACTCCATCTGACTCTTAATATTCGTGCCCAATCAAATAGAACAATTGAAAAGAATTGAAGGGAGTATAAAGTTTTCCTTTTCCAAGAAAGTATAGACTTTATAGCCTAGTGTTAAAATATTTGTTATGTCATATTTTATTCAAGGGTTCAAAATCTTTTCCACTACTTTTTTTTTTATTTTTAATTTTTATTTTATTTTAACTTTTAATTTCAATGTTCTAATTGCAGCATAATACTCCCTCCTATTCATTTTAGGAGTCTCATTTACTTTATAGACTCTAGCCAATGCACTTATTTGATGTTTAACATATCAAGTTATATATAATTAAAAATTATAAAAAGTTGATATTAATATTCGTTATATCAAAACAAATCAATTAAGATCCCAAATTACTATGTTTTAACTTATAGATTAATAATAAAATGTAATTTAAAAGTAATAAATGAATAGTGTCCCAAAAGTAAATGGGACACCTAAGGTGAATAGGAGAAAATATTTTATAATTATATTATATATTTAACAGTAATTAGTTGTCCACTGCCCAATAGGTACGCGGGCCATGTTAGTCGTCTAAGCTACCGAAGTTAGTCGTCATTGTTTTCGTATTTTGTAAATAAAAAATCTCTTACTCTTAAATTATAACATAAAACTTTTTATTAAAATTAGAAATTTTCTGTTATAATTGTGTAGAAATTACTTTATATTTCAAACCAATATAAAAAATTCATGATTGTCTGATTGATTTTTTGGGGTGATTAAGTACAAATCCAATAATTATTGATTACAAAGAGTATATATGCATACCTAAAAAATGATCAACAAGGTTGAAAAGAAAATTAAAGTATTCTAATAATGAATAATTAAATTGAACATTAATTTAAGTACAAATCCAATAATTATTGATATATATATATATATATATATATATATATATATATATATATATATATATATATATATATATATATATATATATATATATATATATATATATATATATATATATATATATATATATATATATATATATAATTATTGATTAAGGTGGTTAAGGAGAAAAAAGAACTTACTTCCAAGGGACATCCCCAACAAGCAGCCAGTCTCCATCTTTGTCTTCGTATATTGGAACGTACTCACAATTGTCTGCATCTTCCAATGCCTCTTCTGTTTTTTTTTTTCAAAAATGAATCGATTAATTAGAGTTAGAATATTCCGCGTAATATTTTAAGTAGTCTCTATTAAATTTGAATCTAATAAAAATGTTAATTATAAAATAATAGAAGTGTTTAGTAGTAAGTGGGGTTTTTAAGTCAATTTTTAAAATTTCAGATAGTATTTTGTAACTATAACTAGCTAGTATTAAGTAGTGTTTTGCAAAAAGATTTTGTTGATGGACGTCTATAGATATCTTCGGATCATTTGTTAATAAGCATAAAATCAATTTTAAATATTTGATTATTTTAGTTATATGATTTAAGTATAACATATTATCAAATATAATATAAATTTTCAAATTTATCAGCAAATTATGTATCAAATATAGTATTTGGTTATATAGACTCAAAAACTCTCACATATTTGATTCAAATGGGGCAATCTCATATAAACAGTGAGAGTACGTAGCTACTATAACTAGGAATAGTCGATGCCTTCATAGTAAAGTGATCTATACATGGAGTAATAATTAAGTTTTTTAGAGGCGGAGTAAAAATTGACAAATTTTTTATACACCCTATACAATTTTAAATATTAGGGCTGGAGCAAATTTTACAAATTCTTTAAAGGCTCGGTGCAATTTCAAAAATTATGATATTTTCTACTTTGACTCATTAAACACATAACATATACTACAAAATTTAATATTAAGCCCCCAATTTTTTCAGGACCCTGTGTGGTACGTCAAACATGTTGATCTGAACATGTTCTAAACATCTCATGTCAAAAATTATGATATTTTTCCAACAACTTGATATCTCTAGATGCTTAACATATACTACGTAATTTAATATTCAGACTCCTAATTTTTAAGCTCCTGTGCAGTCGGGCACGTTGAAATGCTCAGAAAATCCGTTGAAGTTTTCATGACTCATGTGGATGGTTTATATGCATAGGGAAGTTATATTCATTAGTTTTGCATGGAAGTACGTCAATGAACATGTGAGTAGTAACTATATAGAATGTTGAACCTCATTTGGTACAAATCGTAAGGCAAAAACCTACCTAATTAATAATCCTCCATTCTATCCCTCTTATTTATTTTTAACACGATGTTATAAAATCAGGTAATATGAGTTAAAGTAGAGGAGTAATTAAAAATAATTGACAATACAAAAAATAAAAAGATGGAGTCATATTCAGAAATAGAATTAAGGTAAACTCATTCAACGGAAAATAACACATTGAGTGGGATAGAAGGCCGGATAACTCTACTTACAACCTTATTTGCTACAAACAACATTTTTATCATTACTATAGCTAACAAAAGATTAAGTTATTACTTGTATTTATCCATCTGACACTCTAAATTCCGGTCTAGAGTAATTATTTAATGACTTGTAATAAAGAAATCAAATGTATTGTTTGGAGAGGAAAAAACGAGGGCAACTCATACCCACATAGGAGAGTGCGAGCAAATAGTCCCTTGACTCGATAACGAGATATTAATATAATTATATCAATATTAATTAATTAAAAAGGAATTAAGGAAGAAAAAACTCACTAATTCCAGGGCAACCAAAGAGGTTTTCAACAGCAACAACAAAATCAGAATATTGTTGGTAGCAACTCACTTCAATTTTCCTAAGAAAAGGAACACCATCCATACTTATCTTAATCAATCTTTTAGAAGCTTCCATACAATCCTTCTCACTACCAATGCTCTTCCTTCTGTAGGAGCATACCGGCGGCCACCCTACCGCCGCCGTCTTATTGCTTCCTACCGACATTTTCTCGGTGGCGCTTCCACCTCCGCCGCCTATCTCAGAAAACATCCTTTTCTTATCATTTTTCACTCCCCCTTGATCATCTCTTAAAGGGTTTGTTGTTGTCCTTCCACCAGGAAGACCTAGCCTTAGTTCAGTGATCTCGAGTTCGAATCCCGATTTCAACATGATTTTTTGTGTATATTTGTTATGGTTTGAAGGAAAGTTTTTGGGTATGATTTAAGGAATGAGTTTATGAAAATGGAAGAAAGGTAGTTTTTATACAAAGAAGAGAAGGAGGGAAAACATGGAATGATCAAGGACAGGTCAAAGACTGGGAAATGGTCGGTCACATGAGAGGCAAAAGTGGGTCATCTTTTGTGTTAGAAATTAATTTTATAATTAGTTGGGTTTTTTGGACATAATTAAGAAAGTCCAAAATATTGTGACATTTTCTTATTAAATTTGATTTGATGAATTGAATTTGAGTATGATATGATTTCATTTAGGTTAAGTTTGAGAATTAGCATTTTATTTTATTAATGATTTTAATTAAGAAATTATTAATGTCGAATTTGAGAATGACGAGGTTTGGGAGTTCATTTTCAAATCTTCATCTTTAAAACAATTTTATAACAATTGTGGATTTGACTCAAATCCAAATTTAAAATTTTTGTATTTGTCAAACACTAATTTTAAGTCAAATCTATATTTTTAAATGAAATTCACATTCTCAAACATAACATTAGTAAAATCTAATTATAAAAATCAATTTAAATTAGGAAAAATTAACATTAATATTTTAATTTTTCACTCATTTATTAATTGCGAATAATCTCACCTTTGATTAATTTGTTATTAATCCAACATTTGGTATATATTTGCCCATAACATACCATATTATAAATAATAGGTAACAAAAAGACATTCTACTAGCAAACTAAGACAAAAGTTGGATTATTTACATCAAACTAATAAGGGCAAATGTTAAGTTATTAGAAAGTAATTAATATATATATATGATTATTCACAGCGAATGAAAAAAGATTGAACTAGTAATTATATATGTCAAATTTTCCACCATATTGTAATCTTGATATTTACTTACACATAAAAAATGAAATTAGCTCGATACATGATCAACTACTAGCAGAAACAACTAGGATATCGACCTAAATACTTATATATTTATATATTTATCTAGATGTTTATATATTTATTATATCTAGATATTTATATATATTTACAATTAAGAATTAAAGTTAACTCGATTTAAAATATGTACTCAAATTTGGTTGGAACTTCCCAATTAAACCACTACATGAAGTAGTATAAAAGTTAATTAGAGATGCGTGGGGTGCACAAAAGATAGACGGCTAGCTAAGCTATCGATGTTTTGGTTATTTTGGTGGGAGTTTTAATTATGGGCATTTTGACATGGTGGATGGAAACATTGCATGTGCATTTTTGCCTTATTGTGGGAAGAAGTAGGGTATATTTTCACTTATCGTGGACATCCGTGATGTATTCGTGTCAATATAAATGGTATACGTATGATGCATCTTTTCATTCTATTTTTTTAATATATTTTTTAATTACACAAATTCTTGCTGTAGACCGTTTATAGCATAGACGGATAAATATGAGTCAGCTTATTTGTTAAATGAGTAACTGAATAGTCATTCCAGTCATTGGGCGGGGCTATTGAGAGGGTCGTCTATGCCATAGTCAATCTCTCAGGAGACCTTCTATTTTAATTATTATAAGAAAAAGTGTTGGTAGTTTTAGTATTAAATTTGGTATGTCTTTCTAAAATTAAAAATTTAATGAAGGAATAACATTCACTAGATCCAATTTTGTATGCACACATAAACTATGAGTTTTAAGACTACTATTAATTTTTTAATTTAAGGAGCAGGTTGAGGGAAATATATTATGTGAAAATCACTCTCAGAACTTAACTATATAGGGTGATACTTACTCCAATTGAGACAAAAGTTGATCATTATCTATCTAATTTGTTTCATTTGACATAAAGAAAAAAATTAACCTTTTTACTCCAATTAGCTAGGCTTTGAAATTGTATTTCATGTTTTTTCTAATTAAATAAATCTTAAATAAATAGATATATTGAGCTCAAAAAAATAAAATAAATAGATGTATTAAATTGGTGACCTAAACTAAAGTATTTAACGTCAAAAAAACTAAGAGATCGATCGTGAATGATTTTCTCCACCATAAAACTTTTATCATTAGAGATACTATATTTTTATTTAATTTTTTTAGAGCGTACATTGTCAATTCACTTATACTACCTATTAAAAAAGACATGTTGTGATCAATCAAGTTCAATTTTTGTTTCTATTCTAAATTAATTTTTATTAAAATTTTAAAAGAAATACACAGTTTTTCGAACTTATAAATTTTATGACTAATTTAACCATAATTATGGATCATATTTTTATAGTGTGATAAAAAAAATATTATATAGCATTTTATTCAAGCTTGAAACACTGCAATTTCATACATAAGTACTTTAGATCAATTTGCATTCTATGCCTAATAATTACACATAATGATATAAAAGTAAGAGAAATATTTTGAAACACATTCCATTATATATATTAATAATTAAAGATTGTAACTGATAAATTTTTTTGAAAATATCAAGAGAAGGTTCTAAGCATGTTCAATATATTTGACTGTACAGAACCTAAAAAATTGGTAGCACCAATATTAAATTATTTAGTATATATTTAGTATTTAAAGATACAAACTTGTTTGAAAAATATCATAATTTTTGAAATTGCACAGGGCCATCAAAAAATTTGTTAATTTTTCCTCCATCTCTGCCTCTCAGGTAATGATAATGAGCTAAGGGGGCGGAAGGATGCATGATTGATTTTCTTATATATAGTGAAAATTAAACTTCTATTACAACGATAAATAAAAGATCTTCAATCATCAAATCAACATATAAACTCGTATTGGGATTTTGTGACTCAAAGTCAAAGATCGATTTTAAGATGATGAGTCAAGAGTACTGTTGCCTAGAGCGTACAAGTTTGACTTTTTCTAGAGTGTAGGAGGCGACACGCTGCATGGGGAAGGACAAAGGCGACGACTCGTGGTTCAGGTTTTGTTTATGAAAAATGGATAGTTCGCGGGTCGCGACTTTTCTTCCTACTCGGGGCTAAGTGGGTCACAAAGATTTTCACTGGCCATCGCAAATCAGCGAATCGCAAAGATTTTCACTGATCACGAGTTTCGGTTTTTTTCAAGATTTAGGAGATCAAAGACTTGCGACGAGTTGCTACTTGTGCGACTACTCGTCACTTCTTGTTGTTTTGAAGGAAGTTAGTTTTTTATCACATTTTTGACGGTTTCTTGTATTGAGATCCAAGTCTATTTTAATTGGGGATTACTATAAAAACTGAGAAGTCTTTTGATTTATCTTTGATTTATTTTTGCAATCTTTGCGGTTTATAGTAAAATTATTTTTTCTCGATGTCAGTTGATGTAGCTATCACATTGACAGTGAACCATACCTTGTTATTTGTATGAATTTTTATTATTTTTCAATCTTTACTTCCGCTGTCATACATATCTCATCTGATTTGCAATCTAAAAAAACAAGTTTGAACTTATCTAAATTTCAAAATTTTGGAAACATGAAAACCCCATTTGAAATAAACCAATAGACAAATTGGTCCATTCAAATAAGATTTAACATCTATAAATTGCACTAAGGCAATTGTCATTATCCATTCTCTGGATTAGACAAACTGGGACCTTCAAACAGTCTCACGCACTCATGACCCTTTTTAAATGTGATCAATTTGTTTAAACATAAATTACATAATTAATCTCTAGAACTAAACAATATACTTCTAGTCTCTAGATTAAGACAAACTTAGAATCTTAATTGGTACTCCTGTTATATCTAATCTATCTACAACACTACAAACTTATATTATAATCATGTTAAACAAGATGATTAGGATGATATTTGATAAATAGGAGAATTAGACACATATTGACTTAATTTGACTGTATGGGTCATAATCTTTAGATTTTGTGGGTTCGAGTCAGATTTGAATCTTTTATATTAGGGTTCGAATTCATGTTTTGTATATCAAATTCGACCCTTAGACCTTTATAACTAACAAATATACATAGCTTGATTGGTTGATTTTAATTTTATTACACAACTCCGTGTTCCAAATCTAAGTCGTGATCAATATTTGTAAAAGTAGATCTTCATTATTTTATAGAAGAATTTGATTACTTTTTGTATGAAAAAGTAGAAAAATAAAAACTTTTGACCCAAATTTAGACTTATAGATACTAATATGGGTCCAAAACAAAAATAGAGTTCAGATTTTGATTTGTCTGGATTCTATTTAAATTCGACGACGATCTAAATTTATCTCTGATTAGAGCATGTACCAATTTTGTCATGAATATTTGACATTTAAATTGTTGCCTCCATCCCTCTTCCATAATCTATCTAATACCAAACAAAATATTGATACATAATGTTTATCGGTATATACTGACATAATTAATTAATAACCCAAAATAATAGAAATAAATTTTATGTGTTTTCACTTTTCATTTTTCTAAGCATTTTAATACCAAATTTTAAAGTTCCTTGATGAAATAGCTTGGTGAACTCATTAATGCTATGTTTGCACTACAACATAATTTGTTTTTAGTGGGATATATTTAGCAACATTTAATTTAAATGTCGCTATTTCCAATTTATTAGAGTGTATATAGAAGATTTAGTGACATTTATTAGACCCTTTAGCAGCATATTAAAAAGTCACACTAAAGCTTTTAGCGACATAGGATCTAGTGACATTTCTCACAAAGGCCACTATAGACTATATCACAAAGGCCACTATAGACTATAGTGACAATTACATATATCACTAAAGACCAATTTAAGTGTCGCTAAATCACTTTATGGTGGAACTAAAAATAAAAATCAATAATTATTACACTAAAAATATGAATCAGTGGCATTTTTTTAATGTTACTAAATCCAATGTCGCAAAAAGCTAAATTTGTTTTAGTCTTGGGAATGTTGGTTTCATTTGAAAATGTGGATTTAACTCAAATTAATTTAGTGTTTGACAAATAAAAAATTTTTCAATTTGGATTTAATTCAAATCCACCATTGTTTTAAAAGTGGTTAAAGATAAAGGATTTCAGGATGACTTCAGTAAGATTGTCATTCTCAAATTCTTGTTTAATAAATTCATAATTGAATCTACAATTTCAAATAAAATGCTTGTTTCCAAACGCAACTTAAACTAATTCTGAGCGTAACCCTATTACATATAATCACAATCCAAACCTAAAATATACCCAAATACACACGTACATTTACAATATTATACATGCAAACATGTGCATATATACATCTTAGTTTGATTTGATGCGCTTACGACAAGTAGCAATATGATGTTCCCTTGTTTAGTAATAGAAAAACTTAAATAAGATGTTAAATTAAGCAACCGAATAAACCTCAAATTAATTAGTTGTAGAATTTAGTCGACATTAGTATCTTAGTCTATCAAATTATCTATCATAATTTATAGAAGTATTATATATAGTACCTCCACTTTGGAACATACTATAATTGATCAGAATCAAATTAAAAATTAAATATGAATTTGTGCCGAATTTGCATAATTATCTTATCATGAAAAATCCATTAATATAAGGGAAAATCTTCGGCGTAACTACAAAATTATTCTATTTTTTATGGTGTTTTTAGTTTATATGTTAAGGATTATGGTTTTTTTGACCGACATCATCATCATACCCAGTGTATCCCGCTCATAGAAAACTATGATCAGGGTCTGGGGGAGGGAGGAACGATGGCATGCTCATACCCATAAAAAGAGTGCGATCAAAGAGTCCCCCGACTCGAGAACGGTCTTCTAAAAAGAGAAACCTCCATATAATAGGTTCATGTAACAAACAATAATTATATTAGGATGTATTTATTATTTATATAATATCTCCATTGTTGCATGTGCAATTATAAGAAAGTATCAGGATTTGTATATAATTTGGTTAGGTTACTAGTATATGGATATTAGCACTTAATTAATAGCCTGCTCAAAGACGATTCAAGGTTGTTAACATTGGTTGATTAATTAGTTTCTTTTATTCATTTAGGCATAATGACAAGTAATTAACCAATTTTACGTTGATGATTGAGACCTATGATATGTTTTATATATATTCTAACACGCCCATTACACAAGAGTCCATTATACTCTAGAATTGTGGATGTAACCTATGTCTTCCTCTTATATATGCTGGTTATTCCACTTGAAAATGAGGAGTGGCACTACTACATAATAGGCTTTAGGTAACACCTAAAAAGTATTACATAAAGTACTTAAAGTGTTACTATAGACCTAAGGTAACACTTTTTTGGGTGCTACATCTGCCTGTGTTACCTATTCTCTTAGGTAACACTTTTGCATGCCTATGGTAACACTTTTGCAAGTGTTACTTTAAATAATTTTAGGTAACACTTTTTTTTCATATGTATCACTTTTATAGTGTTACTTATTATATTTTATGTAACACTTATGAATAATAATAATAATAATAATAATAATAATAATAATAATAATAATAATAATACATAACATGTTTGTAAAAACTAAAATAATAAAATATATCTATATATGTTCGTAAGAACTTGATTACTCCACTAAAATATACAATATATATCTATATATGTTCGTAAGAACTTGATTATACAACTAAAATACAAAATATAGTGTAAAACTAATAATCTCTTATTGTTCTTTTTCATTGTGATCTATGTGTGCTTCTTGCTCGCATGCAGCTTCATCATCACTAATATGATTTGTTTCCATTCTCCCCTCTTGAACCTGTAGCATATTATTGAAATTAAAGATCATATCAAAAAAGTTATAAGATGAACCCCTATAAATGACAATACAAACACCGTTCGATGACGTTTAATAAACCACAATAAAACCAAACCAAATAAGCCTACAAAACAAACAATCCACAAAGCACAAAAAAAAAACTATCTAAAGCACCAAGTTTCATTATAAATTTACAAAAATTTCGGCAGCACCTCTTTTGTATTTTGAACTATATCCATATTTTAAAAATAAAACTTCCATCACAAAATCACAACCAGCTATATGACATTTCATACCATGCACGTTAATATTTGAACAAACGTCGACCAAACAATTTCAAGTTTTTTCATTCTAATTCAATTTCCAACAAATATGAAATCGACAACTAAGAACATATTATCATTAAATATATAAAAAGCATAGGAAAATTGTAGGTGTATTTACCTGATGTCCTAACATATGTGTTATCACTTGGTTAAATGATTCGGGAGGAAGATGTTGCTTGAACAACGTCAACAGTTGTGCCACAGTGTCCTTCACGATTTCTTCTTTATATGGTTGCAAAAATTCTTCAGGAACTATTACAACGTCTATTGTACTAACTGTCTTCTTTAAGATTTTCGAACTTAAGTTTGTCATTATATCCATAAAATGTAGTAGAATAAAACCTATATACGCACTATAACAGACACTATAACCATCATATCCTATATACCTAAAATCTCATAATTGCAATAACTTTCTTACTAATGTTAAATTTAAGTTAGCCATTATCGAGTAGAATAAAACCTGATGTGCACATGAATAACCATATTAATCAAACTCAACAGAAATCCACATTAATACACATAAAGTGAATCTCCTAGAAAATATGAATATCCTTACACTCGATGACAATCTACTTAGTTCAACAATCAAATCAATGCCAGCATCACAACACAACAATTCAATTGTAGCATGTTTATCAAAAATATCAAATAAACAGTTATTCAATTTAAGGAATATCAAATTAAAGCTGATATTCAAATTCAGAATAAGGAGAATTTCCAATGGCTGAGCATCAACAACCAAAACAGCAAATTCAGATATCAAATTGAGGAATATCAAATTGAAGTTGATATTCAAATTAAAATTGTAACTATACTCGATTCAAATTGAATACGGTTTCAAGGGTACAACAAGAATCAGCAAATCAACAAGCAACAACAAAACTGAAACTATACATCAATTTCCGAAAAACAACAAATTAAAACTAGGTCATTGAAGCAAAATCCAAAGCATAACTACAGATTAAACAATATGAATTCGTATTAAGAGATTAAAGACGAAAATTTACTTATCACAGATTAGCGTCAGAGGATCTAATGGGAGGAGACGGCGAAGAATTTGTATATAGAGATTAAAGACGGCCACGAATCAGCGGCGGGAGGAGACGCAGACCGCGGGACGAATTATGGCCGGTGCAAGGGAAGAATGAAAGAGACGTACAGGTGAAAGGCAAAATTGAGAGGGATGAGGGAGATGTCGGTTTTTGAAAGGGATGACGCTACTGGTTCTGGGTTGAAAGGAAAGAATAAGCTTTCGTTCGGTTCGCTCGCGGTTCGGGTTCGGCCGGTTCGGTTTTGCCGGTTCGGGTTGCTCGGGTTCGCTCTGCGCGGTTCCGGTTCCCGTTCGGTTTGTCCGGTTCTTATGTGAAGAATGAGGGAGATGTCGGTTTTTCAAAAGGATGATGCCGGTTTTGTTGGGTTGAAATACTACTTATGCGGGAAGTTTTTTTCAGAAAATCTAATAAATTTTGTATGAGTTTTGCCTTTCAACCGACATCTAAAAAATCTAAAAAATCTAATAAATACTACTTATGCTAGTTTTTCCCATGTTTAATTATTAGGTTTAATTAATTTTTTCAATAAAATTTTTTCCCTCTCTATTAATATTATTATTAGATTGAACTATTTTTAAATTTTAATTTTTTTATAAATTTTTAGGGTGATTCAAATTCTTGAAATTTATTTTCCCTCTTATTTAATTAGTAGTGATAATAAATTTTGAAAAATTATTTAGGTCGCTTGCTAGGATACAAAATATTAAAAGTTTACATTATTAATATTAAGAAAAAAGGAATAAACTAACAAATTTCCAGTAATAATAATTTATTCAATTTTAATTTTCAAATTTAAAAAATAAAAATAATAATTAAGTAAATTACAAACGGGTTACTAATATTAAAGTGTTACTTAATACTGTTACTAATATAAAAAATATATGTAACCTATTAGTGTCTAATTTATAAATTCGTAAAGTGTTAAGTGTTACTTAATTAAAGTTTTACATACTAGTGTTACCAATTTTAAAGTGTTACATATTAGTGTTACCCATTAAAGTGTTACATACCAGTGTTACCAATTTTAAAGTGTTGCATATAAGTGCTACCACATTTGAAAGTGTTACATACAAGTGTTACCAATTTTAAAGTGTTACATATAAGTGTTACCAAATTTGAAAGTGTTACACATAAGTGTTACCAAATTTGAAAGTGTTACATATAAGTGTTACGAATTTTAAAAGTGTTACATGATTGTGTTACTTAAAGATAAAGTGCTACAAAAGTGTTACCTAATGTTTTTAAAAAGCTGGATATCCAAATGTGTTACCAATATGTGTTACCTAAAGTCATTTTTGTACTAGTGTGGATTGATGAGATTCGAACTCGTTGCCTATTGTTACATTGACTTCTGATATCATATTAAGGAACCAATTCAACCAAAAACATAAGTTATTGGTTGAGGCCCCATGATGTTAATTAAAGCCTCAAGATATGCTTCTCACACATAATTATATCAAGAAACCAACTTAACTAAAAATTAAAGGAAAATTTGTCAAGAATAATCCCAACTATCACCCGTTAGCCAGAAATAATCCCAATTATTGATTATTTTTTAATAATCCTAACTATTGATGAAGTTTGTTGAAAACAGTCCCACTCTATTTTCAACCGGCTGTAGCAGGTTTTTTTGAGTAATTTTTTTTTACCTTTTTTTTTATAACTCTCCTTCATCAAATTAGGTATAATCTACCCTTCATCCTCTCCATCTTCTTCTTCATTCATCCTAAACCCTAAAACTTCATTCATCCTTCATCCTTCCTCCATGGTCAAGATCTAAAAGCTTCATCCCTTTAAGATTCAATGAATTCTTCTTCTTCTTCTAAGTATTCAACCCTCATCCCAAATATAGGGGTGCAATTTGTGGTGGAAGCTTGCTCATCAATGGAGGAAGGAGTTTAATGGGTTTTTGAACATGGAATGGGTAAATCAGTTTTTGAAGATGAAAGGGTAGGTTTACCTAATTTGATGAAGGAGAGTTAAAAAAAAAGGTAAAAAAAAATTACTCAAAAAAACCTGCTACAGCCGGTTAACAATAGAGTGGAACTGTTTTCAGCAAACTTCATCAATAGTTAGGATTATTAAAAAATAATCAATAGTTGGGATTATTTCTGGCCAACGGGTGATAGTTGGGATTATTCTTGGCAAATTTTTTAAAATTAAAATTAATGATTGAGTCATCAGAATATATTATATATATTCTAACACGCTCTCTTAGACAAGAGCCATTAAGGGTAAAAGTTTAGATGCTGCACATGCTTCGTAATTCATACTTTGTGAGAAATACTTCAAATATTTCATTTGAATTTGAGAGATTGTTGAGATTTCAATTTTATCACGCACATTGTCTTCTAATAAAAAAACAACTTAAAAAAAGATTAAACTAGTTGAAGCCTCAAGTACTCTCAATAATTGTGAATGAGAAAATGTATTAGTTGATGAAATTTGTTATTTGGTATAATCGGCATGTTCGTTGACATCATGGCCGTTAGCACAAGATGGTAAGTTAAGATATGGATCGAGAAGTATCAAATTAGTTTGTCTACCTAACTACCATATTTTTTGTAAAAAAATAATAAAAAAAGAAGTTTTGACGACAATTTACTATATATAAGTCAAGCAAATTTATTAAGTATATTATGGTGCTAAATGCCAATGCGATATCTTAAATTTTTATGTATGTTTTAGCTGTATTCAAAATAAATTCGACAATTTAATATTTACCTGATATTGTAGACTTATAGTCAATTTAGTTAGATCGGACTTCATGGATGTCAATTTTGTAAAAACCAACATGAACATTAGTTCCGACTATAAACAAATCTAAAGTGCATGTATTGAAATAAGCTTGATATTCGAATGAGTATCTCTAATTTTTTTGGCTTTTTAAACAACTAAAAAGTCAAAATCCAAAAGTCAACCCAAATGCCATTAACTAAACATTATCTTTCTAATAAGTAATTTAAAATATTAATCTTCAAAAATACATGACAATAACCAATGGCATAAACTATAAAAATCACTTAAATTTTGGATTTGTGTCAAAAGCAATAATCTACAATCATATCTAATAATTATTAATGACTCCTACTTTGACATCATTGAGATTAATAAAGTGCCCAAATCCCCATCAATTATCAAACAAACGAATATTTTTGTCAAGTACCAACACATTCAAATAAAACCTTTGATCAAATCTAAATGAGAATCTATCAACCGCTAACATGTACTCTAACCGATTGAAACTATATGTTCCAAACAAAATTAAGCATCATTTTCAGCATACAATTAATATTAAAAAAATGATATATATACACATTTTCTAAAATTGTATTTAATTATTAAATATTGTTTATTTTATTTTGCCACAAATTCATGTTGGAAACCATGAATTTATTTGAGAATTGGCTCAAATTTATTATTTGGCAAATAAAAAATTTTCAAATATGAATTTGGATCAAATTCCACAATTGTTTTTAAATTAATTAAAGTTGAAAATTTGAGAATGCCTACCCAAACCTTGTCATTCTCAAATTCTTCATTTATGATTTCATAATTGAAATCCATAATTTGAAATAAAATGTTTGTTCCCAAACACTACATTAATGAAAATTTGCTTATACCACTTAATTTTATTTTGCTATAAATTCCGCAGATTTTTCTTTCTTTTAATGATCTCTTGAAAGACCGTCTTTTATAAAGACGACTCTCAAAATTTCAACCCAAATCTATATTTAGAATTGTAACAATATAAATTTAGAATTGTATTGGGCTTTTGAGAGTCGTCTTTACAAAAGACGATCTCAAGTAAGAATTTGTGTATTAATATTATTTGATTGGTTTTCTTGATGACTAAATTTTCTATTTTTCTTGATTTATTAATTTTCTTGATAATTTAATTAGTAATAAAAAAAACTTAAAGTCACGTTGTAAAAATATTCTTTATCCGGTGCCTCTTTCCTACCGAACATATGTTCCCATTGAGAAGACCAGGCATAGGAATACAAAATATTAGACCCTACAATAACGTCGCACGTGATAATACCCATGATTCTTCCCCCACTGTGATTTATTTTGTCTATTACTAATATTTATTAAATATTAATACACTAAAAATATTTTACAAATTCTTGTTATAGACCGTCTATAGCATAAGCAGGTAACTATGGGTCAACCCAGTTTTGCAAAATAAGTAATTGATTAATCATCAGCTTTATTTTTAAATTTAAAATCATTAGGTTGGGTTGTTGAGAGAGTCGTCTTTGCCAAAAATAATCTCTCAGAAGACCTTCTATATTTCTTTTTAAAAGAGTTTAAAGAACCCAAAAACATGATACCCCATAAGATTAAGTGTCACAAAATAAGACCATTTGACAATATAATCGCATGCCAAAGATTTTGTTACTGTTTTTCTTGCTCGAAGGTTTTTTCTAATATATCATGTGTTCGTTTACGGTATAGTATATAACATGTTATAAAGTCTTATATATCAATTTTAATTTTTGATTAAATTAATTTTTTAATATAATAAAAAAAATAAGTCAATGTGACAAGAGTTTACAGATTTGAATCGGAATTTTTTTTATTTAGGCTTTTTTTAAGAGTATTTGGAGAAATAAGTGTCTCACAAAACTATATGTAAAAATAAGCTCCCGAGAAAAAACGCTATTAATACACCAATAATATTTTATCACTAAACTAATGTTTATAGTCGGAACTAACTAAAAATAAGCCATAAAAGTTACAAAGAGAAATAAGTTGAGTTATGCTATATCCGTTTATTTTGTCTATTACTAATATTTATTAATATTAATACACCAAAAATATTTTTAAAAGAGTATAAAGAACCCAACAACATGATACCCCATAAGATTAAGTGTCACATAATAAGACCATTTGACAATATAATCCCATGCCAAAGATCTTGTTACTGTTTTTCTTGCGCGAAGGTTTTTTTCTAATATATCATGTGTTGTTTACGGTAGAGTATATAGCATATTTTAAAATCTTATATATCAATTTAAATTTTTGATTAACTTAATTTTTTGATATAAGTGCAAAATTAAGTCAACGTGAAGAGTTTACAGGTTCGAATCACACCCATGCACCCTTTGTTTAAAGTGGAATTAATATTTCACGCAACACTTCGTCATTTGTGTTACTTCGAACCTTTTAACCTGTGTGCATGAAGAGTTGTATTAGAGTATATAATATATCCGAGACCATAATCATCAGTTTAAGTTTTTATTGAGTTAATTTTTTAAACGTGTTTTTGAAAATTGGCTTGGCTCCACCCAATCTCCCAAGCTATTAAATTATTAGTGCTATGTACTAGCCTATAAGTGGACTAATTGGAGGGACTGCAATCTTTCCATATTAGCATATTTATGGTTTTAATGCAGTAATTATTATCTGAAATTCCGCTAATCGCACTTAATGTTGATTCGTGACTCAAAAGAATTCTAATATTTGAGATTGAACACAACTTGCATATCTATCTAAACTCAAAATTAATGACATAATAAATTGAGACTCCAATCTTATGTCAAGACGCAAAATGTAATTGATTTTAATTGATATCAACAAAATCTGTTATTTGCCCAAGCCAAACACAAAATGAATACGATTCAAAATTAGATCGAGATACTTATATTTGTTTGTATACGAATAAATTCATACTACCTAATGTTAGGAAAATAGGTTACTTTAATTAGCTCATCATGTTTTAGTATTTAATTGAGTTAATTAATTTAGTGTTGTTAGAATGGAAGAGAAGGACTCAAATGTTGTTTTGGGATTGGTTGAGAAGGAATAATCACTGTACTGAAAATGATTGGGTGATGTAAGCTTGTGGTGCAATGCCTCAATCATCATAGGACGTACAAATGTAGGAAGATTAAGGCACCATATCAAAGATGTGAAAGATGCAAAATGTGGTTCACAAGATTGTTGTATTGGTGTATTGCTCGAACTAGCATGGTGAATGCTCGAACGAGCGGTTATTAGTGTGCCAATCATAGTGCAAAAACAAGGCCGTGACATATCGGAAAGAGAAACCGTTTCGATTTTTCTCGCGTTGGAAAGGTGTAAAATAACCGCGTTTTAGGACTGTTCAAGGAGAATCTCATTTTTTTGACCGATATTTGGCGATATGACAACCCGTTACCACAATCGAGACCGTTCCGCATTTTTGCACTATGGTGCCAATAGTCTCATAACCAGTCACCTTAAAATTATTGTATCATTGTTATTTGTGCTTTGTTTACTTTGTCATTCTGATCATCATATCCTTGAATTATGGTTCAACCTATTGTTTGCACCTTCAAATACTCTTCAATTGGTCTAAGGTGGCGATACATATATACTTCATATTATTTTCTTCACATTCATACTAGAGTTTGTTATATTATATGATGTATGCTAAATGTAAGTTTTTGAATCATAATATAGAAAATTTAAAGTGACAACAGAGTACTTAAAGATATTACTACTTCATCCAATCGCAATTGATTTACTTTAATTTCCTTGAAACGAGGTTTCTTTGAATTGTCTTCTAAAAGGATGAATTGAAATAGGCCGATTTCACTAATTTGAATTGAATTTGTAAATAAAGAACAATCTTAAAACAATTTATTGAATATAAGCTTGATATGAATTGAGAATACACAGAACTGAAGTATTTACAATAAAGTTAAGATAAATTTAAGTCAATAGTTAAAACTCTATAATAAAATTAATAAATAATAAGTTTATATAAGTTCATAAAATAAGGAACAATACACTGCATTTTTTTTTCATATTGTGTTGTTATGTTTGATATATGATCCAATAATCTTAATGACGCGCTTATCGAAGTACTACGTACTAATTTAATTTCATCCGTTAAATCTTATACATTGCATTTTTTTCATATCATTGGGCCAAATCGGTGATTACATTCCATATCTTTGTCCAAGACATATTGAAAGCTAAGCCAATAATCAAATATTTGTCCAAGAGAATGAAGCAATAGCTCTTGTTAGTGACAACTCCATAAATGAACCTTGCTCTTCTTGGCCTCTTTTGCAAGTTCATTGCACCTAATATTCAATTTGTTGTATCGATCACGTACACAAAAGTCTTAGAACATTATCAATTTAGTCTAATGACAAAATCATGCAACAATTTAAACATAGCAACGAAATGATGAAGTGGACGGTCTAGATATACATATATCAAAAACCGTTGATTTAGATATGAAATGGGTGGTTCAAATTTATGCTCAATTTGGGACCCTTCCACACGTGAACACCTCGTGGACCTATGAATGCATCATGCATGCCAACAACATTGATCAATTCTAATACCTAGCCTACCAAGTCTCATCAAACAACCCTCAATGTTCATTTTTCCATTCTATTTTTGGGAAAACAATAGAATATTATTAGTGTAATTATGCTTATAACTAGCTCCTAAATGGCTAATCAAGCAAGAAATCTAAAAATAAATATATTATATTATTTGCTTATCATATAAAAAAGTTACTTGGAGTTTAAACTATATAACTCAAAAAAATCTTCATAAAAGTTGAGATATTATATGATTTTCAAGAAACAGACTGCATATATCATTACAAGCTATATAAATAGATGTGATCATCAATTCATCATGATGAAGATATATTTTTAACTAAACAATTAACCATAAAATATAAGTTGAAATACATTTAGTCAACTCTAATTAATTCCTTATTTGTCTAATATAGAGCATGGTAACTATTAGTTGAAGTTCTTAGTTCTCTTGTATTTTTCACTATCACTACTAAAACTAATACTATCTGCATCATGATGATATAGATAGTATTAATTTTAGTAGTGATAGTGAAAAATACAAGAGAACTAAGAACTTCAACTAATAGTTACCATGCTTTATATTAGATAGGTAAAACTAATACTATCTATATGGTCTTGAATTCAATATCAAACAAAATATCCCATTTTAGTATCATCAATAGTTTATCTATCTTTAAAATATATATTTGAGGTTTTTATATTTCGCATTGTATGATTCTAAACATCTTTGTAAGCAAAAATGTGTAGTTGTACACTCCTTAATTAATTACTAACCCTAGACTATCTTGTTTCCAAATATTTAATTTTAATTGATTATTGTTTGTAGCATATCTTGAAAATATATGTTTTTGTGTGTTCCTAATTGTATGATGGTATGCTAAAATGTGTAGATATATACTCCTTTATCAGTCATATGCATAGTAATTAAAACATAAGTCAGCATCCGAGAAAGGAAGGTCGCGAATAAACAATACACAGTATAACTCTATGAAGAAGGCAAAGAGAAATGTGTGCACTCAATAACTAACCTCAATCAAGTTTAAACAATTAAACAAATGGTTTTTTTTTTAGAAGTGTTTAATTATTTGGTGAGTTTTTTGATAGCATATTATCTATGAAAAAATAAATAAAGTAAGGTGATCAAAGAGCCAAGTAAAGCAATTAACAACCAACCAAATTAATGGTTTAAAAAATTAGAAAAAAAACAAACAAAAGTACACAAAAAGAGAGCTAAGTTATTGTTTAAACTTGCATGGAAGTTCATTGAAATATGGTCATCATGTTGTACGTACGGATGATTTTGTGGCTTACAATTTTGATCAAGAGCCTTCTAGATATGTCATGCAAATTTCTTGGGGACGTACAAAAAAGCAAACAATGCAAACTTTGTAGTTTGTTGGTATTGTTTTGTGGTGTTTTTTTGCCTTGTTTTAAATTTTTTTGTTATAGGTGTTTCTTGAGGCGAGTGACTCTTTAGTTGCATTTTTTCTATGGATATGATTTGTCGTTTTTATTTCTCCTTTGAAAATGATCATAGTTTCTATAATCGCGATAAACTGGTACTATTGCACTGGATGAGGAAAATAAATAATAACCATAACACAAATTCTCATTTGAGACCATCTTTTGTAAAGACCACTCTCAAAAGCCTAGTCCAATTGTAAATATATATTGTTATAACTCTAAATATAGATTTTGGGCTGGACTTTTGAGAGTCGTCTTTACAAAAGACGGTCTCTCAAGAGAACATCTGTAATCATAATTATTATCAAATAAATAAATTAATTAAAAAATATAACAACCATAATTCAATCCATCATGTCACCGTTTTTTATGGTTCTTTGTTTATGTACGTGGGCTTTGCATTGCGGAATTTCTGGCAAAATTGACAACCATGAAGAAAAAGAACCAAATTATAACCATACTTTTCAATTTCTTCCTTTTTTATTTATCTTTATATTTATTTTGTCATATATACTTATACTAATCATTTTTGTCATTTGTAATGATGTAAAAGTTGCCATGAATGAAGTAAAGAGAGTTAATGTTGTCTCCAAATGAAATTATAATGAAAATGGAAAATTTTTTCTATTGTGTGCATAAAGATAATCCATTTCATCATACTACGAATTTGTTGACATTATTTCATGGATCTAGATTATCTTATTAATGAAGTTTTTTTCTATGTAAAGATAGAATATATATTTACTTGAATTTATAATCTTTTGGTTTGTAGTACTAAATAGTAGTAATATAAAAAATTGTAATGTAAATAATTATAAAATGTATCATTTCAGTCATATGCTAATGAAATTTTGATCATAAAGAGGTTTTTTTGTTCATGGTTTTTATGAAGAGATTTTCCAGTAAATTAACTTTTTATCATCAATCTAACTATTTAACACGACTATCAAAACGGACTGTTAGGATTATTACTTGCTGGTAATTACATGGCCTTAGACTTGTAAGTTTATATATTGGTATCTAATTTTCCTTTTTCATTAATTGAGTTATGAATATTGTTCAAATGTCTTTCTCGAACAAAATTAGTTCTTACCAACTACATTAATATTCTTCCAACAATAAATATCAACCCATAAATACTTACCATCTAGCTGGCCTTACATATATAGATTTGATGATAAGATATATAAATGTTTTAATGATATTATCAACTAAATTTTTTAATTTAGTTGATTATTTAATATAGTATTAAAATTTAATGTAATAGAAGATGATCATAAATTTAAATCTCATTCACCCTTTAGTGAAAAAGACGACATCAAGGTGGATCTCTAATTGTTCTGCTATATTGATTTTTATTATATTTTTACACTCTTTAAACTATATTTTATATATTAGTGAAGGTCTAAAAAAAACAAAGGATTGTATTTTTGGCAAGGGGCTACGGCCCTATGTAACCCATACTCTAATATATCACATTTAATTTTAAGACCCAAAGAGATCTCGTGTGTGAATTAATGTATAACAAACAACACAAAATAAATCTATAAATCAGGTCGTTTATCTTTTCTAACTCTTTCATAGTAGAAATTAATGAATCAAAATCAATCAAAAATTTGATAAATTAAAAGCTATATGTCATCATAAGATTTGTACTCACTCATTATTCTTACTATTCACCTAGCTAGCAACAATGACATAACACCAAAAAGAATATCAACAATGAAATATTTTCTTTTCCGTAAAAGTTTTATATAGAGTTATTTAATATATATTATTTTAATAATAGTAAGTATTTTTCAAAATTACATTTACGATTTAACATAATTTAGAGTTTTAAACATACTAAAATACATACAAGACTTTTATTCTTTTCAGGCTTTTAGACAGCAAAAGATGAGTAACGAAATAAAAGTAATGTACTGTATACGTGTTGAATAGAACAGAACAATATATAGTCTAATAGATCATATAGAAAGACTAACATGATAGAATGGAAAAAAACCCTAAAACATCCCATAAAATTTGTCCACATGTCGGAAAGTGTCCCTTAAAATGTAGGGTATTAGAAAGGAGACAAGCAAGGGATGAAAAGCCCAAGTCTTTATCAAACGCAAAATAGGGCCACTTATCAGGTGGTTTTAGTTTGTCTTGTTTTTTAAATCATTGTTTTGTGTTTATTCATTGCTAATCTCTGCTTCACTAATTCCTTCTATTTTAGATATTTACTTACTGGCCACTTTTTTGACAAATGGCTGAACAATATTTACTCATGTTGCATCATACTTAATTTCTACCACCAGAAAATATGTGTACTAAAAATTTTTGTCTTCTAAACCCTGTAATATAGCAAATTTAAAGAGAAAAATTACTTTAATTTGTATAATATAGCAAATTTAAAGTGAAGATTGAGGGAACAATACAACAACATTTTATTGCTTTAATGTCATAAGTAGCTGGCTTCCGCGTAGGGTGGGATTAGGAACTAGGAAGGGTCTGATGCATGCAACTTAGCCTTGTTAATAATATAAATATCAAAGAGGTTGATTCGGATTAACTCTAGCTAGCGACAAGTACAACTTAACATAAATAAAAATTGCACATGATTTATGTTATTTTACTTTGGTACAAATACTACAAAATCAAAGAACTATAAATCTTTCTATCCATCCAAAAAGTATACATTGGCGAGAAAACATCATCAGCATATCCGGTGTATTCCGCCCATAGAAATACTATGTCAAGGGTTCGGGGAGGAAAGAATGCGACAACCCATACCCATATAAGGAGGATTTGACTAAACAGTCCTTCGGCTCGAAGTTAGGTGGCTTATATGCTTAGCAACTCTTTTATTTTTTCAATGTGATACTTGAGATGTACACTCAACATTACAGTGAGCATTTTAAGAAAGTAAGTGTACATTGAATCAGCCTATTAAAGTACATTGAGTCGACTATAATATACTTCGATATATCGTAAGAGCATGTCATTTGAGATTTTGTATGGAGATTGGAGAGGCATTGAATAAATTTAAATTTAGACAATTACTGAATTGATGCATAAATATTGTAAACCCAAAAAAGTTTGACAGGGATGGAGGAATTGAACCTGACGTGAATCGAACACGCAACCTTCTGATCTGGAGTCAGGCATGTCATTTGAGATTTTGTATGGAGATTGGAGAGGCATTGAATGGATTGTATGTACTTGTTGGGTCAAATAGATTCATAATCACAGTACAAATTTGTTGCAAATTGCAATTGTGGATTAGTTTTTTTGGAAATTAAGAAATGTAATGTCATCTGAAACAGCAAAATGTTTTTAAAATGTTAGTTAAATTTGATGTTAAAAACAGAGGATTTCAGACAATTACTGAATTGATGCATAAATATTGTAAACCCAAAAAAGTTTGACAGGGATGGAGGAATTGAACCTGACGTGAATCGAACACGCAACCTTCTGATCTGGAGTCAGACGCGCTACCATTGCGCCACAGATCCCTGTTGATAAGTATCACTCATTTTGTGTTTATCCTATGATAATCATTCATTCTGCGTTCCTAGAGGTGAATTAAAAAAATAATTTACTTCACATTAAAAAAATTAACACAATAATAATAATTTATTGCAATTCCTGAACTTATTTATGTACATCTATATGTTAAAAATGAGGTGTTTATGACGGATTTTGATAAATAAATAATGAGTTAAATTTACCTCTAAAAGCTTTAAATATAAAGTTCGTTTGTTATAACGGACCTGATATTTAACAAAAGGGAAAAAATAACATAATAATTAGCTTTATGCCTTATAAATCTTTAACTCTCAAATTCTCAATGCATAACATTAATTTAGTGACTGTTTGTGTCATAGATTCTTTTTGTGTCATAGATTACATGACAACTAATCTATAATACGAGTCCACACAAAAGATTTGCAATGCTAAAAGTTTCTATTATTGATCATTTAACTCAAATATAAGACACGTCTCACGGTGAAAATGTCTCATACAATACAAGAATCATATCATAATCATAATAACATCTATTAAAAAAGCTGTAAAAAGCCAAATGTCAAATTTCTAGAGCACTTGTCATATGTAATTTTTCTATTGGAGTATTTAAATCTAATGAATTAAATAGCTGACCAATCTACTTCAATCAAAGATTTGACCATCAATTAATACTCTAATCTATAGATTGAATAAGAGAATGGAAACATTAAATTAAGAATCATTAAGATGATATTAACAAAGTTAAAATTACAAATTAGGGAATAAAATATTAATCATATATATCTTAATAAATTACTACTAGAGAAATTTTAAAACAAAATAAAGTAAGAAGTATTCAGATAACATTAAATAATTTATTAAAATTTAGACTGATTTAGTTATAGAAATTATTTCAACTAATCATCATACAATTTAATAAAAAGACTCAAAATCGCACGTTCATTAATTCTTTAGGAGCCACGCTAGATTAAAGAATTTTTTTGTTGATATTGGCTTAAGTGGCTAATAAAATTAATTAATCAACCAGTTATTTATTTTATTCATCTACAAACTATTTCAATTTATAACACATATAAAAATTTCATATTACCCTATTTTAACCATTATTATATATTATTTTATCTTTATATAGTATATTTAATTATAAATTATTACTGCATGTTTTTTAAAAATATATTTATATACATCTTTGTACTAAGAATTCTGTACGATGCACGGGTTTTTATACTAGTTTATGATAACAAAAATGTATACTCATTTGACAAAAGAAGATAATGAAAAATATAGCTAACGATTAATTTTTTGTTTGAGATTATTGACAAATGACAACCTTAAATATAATACATTTTAAGTTAATGGATGGCGTATAAGTATTTTTCATGTCGATTGTCGCTACCCCAATAAATCTTGATGGACCAATCTAAATTTCAATAAACCGACTTATACATGGTTCAGGTGCTTTCTTGGGACACCGTTTTTTTGTAAAAACGACTCTCAAAAGTCCAGCTCAAATCTATATTTAGAGTTGTAACAATATATATTTAGAATTGGATTGGGCTTTTGAGAGCCGTCTTTAAAAAAAACGGTTTCAAGTAAGAATTTGTGTTCTTTGCTTATGCTACACCAATTCATGGACCACCAATTTTCTTGGGCTTGCAAAGTTGATCCCAATTTATAGTCCAAGTCAGATCATCCTTCGCATTCTCATATCACAAGCTCTTGAATCTTTAAAGCACACCAGTAGGAGACATGATCATTTGGGGATAATATATAGCTATTATGTAATAAATCGTTTTGTTATCTTAGTCGGAATAAGTACCACTATTCTCAAGTAAGTTTATAAGTTCGATTTTCACTTATTATTCTCCGTCCCTCCAGCAAGTTTTGTATGAGACTGATTCACCATTAGAGTCATATCATTAGCCCAATTTTCTAATGATCATTTTAAGTTTGTAAGTGATCCAAGCAAAAAAAATAATCTCACATTAAAGAATTTGTGGATCCTCTAAAGTAGTAAGTGTGCTTTCTTTATATAAGGGTGAACACCGGTTCGAACCCGGACCAGAATCGATTGGACCGGATTTTGAGACCAGGTTACCATACCTGTTACATCTGATCCGGTTCTGGTCCAACCCTGAAAACTAAGTATTAACCAGGTTTCCAATACCTTTCAAATATAATAGATGAACAGAATCATGCAGGATGCGGCAACCATAGTGAATGAATACATACTAAGTATTGACCAATCCCATCGAGTCTGACCCTAAATTTTCCGGGTTTGGACCGGACCGGAACCCAGATTTCGGAATGCTTTCGGTCTGATTCGATTTCGGTCCAGGTTCAACCGGACCATCGGTCCTGTCTAATTTTGCACACTCCTAGTTATATATATATATATATATATATATATATATATATATATATATATATATATATATATATATATATATATATATATATATATATATATATATATAAAATTGAAGTTGTCAACTTGGTGATTTATTTATAATAGAGTATTTGATTTAAAAAATAAGATTGATGACAAATTGGAATGAATTGAAAAAGATATGGGTATGAAATAGTGATAATGTGAAATGCACAATGCAGGCCTTGATTAACATAAAATGTGGAGCATCATGAATTGCATCGATGAAGAGATCTGCCATATTTGATCTGATCATGTTACATATAAAAATGGGAACAAACAAACAAACAAGGATTTGGTGTATTAGGGTGTCATGGTGTGTAGTTAGTTAGTTACATTAAAATATTCACATGTCTACATGATTGTCTTTAGTTCTTATGTCGCGTGCTGCTTGAGGTCTTCTCTTTTTGACGTACTTCCCGAGTTACCGTCGGCATTAATCAAGCCCAACTCTACATATGCTGAACTTGACTCAGTTTTAATTCCAATTAAACTTATTTTGCACTTTTTGTAATAGTTGGTTTTTCACGTAATTTAACGTAATTTAACGTATTAATTTAATTTTTAATATCTCAGTATAATTTAATATCATAAAAATTTGATATTAATAATATTTGCATTAAGACAAATTAAATAAAATCTTTGTTGACTATGCTTTAACTTATAAATTAATAATCACAAATTAAAGGTGATGAAGGAATAGTGCATTATACTATAGTCTTAATCGCTATCTTAATCTTTTGAGACGATCACGTTACGCATTATTAGAAGTGATAGTTGCATATCTCATTCACTTCGCATTTTTAGACTTTAGTGAATGATTTATGTTGCATTTATATTTCTATATCCTAAAAGACTTTCTTAAGAGAACATGATAAAGTGTATATAATATGCTACTCCCTCCTATTTAAAATTATTGTCCACTTTTCTTATTTAGTCAAGTCACTCTAATTGTCTATTTTTTATTTTTGGCAAAGATTTTTTACCTAAATACCCCCAACTACCCCAACTTATATTATTTAAAATACCCCACTTACCACATTTTCAATTATTATAATCACTTAAAATACTCCAACTACCATTTTCTTAAAATTCGTGTCCAACCCAAAATGGACAATTATTTTGAATAGGAGAGAGTATGATTCTTTAACTTTCAACTTAATTTGTCCTTAATTTTTATTTTGGATTGTCTCATTTATTTGTTCTATTTATACGCTACAAATTAATTTATACATCTAAATAAAAAATACAAATCAAATAGGACAGGAAGTAATTAATAACTAATAAGGTAGTTAATAATGAAACAAGTTTTTTTTTTTTTTTTTTTTTGAATAACATGAAACAAGTTGAACCAAGCTGAATATAGTAAGCAATGGCCAAAAAAATTGACAGCTGAAGAATAGTTGTATTCGCTTCCAACCCTGAATTGGGTAGACTCACAGGAAAAGTGGTGTCATAATTAATAAATGGAGAAGAAACAAATAGATAGACAAACCTAAATAAAATGCACAAGACAAAGTCTCTCAAAAAAAAATCTTAAAACAAGTAGTTTATATTTTTATTTTCACTTTGATTCGTATTAAACAAGTAGCCTATATATCTAATGTGTCTCTCGGAAAAACCGCTTCTTTCAACAATCATCATCATACAATCTAATAAAAAGAATGTAAAATTCCACATAGTATTCTCATAGTGATTTGCCATATAAAATAATTCTTACCAGATTTAACATCAACTTATTCTTATAATTTATGAGTGGTATATCCTAATTAGATATGATATGTTAAATTTTCTTGTAATATTATATTTTTGAATTTAAAAGCTATATAAGATTTCCATTTAAAGTTTCTTAGAATATATAATTGTTTTTTTTTATGTTGAAATATTTCCTAATTAATAAAGTTTTTTATTAAAATTTTAATTTCTAAAATATTTCTTCAAGAAAAATATACATGATAATCAAAAATTATTTTGAGAATGACAAAAAATATTATGATAACATTATTGAAAGATAACCCAAATTTGCCTTGAAAAGTATGAGAGCTTTAATTAATATTTATATTAACGATTGAATTTTTTAATTAAAAACACTATATATTCTAAAATTTTCTACCTACTTTATAAGAAATATTATAATTTTATATTGACAACATGTAATTGCATCTCTATTAAAAACTTCGTATATTGCACGACTTTCTATACCAGTTTGTGAATAAAAGTAGTGTTTGTTTTGAACCAACTCAATTAAAAATTTAAGCGACGGTTGAGATCCAAATATATGTTATATATCTTAACACGTCCTTTTTCATAAGAGGTTTTTGAGATAGAAGTGTAGATACAACACAGACCCTCCTCATTCCTGGAACTGATTATTTCACTTTAAATGAAGGGTTGTTGAAATTTGAACTACACTGAATACTAATACAATATTATTAAACCAATTCAACCAGAAACTTAGCTTTTTAATTAAGACAAGACTTGATCCTCTCATCTTCACAACTTACTGTATAGGAGTATATAATACTCCATATCGCATTGAGAATTTTTACTTTCTCACCCTAATTAAAATGACACTGATACAATAAATGGATTCAAAAAAATCAAAAAAAAAAAAAGATAAATGTTATATTGATAATTTTTAGCATGGGTAACAAACAAGACAATTGAAAACAGTTTGTAACTCTCAGAATCTCAGTCCCAGAATTTTTGGATATCACTATATATAATTCATACCTGTGATAGTTTCTGTATACAACTCTTGTGTTTGGTACGTTCATTCCGAACCAATAAGTCTTACTTGTATAAGGTAATGTTTTTTAATCCGATCTAATTTGAGTTAATTTTTTTATTTTCTGTAGTTTTTTTAATTTAAACAATAAACAAGTTGGGATTGTTAAATTATATAACATATCAAGTAGTCTCAACTATCAGCTTAAGTTTTTGGTTGAGTTGTTCCTAGACATGGTATCAAAGGTAGCTTGATCTCACAGGTTCAAATCTTAACCACTCCTCTTTAAAGTGAAGTATATAGCGCCAAATACGAGGACATGTGTTGCATCCACACTTCTAGTCCAAAATCTATTGTGTGAGGGGCTTGTTATCTCAATCTTTAGCTTAACATTTTGGTTGAGTTGGTTCTTTATCTGGGATGATAATTGAAACCCTTCTTCATATCAATTATCCACTTAAAATCTTCATATACATTACCTATCCATTACACTTGGGTGATTAGAAATTAATCTTATGATCACAGTTGTTCACATTGATAGATTCGTAACACCTTCCTCATTTATTCATTTAACTAGGTATATTCATCACGGTCATACTGATATATATGTGTGAATTGTAGAGGAAAAGAATGGAGTCGGGGACGCCAAATACAAATACAAATACAGGACGAATGGATACGTCAAGTATAAGTTTAATGAAAGAACTAAAGAAGGTGAGTTTGGTAGCAGCACCAATGATAACAGTATCAATACTACAATATATGGTTCAAGTTGTGGCGTTAATTATGGTTGGTCATCTTGGGGAACTTCCTTTAGCTAGTGTTGCCATTGCCATCTCTGTTACCAACGTTACTGGCTTTAGTCTCTTTGTAAGTTTGCTTTACATTCAATATTCTCCCTTTTTCATTATCGTTACAGTCTGTTTGTTTATTAGTACTAAATAAATAAATGGTAGATTGATGATTATAATTTTATGTAATTTGGTAATCAAAATCGGTCAACAACCCTATTAATCATGTTACATGTCATCGGGGATCAACACTTCGCTCAAATTAACAGTTAAAATGATATAAGGGCTAATAAAAAATAAAAAAATGAAGCCAAGTTAAGTAGAGATGATAATTTTGAGATATGTGGTTCGCATTTTTATACAAGATTTAAAAATTAAAATTTGTTATGATGAATTTGTCTTAATTTTATAAAAATAGAGTTTTGATTTGCTATTATATAATTATTGTGGTTAATGTATCAATCATTTGATTATAGTGTATCGGCTATTTAAACCCCTAAATAGTAATTCAACATGTATTATGACTTCGCCCTTGTTGCTATTATAATATTTATGATCGAGTATGCAAACCTCATTGCCAATTGTCTGATAAATTTGTCATGTGAGTTGACCCAGCCATATCACGTAGGATCACATATGGGTTATTTTTCCAATATTGTTACCCCTTCCAATTCATATTGGTTAAAATGTACATGTTAATGCATTCATGTGCTCTAGCAAGGAATATGAACTAATGTAAAACACATTGTTGGCAGATAGGATTATGTGGTGGGTTAGATACACTATGTGGGCAAGCATATGGAGCCAAACAATACAAACAAATAGGAACATATGTTTACAGTGCAATCATATCTTTACTTGTTATCTGCATCCCAATCATCCTATTATGGATTTTCATGGACAAACTACTTATATTACTGGGTCAAGACCCAGAAATATCCTTAGAAGCTCGAAAATTTTCGGTTTGGCTAATCCCGGGACTCATTGCTGCTGCCATTTACGATCCTATGATTCGGTTTTTGCAATGTCAAAGTTTAGTTATGCCATTGTTGTTAAACTTTGGAGCTGTTCTTGGAATAACAAGTTTATCAGCTTGGATTTCTGTTTATAAATTGAAGTTTGGGATTGAAGCTGTTGCCTTTTCTCTTAGCCTTTGTGGGTGTCTAAATATATTGTTTCTTGGGCTTTATATTAACTTTTCTTCGGCTTGTGAAAAAACTCGTGTACAATTCTCCAAACAAGTTTTCTACAATATTTGGCCTTTTCTTCGATTTGGGTTTCCTGCTGCTTTGATGGTTTGGTAAGATATCTTCTCTCACTCACGATATTAATGCATATCAGCAAGTTTTGTATGAAACTATCACATTATGAGACAGTAAATGCACATCAAGTCAGCTAATAAGGATGGTCTCACCATGAGACTGTCTCATTTGAGAAATAACACACATCAACAAGTCTTGTATAAGATCGTCTCACTTTGAGACAAGCTCATACAAACAGTTCATTAGTAAAAAATATGAAAAAAAAGAATGAAATCTAATTTCACTTGTACATGAAGCAGTTTTCTTTAAAAATTTGAGTTGATCTAATTAAAGTCGTCATAAGATGAGACGGTGTCAATAAAAGATTAATGTTTTTTATATGGATATGTCTCTAAATGTATTATGACGCGTACAATAGCCTCAAGTGGTGGGCATTCGAAATCGTGACGTTAATGGCAGGTCGTCTACCCAATCCACAACTAGAGACATCGGTACTTTCTATATGGTACGTATACATATACAAAAAGCATACTTTAAAATTATTATTATATATTGAATGTATTACTAATTCAAAATTAATCTTACCTCCTCCTATAAGAAAAGATTATCCACTACACAAACTAAAAAAACTATGATGTTAGTCCTAGGTGAACATCATAGACTTTGTGGAGTCGATAATCTTTTCAAGATGGAGGAGCACAATTTTGGATTCGCAGTTTAAATCTATCAACATTACACTTCACAATACCACTTGGATTAGGTATTGCTGTTGGGTATATTTCTCCATCCCTTAACTCATTTCTATTCAGTTTGATTCATATCCGAAAATTGAATTGGGTATGATGATGTTGATGATACAATAATTAAAAATTATACTCGTACTGATGTTTGGATGCAGTATAAGAGTGTCTAATGAGATCGGAGCAGGAAATCCATATGTAGCAAAGCTATCGGCGTGGGTTGTAACATGTACCGTTGTGATAGAAGGCCTTCTTGCAAGTGTGATCCTATTTGGTTGTCGTCATATAGTAGGCTACGCTTACAGTCATGTGAAAGAAGTCGTTAATTATGTATCTACATTGGTTCCTTTCCTTTGCATTTCCATCATCACTGATGGCCTTCAGATGGTCCTTTCCGGTTAGTTTCAGTTTTTTTTCTCTAATAAACAACCAATACCTATCTTTTTACCAAATATCTCTATAACAACTCGCTTAAACAACTAGCTTAAACCACTCAACAACTACAACCAACAACCATTCCTACATGAGTTTTTCAATTTTTTACAGCAGTCTAAATTTTCACCATAACAACCAAAAGCAATGGCTGAGCAGGAATTGCAAAAGGAAGTGGATGGCAGAGACTTGGAGCATATGTTAATCTAGGAGCGTTTTACTTGGTTGGGATTCCGGTGGCTATAGTGCTCGGATTTGTTTACCATATGAAAGCGAGAGGCTTATGGATCGGAATACTAGTTGGATCAGTCTTACAGTCGATACTACTCCTTGTAGTAGCTGCACAAGCCGATTGGCAAAAACAGGTAAATCATCCCCCATTTCCAATTTGTGTGGAGAACTTACTATTTTCTGCTGTGAACCAACTGAAGCATTTAAGTCTAAATGCAGGCTAGCAAGGCAAGGGAGAGAACTGAAGGTAGTAATGAACAGAATGTGAATGAGACACCTGATTGATTGTGTAGTGATCAATAGTGCAATTTTTAGTCGATGTCTACATTAGATTTCCTCTATTTTTGTTTTGTTCTTTTGGCTTTCAGTTTTTGTAAAGATAAGGCAATAATACATTACCTTTATATATGTTTATAAGTTTAAGGGATATTAACATCTGAAATTGATGAACCCATATTAACCCACTTAGCTCAAGAGGGGAGTTGAGAGGCTATCTACACAGGGAAGAGCGGAGAAGACGAAGAAAGGAAAGGGAAGAAGTGAAAGAGCATTTCAGGGTTTGGAGAATCATCTTGCAGGCACGAGGGGGAAGGAGGAATTGATGTTCCTGTAGGTAGTGAGAATCGAATTCGTGGTGAGAGAGAAAGTCTTCAACCACTAGGTCAACCTATGATTTTGAACTAAAAGAGCATTGAATGGAATAGGAGTTGGTGCTTCGGCCATAAGGTCAAACTGTCGAACTCGTGAAGAGGCATACATCTCGAATAAGTTTAATGTGGTTGATCTTGAACCTTTAGTCATTGCTGAAAAACCGTCTTAGAAGTAGAAACCTATTCAGATCCTTTGAGAAAAAGATGTTCACTATGAGGAAGGATATCACGATGATGATGGTCTTTTGGTCTAATCGCATACATAGAAGGCAAGGCCAATCGGAAACCTAAGTTTCCATAGATGGATCCTCATTTTCCTTTAGTGGTTAGTTAATTTAACAACATCAAACCAAAAACAATAGGCTGCATTGGAATTACTTTAGTTCAAAGTAGTGAAGTCTAAATTTGATTCCAGGTTGACTCCAAAAATTCCAGTCCAGTCCAGATTTTCCCTTCCTTAGTCCAATTATAATCTTAAAAAGACATTTAAAACTTTAGGCAAATTTATCATATGTATTGCCCATGTTATCCTTAGTTTCATTTCAAATTTGTATTAAAAAAAACTGTTAGAAAACTAAATAAATAAAAACAACTCGTACGATAACACAAATCAACCTCTCTTGTAGATTATTCATCTAAACATCACCGATAATATAATGCCAAAACTTAGTATTTAACGTACAACTCGTACAATGCTCCTAACATTTGGCCAAGATTGGTTGCAATACAAAAAAAAAATTTCGGGGAAAAAACATGAGATTTATATAAACTGAGGAATAGAACCTTAACAGATCAGCCTATCACAAACAAATTAGAAGAAAAATTACCAAATACTGGTTTTTGGATGAGACAGAAGACTTTCCATACTCCTCTCCTTGCCACAAAACTGAAATATAAGAGCTAAGAGTTCTCCTTCCATCGGTGTCGGCAAGAAGGGCACTCGTAGAAATTGGTCTGCCCTTCATCTGCTGATCTCGTCTGTTGATAAAAGAGTAGAGTTCAGCTCTCAAATGAACAATCAAATTAAAGGAATAAGTTGAACAACAAGAATGCATATTGCAAACGTGTTTTAGAGCTTACTTGTCTTGAATCAACTAGCTCAACGGGGCTATGTCCACACTTTTCACATGGTTGGTTAATCTGCAAAAATGGGATGAGAGAATACCGTAAGCAAAACTGATATTTCGATTTAAATAAAAAATGTTGTATATCGGGTTTCCGAATCTATATGCACTAGTCTCACTAACCTGTTGTCTTTGCACTTTCACTTCACCAGTAAGTACGCCATCAACCTTCACAAATGGCTCTATCTGTAATGACCTTCTAATATACTTACAAGTGAAAGAGAGCAGTGTCAGCGAAAAAGAAAAAGAAACAGCCCCAGCAATTCAGAAAAATCAACCATAGAAATTAAGTTCACTCAATGTAATACTACTGTTTTGCTTCTCAGAAAAATGAGTCTCTCTCCGTAGAAAACTAAATTAATGCATGTTGTAGTTTCTCTCAGAAAAATGAGTCTCTCTCAGAAAAATGAGTTCCAGTGAAGTAACAGGAACACCCTCCCGGCGTGACAAAGCATCAGCCACGGTGTTTGACTTGCCTGGATTATAGTGAATAGTGAAATCAAAGCCCATAAGTTTCATGACCCATTTTTGGTATTCGGCCCCAATTTCCCTTTGTTCAAAAATGAACTTGAGGCTATATTGATCAGTCCGGACCATAAATTTTCGACCCATTAAATAATGTTTCCATCGGAGAATAGCAAACACGATCGCCATTAATTCCCTCTCATATATAGGTTTTTGTTGCGCACGGCTACCCAAGGTACGACTAAAATAGGCTATGGGGTGGTTATCTTGAAGAAGAACGGCTCCCAAACCATGTCCCGAAGCATCGGTTTCTACTACAAAGAGTTTGGTAAAGTCTGGCATGGCCAATACCGGAACCTGAGTAAGGGCATGTTTAAGCTTAGTAAAAGCTGCCACAGCAGTATCATCCCAGTGGAATGCATCTCTCTTCAAAAGGTTGGTGAGTGGATGGGCTTTGTGGGCATATCCCACAACAAACCGTCGATAATATCCCGTGAGTCCCAAAAATCCCCGTAACTCCCGAATATTCTTGGGTCTAGGCCACTCTGCAATAGCCGAAATTTTTTCAGGATCTACGGCCACTCCCTGTGCTGATATGATGTGGCCCAAATAGGCCACTTGGCAAACCCCAAAGCTACATTTACTTTCATTAATAACCAGTGAATGAGATGCTAGTGTATGCAATACAGTATCAACATGAAGTTTGTGGCTATGCTCATCGGGACTATACACAAGTATGTCATCAAAAAATACAAGTACGAACTTGCGTAGGTAAGGTCGAAATACCTCATTCATGAGAGATTGAAATGTAGCCGGTGCATTCATGAGGCCGAAGGGCATAACCAGGAATTCGTAATGGCCGTCATGAGTGCGAAACGCCGTTTTGCACACATCAGCAGCTTTCATTCTGATCTGGTGGTAGCCTGATTTCAAATCCAGCTTAGTGAAAAAGGTCGCTCCCGCTAATTCATCTAGTAACTCATCAATAACTGGAATAGGGAATTTGTTTGGCACAGTGACTTTGTTCAAGGCCCGATAGTCCACACAAAATCTCCATGATCCGTCTTTCTTCTTGACAAGGATAACAGGGCTAGCAAAAGGACTAGTAGAAGGTTGGATAATACCGGCTTTAAGCATATCTTGCACCATACATTCAATTTCGGCCTTCTGAGCATACGGGTATCGATAAGGGCGAATACTTACAGGATCGCTTCCGTCCCTAAGAACAATTGCGTGATCCTGGGGACGTGAAGGAGGTAGATGAGGTAAAGGTTGGGTTACTTGAGGGTATTTGGCTAATGTGGAGGTAAGGAAAGTGGGAATAGGGTGAGGTTTAGTTGTCGTGGACATGGGTTTCTGTAAACCATTACATTCGATTAAGATGCCCTCCTTTTCGGCCTTCAATAATTTCAACAGAGATTTTAATGAGACCTTGGAACATTGAAGACGGGGGTCTCCTTGAAGTGTCACACCATGCCCTGCCCATTGAAACTTCATAGTCTGGGTTTTCCAATTGACGGCCACCGTGCTCAATTTTTCAAGCCATTGAATGCCCAAAATAACATCCAAACTCCCCAACTCAAGAGCGAAAAATTGATCAGAAATTTCGATACCTTGCAGCGACAACAGCACCTCGCTACAAATTCCGTCTCCGTAAACTTCCAAACCCGTACCTAAGGTAACTCCAAATTGTTTGCATGGAGAAATGGTAAGCCCTAAGTGTTTGGCGGTACTGGTGGAGATAAAATTACTACTGGCCCCCGAATCAATCAATACCCGCACCACCGTTCCAGCGATTCGACCACTCAACTTCATCGTTTTGGGTTTTGTAAACCCGACAATCGATTGCAACGAAAGCCCAGCCAACGGGTCAACCCTCTCAGTTTGTTCTTCTAAGTCCTCCATATCTTCCTCCTTACTTAACTCCTCGTCTTCATCGATTAATACCAACCGCAGTTCACTGTTTTTACATACATGATTGTATGACCATCGTTCGTCACATTTAAAGCATACACCACGAGATCGCTTGTCACGCAACTCCTTCTCTGTGAGGGGTAATGATTTAGGCCGAAAATTGTGGGGTGATTTGGGATTTGGGGATGTCGGTTTGGTGGAATTTGCGGAAAGTGTTTGTGGGTTCTGTGTTTGGAAATTCTGGTTATGAGGGTGGGGTTTATTTAAATGAGTGGGATTAGTATAGTTAGTGGGATTATTGGGCCCCCACTTACCATACTCTCTGGGCCGCCCATAGTAAGCCTTAGCCCAATCTTTTTGTTCTATTTTCTCAGCCCATTCCATAGCTATTTTTAGATTAGTGGGGTCCATCAGCCTCAATTCACTACTCACTGATTCCTTAAGTCCAAATAAAAAGACTCCTAATGCTATATCCATGGGTACCGGCCCTAAGGGAGTCATCTTCTCCACAAAATTTTTGCAGTAATCCTCTACACCATGGGTGTGTTTAACTGCTAACCATTGTTCAACAAGCCCGCCCTGATTATGAGGTCGAAATCGCCTGAGAAATAACACCTTAAAATCCCTCCAACGGTTTATCGGGCTCTCTTGATTCTCCCAATGAAACCAAAACTGAGCATCACCCTCCATACTAATGGCCGCTGCCTCTAGCTTAGCTTCCTCACTGAGATTGTAGTAAGAAAAATACCTTTCAGCCCTGAGAATCCATTCGTCCGGATTGCCACCGGAGAACGTGGGTAACTCCAATTTTCGCACCTTCCACCCTCCATGATTCTGATTTATGTTGTTGCCACCGGCGTCCATCATAAATTCAGGTACGTCCGAATTTGGGTTCCATATTGGGGTTGTAGATGTTATCCCTGACCCAGAGATTGGAACGCCCCTTCCCCGTGGTGTTAGAGGAGGAGGGTGGCCCAAAATACTAGGTCGGTTATGCGCCCATGGACTGTTCATCATCTGATTTAACGATTCCTGCATTTTGAGTTGGTTCTCCACCATTAATGCCACCGATTTATCAAGCTCTGAGTATTTAACCTCCATGGATGTTTGATTTTCCACCATTTTTTCTTCAAATTGAGCCATATCAGTGTGTATCTGGGCCGAAACCCGTTGAGCCAACTCCTCGAAATCTTGCTCGAGTTGCTCAATTCGCTGTTGGTTGGTAGGATTACCCATTTCAAGGTAATTTGGTACTTGCTCTGATACCAGTTGTGGTGACCCAGCCAAGATTTTAGTGAGTACAGAAAAAAAGAGAAAGAAGAAGAGAAGAACAGAATAACAGAATTGCAGAAGAGAGAGAGAGAGAAGAGGGAGAGGGAGAGTACAGACAAAGGGGGAATGTATGTGTATATTCCAGTATATCAATCACCTTATTACATCATATATTAATAGCTACAAGTACTACAAAACTTGCTGCCATGGGATTGGTAAAATATGCCTTCTAGAATATACTCTCTAACAGAAAATCAGCCACCTCATCATTTTGTTGTTTGCCCATTTTCTCCTCATATTTTCTTGCGTCTATGGTAGACCTTTAAACCTGTATCTGGATCAGTAGCTGGTACAACAGTTTCCCCCTCCGATATTCCTGCAAACTGCTACTTCTCTGATATAGCAGGAGGAAAACCAGGCTGTGTGTATTCTACCTTACTCCAACTTTCTCCTTGTTTGCATCTTCATGGGTTTCAATGAATCATGCGTGACCCGGGTTCATACTTCAAATCTATTGAGGGAAGACTCTGGGAGTGTTTGGCAAGTAGCTTATTTATTGGTTTTCTTGTTGGCTTTAAACTTTTAGCTTTTTGGTTGGTCAAACAGCCAAAAAAAGAATTTGGTATATGGCTTTTAAGTAGAGCTGTTCATGGGCGGACTTGGGCGGGTAGCGGACCGGGTAGCACCTAAAAATTCTACCCGCGGGCTCAAATATTCAAAAGCCTGCCCGCATTCGCGGGCATATTTTTTTGTCGCTACCCGCCCATTTTTAAAGCGGACGGGACCCGCGGGTAGGCGGGTATTTTTATATAAAAATTAGAAACATAAAGCATATTATAAAGTTAAGTTTTTATAAGAACAAACAAAATATAATACATTATCTAAAATACTCTAAATATATATAAAGTCTCAAAATACTCAAATTACATTAATATTGAATATAGACGGTGGAGTCGGCTACTTGTTCGAACTTTGATAGTCGACTGCGTGAGTGCTTTGAGGGTTAAAAATATCGAATGTAGATAGTAGAATTAGAAACTTTATTAAAGTCTAAAAGAAGTAAAACCTTAATGCTAGTAGAAGAGTGATAAACTAGAGTTGGGTATGGGTCATGTAGTAGTATAGTTTTTAATTAATAGAATTAATTATTTAATAAATAATATATTAAAGTAAGTGGGCGGGCGGGTATACCCGCGGGTATTTTTTTGATGTCGCTACCCGCCCGTTTATCTTGGCGGCCGGGTATTACCCGTCCAAACATTAAATTTTTTTGAAAAACGTTGTCCATGCCCGCCCGTTTTTCAAGCCGGATGGGTCGGGCCTGGCGGGTAGCCCGCCCATGAACAGCTCTACTTTTAAGCTAGCTAAAATCTTAACTTTTAAACAAAAACCAAAAAGCTACTCATTGTAGCTATTTTCATTGGCTTTTAGTTTTAGGCTACTTTTCATCTAACAAACGGCCAACTAATAAATAATTTTTACCAAACATCTCCTTTGTAGTTGGCTTAAAATATGGTCAATACTTTTCAGCTGGTCAAATCAACAAACAGTTTCAGCCAATTGCCAAACAGAACCTTCATTTGCTGTTTACTTGATAAAGTTGATGAGACTGCAAGGGTCTGTCAAAAGAGTGACCATGTATCCGTGAAACATGACCAATCACACTGCACGTCCTTATGGGGGAAGACTATGCACAAAAGTTAAAGAATGGCATGCAACCCATGCATTTGAAGAATCACATGTGTGATATTGTTGAGGAGCCATAAGAGTTTGGGTGAGATGTGCACATTTGGCTATTCAAAATGTTTGGCTCTTAAAGTTAGCATAAGAGTAGGATATTGGTTAGAAGATTACGTATGAAGTTCTAGTGTTTTAGACTTGTGAAGTAATTAGGATGAATTGATTAAGACGTTAATTTTTAGTTTTTCAAGCATAAGTAGATGTGATTATACAACAAGTATCCAAAGCCTTGGTTCCAACAATATGGGGTTCGCTTCATGAACCAACACTTCAAGTTGCATTGTACCATAACTAAATTATGCTTGCGTTTGCTTGTGCAAAATCAAGTGACCTTTCTGTATCCTTGGATCAACTTTAACCATTAAAAGTCTGAAAATACACCTAAATTTAGAAAATATCTTTTACAAAAGAGAAAATATTAAAAGCTTTGCAAGTTTGGACTTGAGTTGAGAAATACGTATCCCGTTTGATCTTGATTTGTTTGATTAAAAGCCTAACTAATCAAACTCATTCTGGTTCATTCAACAATATTAAACTTTTCCTGTATAAGTTGAGAGGGGGCCCAATTATCCAAGGATTAAACACAAAAACTTGGACGAGACGGTCTCATTATGAGGTTGTCTCGTCCAAGACCAGCTGAGGATTAAATGACTTTGAGCAAAAGCCAAAAGTCATGTGTGTTGCAATCTACAATGACGAGACGGTCTCATTATGAGACCATCAATATGGGTCGACCCAATTCGCGCGTGTAACAACATTTCATTTTTCTGGGCATTTATCAATTTTGACCTTAAAGGTATCAATTTTGAAAATTGATATATTTTAGTCAAAATTGATACCTTTAAGATCAAAATTGAAAAATGCCCACAAAATGAAAAAATGTCCAGGTTGTTACACGCGCGAATTGGGCCGGACCAAATTGACGGTCTCATTATGAGGCCGTCTCGTCCAAGACCAGCTGAGGATTAAATGACTTTGAGCAAAAGCCAAAAGGCATGTGTGTTGCAATCTACAAGAGGTTCCTTTTTCAAGACCTCAGTTTCACCTAGACTAACTAGGGATTCAGATTATTATCTAATAATGGAGAGATCATTTACGTAATTGGGGTATTCCTTGATTTATACCCAGATTGTTACCATCATCACAAAGCAGTTTCTGCTTCTGATCATGCAACACTAGTGTTTGACACTCATGGTTTCAAGACTTTCAATAACAACCCTATCAAATTGAGAATTGGTGTCTAACTTTGCAGCCAATATCTCAGCTTAGTCAGCAACATTGTAATTTGCAGTTGCAAGTCCAAATTCCTTGTATGTTGTAAATGAATTGCAAAAGTAATAATGTAGAAATCTACATAAAAAAATATATATTTCAATCATTATTCACATATATTCTTCTCCATTTATTCTTATTTGTCGTCATATGCAGCTCATGTCCATAAATACCTAAGAATGGTTTTCAAAATTGTTATCCAAGTCATATTTGACCTACCTCCTCTTCCAAGAGCCCCAAGTTTCAACTTTTTGCTTTTATTAAAATTATGACATTATTCAACGTCTTTGCACATAACCTAAGCAACATATAGAATTTTTTTCCATCTTCTCTCAAATATAAAACTCCAAAACCGTTCCTTATATCCTCAGTCCAAATTCTATTCTTCATAGTAAAACCGCCCATCCATCCAAGCATATGAAACTAGGCTAACTCATCTAGCTAGTATAATCTTTTCTAAAAAATCAACATTGCTACCCATATGTAGTCTTGTTCTAATGATTATTCAGTATAATTTTACCTTAAAACTTAGTAGAACACCTCCAAAAGAACAAGAAAAATAGAACAAATAAATTACTTTGAAAAATCGAACAAATGAATAAGCATTAAGTTAGGTTACCACATCAAAATTTCCATTAAATTTCCCGCAAATTTCCTTTCCACTTTGGTTATTATCGATTGATGCTTCTTCATTCTATTATATTGCACTTCTAACATTTGATTGTGCTCTTTGCCACATTGATGTTAATTTAATAAGTCAAATCAACTATACAATATGCATCAACTTTAAATTTCCAAACACGGCCAACATTTTATTATGCACACAATTAAGCTCCGATAAATTAGAAATTAGACACAGCAATATAAGCATACCTCTGCTGATATAGTATAATGTGTTTCTTTCCCTGCAATCGCTGAAGAAAAAATACACATAATAAATTAATAAATTGACAATCGATGGAAAATTCACAAAAAGGTCAATTGTGAATATTATGGTACTAATGAACACTATTAAAGTAAATAATATTAAACCTTAAAGCATTCAAAAGTGAAGAAAAAAACATAACTATCCTGGCTAAAATAGCACTCCTAGTCCTAGTAGACGAGACCTACATATACTAGAATGCGGAAAGCCCCATTAGAACAAACAAAATTTCTTTATAAGCTCTCACATTTTCTAGTACATAACTCTCACATTTGCTGTACAAGCTCCGTTGTCTCAAACAGACAAATAATAGAGCACTCCAAATGAAACCCTAATAATTGATATAAAAAACCCATGATGAACCATCTTATTCATAAGTTTATGAATTGTACAAACATAAAGATGAACTCAACATGTGAATGATATGATGCAGGATGTCTAATAATGAAATCCACAGATTCCAAGTTCCAACTTTAAGCAAAATAATCAAATTGCATTCAAGCACATAAAATACATCCAGACAAATGCACCTATCTTGATGCAATGGTTCACCTTATATACCAACTATCACAACCCAGTACAATCAATTGAGACTAGTCAGACAAGACCAAATATTCATTAATCCATGAATATATATCTTCAAAACTCGAGGTTCTGTTTTTTATTTTTTTAAAAAAAGAAAGGAGCAAGTGATAATTGAATACCTTTGACAGCTTTCTTTGAGAGGCACATAGGGCAGCGAGCATGCTTAGTTGAAATCAAAGACAGCATGGTTCCGCATAAATCGCAGAACAAAAAGTCGCGCCTTCTACAATAATCCATGTAATTATTTTCCCCTGCAAATCTTAGATAACAAGAATCATGAAATTGATGTTCTGAAAAATGCAGATAAAATTCCCAACAATTTAAATATAGAAAATTTTGAAAATCTTATTTGGGGAATGGGTATCAAGGTACAATTGATATGAACAGATGAAATGGGTAAACAAAATTGTACCAATTAAAAGCAGAGTTATGCAGATATTATAGAAATGTAGAGTGCAATTAGAAATGGAAACGACTTGTTGAAATTAGGGTTTGGAGAAGAGATAAGTAAAGGTAGATAAAGACGGTTAAAGGAACAACCTGCGGGAGAAACGACGCGGACGGTGAGGAAGACAGAAGAATGACGGATGATCGGCTGAAGTCTTCGTGATTGTATGTCGTTAAGGAGTACGGCGTAACTGCCGGCGGCGAAGAAGAACTACCGGTGGTGAGTAAAATCTGCCGACGGTAAGGACTGACGGTGACGGCACGTCGGCACTCACAATTGAGGGACTGAAGAGACTAGAAAACAGAGTTACTCACAAATGAGTGAATGACTAATGAGCATAATAGCATACTCACGCAATTAGGGTTTTCGTTGTTGAATATTATATAGGTTTTCTTTTCAACATCAAAAATGTGTTAATGTACTCACAAATGAGTGAATGCTTTAAGGTTTAATACTCCCCGAATCATTTTAGATGTCTTATTTGGATTTTACGGTTATTAAGGGTGGTGTATGATCTATTAAAAAGTTGTAGTTGGGTATTTTAATTGATTAAATTAATTGTAAAGGTGGTAGTTGGGTGTTGGGAGTAGTAAAAGTGGGGGTATTTAGGTGAAAAAAAGATGAAAAAAGAAAATGGAAAATTGATATGAATTTGCCAAATAAGAAAATGCGACAACTAAAAAGATTCGGAGGGAGTATCATTTCCTTGATGTCCATGGATTCGTGCTATTTGACCTATGTAGGAGGCGTCACTAGCTAAAACCATCTCATACAATAATTTTTGATAAATTTGAAATTTAATTTATTTTTTATAAGCGGATTGAATCATACTTAGATTTGTTGGATTAAAAACTTGAATTTCTGATCTATAAAACGGATTTGAATTAGATTAGTGATTCATTGTCAACATGGATGTCAATACACATTTTTGTGAAGCACAAAAAAACTAATAATATTTAAATCAACTCATTAACACATATGCATCGAGTCGTCTTGGGTTGAGTTAGATTAGGGTATAAGAATTGCTCCTTTTTCTATATAGGACCCGAATGAAACTAAAGTGCAAAAGTGTAAACATGAAAAAAATCAAAAACAATATAATGAAAATTTTGATAAAAGCATTTTCGGTGAACGTGACAAAAATAGTTTTGACTTTGATTGCTCCCGAAAATATTTTATCTCCTAAGTGTCAAAGAGAATTGGACTATATCAACCAATAATTTGTTTATTGGTTGGAATCGGTCATCCCTCAAACTTAACTCCAAATAAAAAAAAGCATACCTAATTAATTGCCCAAATCAAAAAATCAGCATACCATTTCTAATGAGACGAATAGGTTCAAATATTTTACATGTATTTATGCTTTTTAGTCGGATAATACTCTAACCACTATCTCATATAGCAATTTGCCTTTAAAGACAAACAAAAAAAAATGTTTAATAATTGAGACTTCTATTTAAAATAATAATTTTATTTTATATAAAAAAAATCTTAAGAACAATTTTACATGCAAAGCAACAAGTGAAAAAAAATGTTGTCTAAAAGCAAGAATTTTTCACTAACCAATACTTCATTTAAAGAAATTCATTGAAGATTGTTCCAATCACATAATGAGCTAAGATTAAACTCAAACAAAAAACAAAATTTAGAATTTGAATCAAGCTTATATACATGCAAAAATGTGACAAATAAATTTAAACTTTAACATGTTTCTATTTACATAAAGAAATTATCATCATCATACCCAATATATTTCTTAGGGTCAGGGTCAAAAAAGAATTGAATGACAGACGTCCATACTCCATATCTAAAAGAGATGAATGAATCCTCAACTCGAGAATGAATAGAAATATGACAACAAATTTGATAAATTCAATTCAACTCATGCATAATCACAATTCACAAGGAATGACAGAAAAACAATTCTCACAAGAAGCATAGAATTTCCTATCCATTATTTATCAAAGCAATGGAATGTTCACTAATTTACAAGGAAAAACATGTCTGCATCATCAGTTCCAATATCTATGGAAATCTCAAGAGTCCTATGATGTTCTCCACTGCAGTTCGATCTGAATGCGACCATTTTTCGAGTCGATGAGATTGTAATTTTGGTTTATTCTTTTATTATTGACTACATCCGCGAGATTAATATCAACATATCCTAGAGTTTCCTGTTGGAAACAGCAACATGAGATCAAAATTGCTGTCATGGTTTTTATCATTAAACCAAAAAACTTCGCAATGGACATACCTTCGGATGAATTAAACCTATTCTGGATGATGCACTTATCACTTCTACGTGTAGTCTATCGTTTGTTGGTGGTTCCTCTAGCATAAACTCAAACTCTTCGTCCCATCTGGGATCTCGGTTTTTCTTTATCATCTGCGAAAATGAGGCGGGTAACTAATGTTAAACTGACAAGGGGTATCAGAAAGCAGCAATAAAATACTCGGTTCATGAAGCGGTTATTGAACAATTAGTTAATGTCAAGAGGTCAACTCAACCAAAAAATTAAGTTACGCCCCCTCGCACAAGGGCCTTTAGGACTAAAGTGTGGATGTAGCACAACAGGTCGGGCCCTTGGTAACCCATTATCTTTCCTTCATATTGGCTTCAAATACAATATCGAGAAACCAATTCAACCAAAAACTTAAGTTGATGGTTGTAACCTTTGAATATGTTAAATACTCTATCACGCCCCCTCACACGAGGGCCCTTAGGCCTAAAGGTGTGGATGCAGCACAACTAAGCTTGTTTAGAGTTATTGGGCAAGCCGTACCTTAGTCTTTCTTTCTTCGCCTTTAAACAAGAGGCGAGCAAAAGGATTTGTGTGGTGCTTTCCTTCTAGACCTTGAGCTTCATGGACAATAATGACAAGTAAACCACCACCAGCAGGTGTTCCTTCAGGAGCCTTCTCGACCACTCCAGAATCTTCGGTATCTTTGGCCATTTCATCCCCCTTAAACAGTTTGTAAGTTAGTTCTAGAACAACCTGTCCACGAGACTTTTCATTTCGAGCATCATCTGGATCCATGCTTTTCAGGAGCTCCAAAGTAACGACCTTCATTTCATCTGGCGTAAGGTCTTTCAGAGGAACAGCATTAATGCCCATCTTTTCGTGCGTGCCAATCTTGTGATCACAGGGCAGGAAGAAAAGAAAGATGGTTCAAAGCAACATTAGTATTCAGACATTTAGTGTGTTATCTAATTCAACGTGATCATGCATGAAATCAACAATACAGTAAAAAAATGGTAAGATGGTTGAGTCCCAAATAAGAACATATTCGTTCTACAACTTAAGATAGATCCATGATCGAGAATGGGGTCTTGTGTCAATTTGAGAGCAAGTACCACTTTTCAGGAAAGGTCCTGGATTCAATTCTAATCTAGCCTCCTTCCCTCAGTATACCCCAGTGTAACATAATTCGCTAGCTAATTAGCTTTTTGAATTCGTAATTCCCTCAAATTTGCCCAAGAATAGCTCAAAAACCAACCATAATCGATCATAATTCTCTTTTTTCGATTCGCGATTCGTGAGGAGATTAGTGAATCAAGACACTGGTCTACCCAACCCTGTTAAATCTTAAGAACAGTACATGGATAACCTTTTCCTATTTTCCATTATTAGGTTTGTAAATGTTGAGAAACAATTTTCCCAAGGATGAAAAGCAAAATCCTTTCATATGAAAGGAACCTCAACTTCCAGCCTTCCACCATATTTTGTTCCATTAAGTTTACTACAATTGACGCTAAAAGCTCTCGCCTCAAAAAGTCGATTCCTTTACTAACTTTCTATCCTCATTCCCTCTCCTTGCCCGTCTTCCATTCTCTCTAACTTTGCATGCAAGGTACCAAACAATGAACAATTATACAATCTACACTTATATTTTCCCTTAGAGACTCTTACATGAATTAGCTTTCTCTTAATATGTTATAAGTCAAGCCAAACAACCAAATTATTTATGCAATACATACCTTTTCCCAGTCATAAACAAAGACCTCTAGAACTTGAGTCTCCGGATCTCTAATAGACATGGTGAATTCCTCATTCCACTCGGGATTCAAATTCTTGTACTTGACAGTAGTTTTCTTTGAAGGAAGTTTGTCCTCGGTAAGTTTCAACTTGACATATGGATCAGATCCTCCGAGAAGATCTTTCTTTTTTAGATTCATTGCTTTCACAACCTTAACATGTAAAATTCCAACGGGTCTCTTCCTAGCTCTACAAAGTCGGAGCAAACACATTTTAAAAATCGACTAGCATGAGAAATCAAAATTTTATATTCGTGGTTAGAGAAACTTTTTGAGTCTCCTAAATACTTACTTCCCGGGATCCAAGATAGGTATTTGCAGGGCCTTAGGCCATAAGTACATGTTTGCTACCTGATCTTTTATTATTTCCTGCAACCAATGCATACAGAACTGAGTTAAAAAAGAAAGATAAGGGCAGGTTCTTAAAACAGAGAATGATGAATGATCAACAACAAACCTGAACAAATCTATAGAGGCCTGGAATTGCCATAGCATCTGCACCTAATAGTTTTAATCCAAAGTCGACGTGAGGCTGCAAGATCCCGAAGTTTCAAAAGTTATTGTAAGCCAACACAACAAAACAAACCTTCACGAACGATTTGTAGTGTAAATTTTCATGATATGTATCATGTCACTAAACTCACCGCCATGGTAATGAAAGTTTGATCATAAAAAAGTTTTATTGTTCATAATTTTTCATTACCACCTAATGCGACATGTTCAAATAGTAACGCATTGGAATGAGTTTTGTGAAGAAAATCAGATTGTTGAGGGAGAATAAGCATGGCCATTAAAGTTGTCAAGAGATATTCCTACAACCATTACCGATTACCAAACAGGTCGTTCAAAGTATAGAGGAGTGGGACTTCCTTCTACAAAGTCTCCTTCCAAGACCTCTTCATAGTAAATACTATAAGTGGAGGTTGAGGTAACTAGAAATAGCCTACCTTTTCCATTAGAGAAACATATATATTGGCAAAGCAAGGGAAAGCCGGCACCAGAGGCTTCAATGTAATGCGCGGGTGAGCGAACACTTGTAAATCAACCACCTAAAGCATATCGATTACATAAGCTTTTCTTATAGCATGAACTGCATAAAAATGTATGTGTTGATCTATCGGCCTGCAGAACAGCAGAATCTTTTTTCATGCTGTTTTTCTCAGTTTAACATTACCTGGACACTAGCTTTTAGTCCAAATGCTTTGACTGTAACATGGATGTTAGGGTTCCCTGCCCACTTCAATGCTGGTTCCATAATCAGCTCCTTCTCTTCAGTGACGTATACTTTCATTCCTAAAACGATCCCAAGAAGTAGCGATTAATCTTTTTCGTCATATTTCACTCTACACATTATACAAACTCGTACTTGCAACAAATATCTTATATAGTATTCATCTCAGCTGAATACTTTTTGTTCACCGAGTTGTGACAAAAACCATTGTACTACATAGCACTATGAAACTTGATTCGAAGTATAAAGTTCTCTATATGATCAAGCTAGCAAGAAAGGACAAGAAATCTAACCTTGAAAAGTAGGGGGCAGGGTGCCTAAGCTCAGTGTTTCGAATTCAACCGACTGAACTTTATACTTCGGGATTTGTTCAGCGATAATGGGCTTTGATATATCCCTTGCAGTCTTGCAAATCGCCTAGACAAATTGTCGTAACAATGTGTCAATGCTTATATCATAAACTAACAAGTTAACATTAAGGGTGGAAATAGTTACAAAATGTCCCGACTCCCGACAGAAGGTACCTTATCTAAGTAAGGCCACATACATTGTATGAACTTGTTAAGCCAATCAACCTTCATAGAAAAACAAATACAAATCAGCTTCAGTAATAAGATCACAAAAAAGTTTTTTATTTACAAATTTCCATTGCCACCTAATATCATTTCTCCCAATGGTAATGCATTGAAATGTATTTACGAAGAGAATGATATGATTGAAGTTGGACAAGCATGACCATCAAGGTAACTAAAAGATTTTTCAATCAAAATCACACTAGTTTTTATTTCCATTACCACCGTTTATTACCACCTACCAAACGAACCGTAGAAGTAAGAAGCAAAGACATACACGATCAAAGTCCGGATTTTTCACCCAAAGGGGTATCTCAGGAAGAACCCTTAGTAAGGTCTTGTTGTCTAGCTCAACCAATGGACGAACTTCAGGATCCTAGCATCAAGATAATCCAAAACCAAATCAATATGGCACATACATATTTTATTGCAACACAACAACAACATTGCCAAAATCTTTATTCCAAAAGATTGGAGTCGGCTAAATGAAACAATAGATCAAAATTTTATCTGCAACAGTTTTACAAAATTTGCCACATTGCTTGGTTCTTTTTCTTGCACAGAAACTTCTGCAAGAGCAAGTAAGAACACCACATAAAATGAAACTTAACCCTACCAATATAATTAAGAATTTGCGAATTACAGCCTTAAAATTTAGCATTTTTGCAAATCACAGTCTCAACTTTTATTTTTTTTTTTAAACACAACCACCAAAATATCAAAGTTTACACATTTAGACTAAAACACGGAAAGAGATATGAACAGAATAAGAAAAACATATACTTAAGCAATTCAAAAATGCAGAACATGAAAAAACTGAGATTCAAAACCAAACCTTAACATCAGTAGACTGGAAGAAGATGAAGAAGTAGTAGCCAATTACAATCCCAATACAAGATCCAAATCCAAACCCGAAAACACTCAATATTGTGTTTAAAAATCCCATTCTCAATCAAAACAGTCTTTCACTTTCTCCCAGAAAATTGACCAAATGAAACAAACCCACTAAGAGAAAAATGGAGAAATCACCATAAATCAAACCACCAACTCAAAAAGATACAAACTTTAAGCAAAACCCACTAAAATAAACTCTTAGTTTCCATGATTTTTGAAAAAAGGTTGAAGGAAGAGTAATGGTTTTCAGCACACAGAGAAAAAGGGTACTTAGCAATTACTAAAAGGAGATATTATACAAGAAAAAGGCCCCCTAAATAGTAATGATTTTACTATATTGAAGAGGGAATGTAAAAGCCAAAGGGAAGTTTAATGCATAAATGATAACGTTTTTTCCTGCAATAAATGTTGATGAAGCGTTTCAAAGACGGTTGGTGGGTTTGGATTAGCACAAAGTTTGTGCAAAGATTGGTTGATTTAAGAAGAAAGAGGGTGTAGATTATAGTTTGTGGACCTGAATGATCTTCTTTAATACAGTTACAGTGTTCAAAGAATTATGGTAGCGGGTTGTCCAAAACTTTTTAGTTGCCGTTGAAATTAGTACAAAATACAAATATATAGGCGGGCTGTTCCAATCCCCACACTAGTCTACAAATTATTTTGGAAAATTAACATACAATAATTCAAAATATTGTTGATTTTTTCTACAATAATCTCATTTATTAATTAACCATGAATAATGTCAATTTTTAGGGGTATTTTTCTAGAGTAAACCCGGTGACCGGATGACTTGAAGTTTTATTTTTTTAAAAAAAAAAACTAAATTAAAAATAAATGTAGAAAAAAAATTATATTCAAAAAAAAATTATGATTTTTTTTATTGTTTAGAACTTTTTATGTAAAATTTTTAATTTTTTCTCTAATTTTAAATTAATTTTCTGTTTACTATTTTTTAGAATTGTCTACTATAGCAGGTCATTGGGTTACCCAAGTTTACTGTAGGTAAATACCCCTTAAAGTTAAAAGTTAAGATTATTCATGGTTAATCAATAGATGTGATTATTGTAGGAAAATCACAAATAGATTGAATTATTTTAGGTAGATTTTCCAATTACAAATTACAAATTAGTACAAAGAATACAACAAAGTGTTAAAGTATATTGCGTCAGTTTAATAGAGATATATCATCATTATATGTACGTGCTCATTTAAGAATTTGTGAACAACCACATCAACTGTTCACTAAAGATGGAAATTTTTATTGTTTCTTTGGTAAAGTTGAAACAAACCAAAGAGAAATAAATTGATGAAAGGAAAGGGTCAAAGTTTTCTGAGGTCAAAGATATTAAAGTCGTATTTTAAATTGACTATTCTTTTTGTGCTCTATAATTTTCTTATTCACCTAATCACCTTATTAGTTTTTAGTCGAAATTCATTATATTTATGTTACTTGTTTTATTTTAAATGAATATATTTTGTTCAAACCTTAAAAACATTATCTTGATTATTTTTTTATCATAAATTTATATATAAAAAAAAATAATATTATATTTGCTATTTTAGAAATTATAATTGATAAGAACTTTTTACAAGAATTCTTGCTCGACCTCAAAACTCAATATAAAACAACCCAATTGGTCTAATCAATCGTTTGACAAGTCTACATAAGACATGTTATTTTGTAATGATGATGAATTAAAGAAGATGTGGAAGCTGTAGGTATGATTTGTTTGACATCGATAAATTAAAGAAAATTTGCATTTTATAAGTCATTAAAGTCCTTTCTCCCATTTTCATTTAGTTTTGAATGACATCTCCTTCACTTATGAAATTTGTGTACCTCATGTTATTAAATTATATTACACAAGTGCTCTTTTGATGATTCTCAAAAGTTTAGCCCAAATCTATACTTAGAGTTGTAACAATATATATTTAGAATTAAACTAGGCTTTTGAGAGTCGTGTTTACAAAAGACGGTCTCAAGTAAGAATTTGTGTTAAACTATATGCTAGTTTTTTCATCCTAATCATATGCAAGAAATTATCCCTTTCAAACTTCACTTTTAACACTTGTTTGATTCATCAAACTAACATCAACATCATATAATACAAATGATGATGATGAAACTTGGAAGTTGGAAGTAGCATCTTCCACTACACAGCAGTAATCAGATAAGATGCATCTTTACAAACAACACCCAATGTCATTCAACATTTTCAGACCAGTCTCTGAGTATGATCAATTGCATTTTTTACAAAGCTGAAAACTGCTACTAAAATGGGCAATCTAACACTCAGAATTATGAAACACTGGTTGGAGTTAAACCGATGTCTCCTTCATCGCTCGCATTTTGTTGGCTAATGTTGTTTCGATCGTTTGGCACAAACTTGCTTCTGTCCTCCCTAATCTCAAGCTTGCACAAAGGGCACGAAGCATTGATCTTTAACCATTTGTCCACACACTCGGTGTGAAAGAGATGGGAGCACGGCAATTCCCTTAACTCTTCATTGTCGACATAGGCTGCTAAGCAAATGCAACATAGCTGCACCGAGTTCCATCAACAAGTAGGAAAGTAACAAATTAGACGAGTTGTGAGTTGTGAGTTGTGACATATCAAACAAAAACTAAATTTTTTGACCGTGAAAAAGGGGAAACATGGTAGCACTTATTTAAATTTTTAATGTTGAGTATACAGGAAGAATGAACAATACATGGGTCAGCTGGGTAGAATTGCTATTCCGGTTCGAAATGGTGGAACCGTAGAAGTAGATTGGTCAAAATGTCAATCCGTTTGGTAGAACTTGCTATTTAAGTTCTAATTGGTAAAAGAACATTGGTCAAAATATCAATCTACTTCTACACGGAACTCGATTGTGAGTGAGTGATCTATTGGGGGTGTTTGGCAAACAACTGATAATCAGTAGTTAGTCGATTACGATGGCTGATTTGACTAGTTGACGGGTGAGTTTGAACCCGCTTGTTCAAAAACAACTTATTCATAATAATAAGTTGTTTCAACCAGCTAATTTATTATACACTAACATCGGATGGTTTGACCACTTAACACTCCATTTGTATCCAAATAAACTAAAATTGCCTAATAAGCTATTTTGCCAAACACCACCATTAAAATAAGTGAAGGAAAACTTACCACATCTTTGATAGACAAGTCTTTTTTCCTAGTCATTTTTCAACTATCCTTATCATAAAGCTTATAACAGGTAAGTACTCACAACTTTCATAGACAAGTCACACATGGAACTTACCGCATCTTCGTTGGATATTACACGCTCATCCTGAGTTCCATTGGACAAATAGCCAGCTTTATTAGACTTCAAGCACATCGGTTCACTGTCTATGCTATCATTTTTTCTCAACCTGAACTTGTAGGTCGGTAAAGCATCAATTGTTTCGGTACTAGCTCCTCTGGGTTTTGACAGATCCTCTCGTATGCCCATTACTGAGATAATACAAGGAAGACAGCAAAATATGGTTGCACATAATAGGAACGGCAGTGCATACCCGATGCAACTGAAGGTAAGGAAAACTATACATAACCTGCATACGGCCCAAAGATCAGTTCAAATGATCTGTTTAGATATAGATATTATAAGAAAAATCAGTGAAGGTAACGTTAAAGTACCTATACAACTTTGGAGCCACGGAAGGAGAGGAATGTGCTCCAAAAATCCACACATTACCCACGACAAACCACACCGCAAAGAAGCAGTCTAACGCCATTTTGAAGTGCTCAACAATTCCATTAAGTCTGCGGATGCAATTTCTCTTCTTAGTATTGATGAAATAAACATATTTTGGGGTGTAAATGACATTAATAATATTAGCCCATTTGTGACGCTAAATATTCTATTTTAAATGAGGGATGGTTGAGAATCGAACCCGCGACCTCTTGTCATCCTGGTTCTAACTAGGCCTGTGCAATGGGCCGGATAAGGGCCGGGTCGGGCCTTACAAAAAAGATCCGGGTTTTAGACGGGTCGGGCCCATTAAGACCAACCCGGCCCGGCCCATTTATATTTTACTTACGCAAAAAATAAAATAAAATAAAAAACCAAATAGTTTACATTATAATTGCAACAGACAATAGATTTAAGATTTATCATCACTTTCCTCATCTACATCTACCACAACATCGATTTGCATCAGTATCTCCATCATTGGAAAAATCGAGATACCAAAATCAATCATCACCTTCCTCCATTGCCATTGCCCATTGCCAATCAAAAAAAAAAAGAAAGAAAAAACCCATTTGAATCATCCCAGAAGATTCAATCCTTCATCAATGGCTACTGCCGCCCCATCGAAGAAGATGAAAGAACCCTCTTCCCCAAAAGGTCTTCTTCTGGGGCGGTACAAATTGGGCAAACTTCTCGGCCATGGAACCTTCGCTAAAGTCTACTTAGCCAAAAACATCAAAACCGATGAAAGCGTCGCAATCAAAGTTCACTGATTCTGTGGGTAATATTGAGAATTTTACTAAAACCCTTATCCGGCCCAGGTTTTTTAATTTTAATAAAACCTTATTCAGCCCAACCCTTATTCAACCCAACCCTTTTAAAACCCTTATAATTAAGGGTTGAATTAGGGTCCCCAACGGGCCCCCGGCCCAATGCACAGGCCTAGTTCTAACACCATGTCAAAAAATCAACTCAACCAAAAGCTTAAGATGATGGTTGATGCCCCAGGATTTTTTATAAGCTCTAACGGTAAATAAGAACTAAAATGTCCGAATGGAAATGCATTTATCCGAAAGAGGAACTTCCAGTTGGAAGCATAGCACCTAAGACTCCAAGTATAAGCCTTTTAAAAAATTATAAAAAAAATCATCAAAATATGAAGTCATCATATTTAAGATGCCAAAATCTATAGATCATTCAAGCTTCTTGAGGTTTTCCATTTTATTTTCAGGTATCTAACAGAAAAAATCTATATTGTTATCTCTATAGCATTTAAAGGCAGTAAAAGTTAAATGAAACTACTCCCGATCAAACACATTACAAATTAGCACATCAAACTGGCCATTAAGATGAAAGAACAATAGCTTACCGTACACTAATTCTTCGTCTCATTTGACTGTTTCTCGCATTCGTACGTGAATCATCATAGCTATCCATCTCTTCTTGATCGAGTGATGAATTGGAATTATTAGCTCCAGCACTGATTGTCCCAGAGGAGCTCTGATGTGATTGAACTGAGACTCTCTCAGGACCTCGGCTGCAATTTCGAAGACGCCAATAAAGAATGGGAAGCGTTGCAAGACAGCCACACGCATAACCAACAACCCAAGCAAATAACGGGGCTTCTGAGCTCTTATATCTTGACAATGATAAAATAACTACAGAAGCAACAATTTGCGCAAGCGTGACAATCAGCTCAACTGAAATCCATAGACCGGAATTCAACGGGCTGGAGTAACCATATGAATCACCTCTTCCCACATACGAAGCGTTTATTCTACCGGAAGAAGATGATTGTGATGGGTTAATTCGAGGTACACTATTTGTTGTTCTATCTACAGTATTATGAGGTTCATCTCGATTAGGTAAACTTAACGGTGCATCATTAGAAACCGCAATGTCAATGACATGCTGATGACCTTCAAGATTATCGGAACGCTCCATAAGTAAAGGAAATTGATCACTCAATGCTTCACTATGTGATACCAGCAGGGGATATCCCATTAAAACCCGGAAACAAAACTGCGTTGAGGGAGCGTTGCATAGAGAGGTTAGTATAGTTATACTCGCTTTACGCCCTTCAACTACCCCAATACTCCTATTACGACTGCACGAGCCTTAAATTCTTAACCAAACACCTACAAAAGAAGATAATTTCGACTTCAATCCAGTATAGCAGCCAGAAAAGGCTACAACTGCAACTTATACAGGTTTAGAATCATAATATCTGATCTAATATCAAATCAATAGCTAATTTTTCATAGTTTTAATGGTATTAAAAGAAGTAAATCTGAAAACAACCCAACTTTATAACTCACAGGTAGATGATAGTGACACAATGATTTCAACCAAATGTTCATATACCATACAAGAATTCCCCAATACTCCAAAAGATACCCATTTTTGTTATTATATCCAAATTAGAAAATTTCCATCTTTTAACTATTTCTAAATTTCATATATTCTGTTTCACAGTTCAAATAGTGCAAAGAAAAAGGTAAGCTCAACTACAATTTTAATCAAAGTTTTGGTTACAACAATAAAATTAATGCTCAAATAAAACTATAAAAGATACCCTATTTCTATATTCAGCCAATTAACCTAAATATCAAACTTTTTAGCTTTTCCTGGAAAATATCAAAAATGAGAAACAGCAGATCCATCAGTGGAGCACAACAGAAACGAAATCTCATTTCACAAATGAACATAAAGCCCAATTTAGAGAGTAGTATTATCAGGTACAGCGACACAATTTTTCCGAAGAAACAGAAGAAAAACATCATGTAACAAAACCCCAAGTCATAAAAATTCAAGCTAAGAAAAACCCTTTAATGGAAGGTTGCAAAATTCCAAGAAAATACTCCAAATTTGGTACTTTTAGCAGTAAAAAAAACTAAGTAGAGATAAAAATACCTTACTGAAGAGACAAATAATGAATGAATTTTTAAGGAGCAAGTAAGAGAAAAAGTAGAAAGTAAAAAAGTATAGAAAAGAATGTCTAAGAAAGAAGATAAATACCCAGAATCTTAATAGAAAAGAGGAAGAGTATACCAAATTGATTGAGAGAAGTTTCAGATTTCTGAGATGATACTCATTCTGATTTCTGGGTGTTGAAAATGTTGAGTAAGCTTTAGCAGCTTTTGTTTAGTGTTGTTTTTGTTCACCTCCTGAGTCCTGACTGATTAGTGATTAGTGATTACAGTATACAGATTGAAAAGGGGGCTAGAAAATTGAGTACAAGGTTGAAGGCAATGACAGTGATACTTTATCTACTAATTCTAGGGAATATGAGCAAGTAATTACTAATTGAGGGTGTTAAAAATTTAGTCACATTCTCCTTTATGGATATACTTGTCGTTTTTATTTTCTTTTTAAATCTTTAGGGGTGTTTGGTATAACGGAATGAGAATTTGAGGATAAGAAAATTGGATTGGGATTGGGATTTAATTGTTGGGAATTTATATAATATACTTCTAATCCCTTGTTTGGTATGTTAATGGGAATAAATTGGAAATTATGGATATATATTGAAAATAAAATGTAAACTGACAATTTAACCCCTATTTAAAATCACAAAAACTAATAATTTTTTTTATAATTAATGGCATAATAGTCTTTTTTCAAACAATTCCCAATTCTCAATTTCCACCCTCTAATACTTGCCCCTTGGTAATGAAATCTTAGGAATTCATGTTAGAAATTCTCATTTCCAATCCCAATTTTTGCTCCCATTCCCACTCACCAAACATGGGATTTTATAAATTTGGAAATTAAATTCCAATTTCCATCTCTAATTCCCACTTACCAAACACCCTTTTATTTACTTCAAAAAAAAAACACCCTCTTATTGAGTTTTGATAGGCGGGATATGATGATGATGAAAAATAAACTCAAAATTTTGAAATTTATTCGAATTATAATCAAATTCGATTTGGTCCTACTGAAATGAATTTACAATTATGTAAAAATCAATATATACACAAGATTTAATTTCCAATAACCTAAAACTATTAACTCAAAATAGACCCAATGACGCAAATAAACGAGGCTCAATTCACTAATACTTTTGTCCTAATTCCTAAAACCTAGCCAAAATAGTAAAAATGAACGTGTCTTAACTCACTAGTACTTGTGTCCTAATTACTCAAGCCTAGCCAAAATAGTAAAATGGGACTTAAACTAAAGAGAGAGTAATGAATAAATACTATTCCGTTCGATTGTTTTGGTTTGCCCCAATTTTTATTTCACACTATTTATCAATTATTCTTTTTATCAATTATTATTTGTTGATATATTATTGTCAATCTATAGCCTAATACATAGTTACGTAAAATTTAATTGATTTATCCTTGTTAGGTTGATGGGAGATTTAAGTTCACAAAAAAAAATAAGGATTGAATCAAATTCGATGTCATCTGATATCTTTTTTTTTTGTTTTTTAAAAACATAAAAATAACCAGAATTTGATTGGCGAAACAGTTTTTGAATATATGTTTTGGTCAGTTTTGCAAACCACACTAGAAAATTTAAAACCATATTTTATGGCTTTATAATTTTGATCTTAAATTTTGATTGTTCAATATACTCAATTACTCATGGGTCTACTACCCAGTTGGATTTAACCTAAACTTGACAAAAGTCTTATTTTCTAAAACTCAATGAGTTAGAGTCGGAGTCTGATCCAATTAAAGAAAAATACATTTAACTTTAATATTTGTTATTGGTCCATAAAAAGTACTTCCTCTGTTTCATTTTAGTTGCACCATTGAGTTTAGCCGTTTTTTAAGGGTCGTCAAATCAATATGGTAAAAGTAGGGATGATGTATGATTGATGGTGATATATGGGGTAGAAATAAAAAAAAATTATTATAAATAGATAGTGGTTGTGACTTGTGGGTATATTAAATAATTAATGGGATGATTTATGATTGATGGTGATAGTGAATAGGAATAAAGTGAGGATAAAATAAGTAAATTATTTTTGCCAAAAATAGTAATATTGCAAGTAATATGAAACTTTTAAAAATAGTAAGTATTGCAAATAAAATGCAACGTAGCAGTAATCAATAATGGTTTGGATTCAATCATACCCAATTTTTAGACACTATCTTTTCATGATTTAACCCTTTATCTCAAACTCAATTACCCAAATATGACCCAACACGTAACATGATAAATTTTCACCTGACTTGTACCTTGACTCAACCAATAGAGTCAGCCTCAACATAAGTCCATCTTGAATCTTTACTTATGAGTTATGACTTATGACCCATGAGTCAATAACGCATTTAAAATTTTTTGGGACTATTTTATACTAGTGTTTTTATACCTAATGTTGAATCAATAGTATTAGTCAAATAAAAATTAATTCAAAGCGAGTCTAGTCTTTTAAAATAAATCAAAGCCACAAACTTGAGACTAAACTAGACTACGTTTTAAACTTTGACTAAATTCAGAACTAACCTAACTAGATACTATATTACTTTAATTATAGACTCCAAAACTCTCAAAATAGTATTGTAAAAACATTGGGCTAAAATCTATAACATAAATTTATGAATATCAAAAGAAGAAGAATCTTGAGGGTTTGTGGATTGTAAATAAATAAAAAATAAATAAGTATAAAATTTCTTGGAAAAAGAGGTATGTAGTAATATTTTATATAACACAAACATAAATTAAACATAAATTGTATGAATAAAAATAAATAAAGTGAGAAATCAATTTACATTTTTATACATGAGGATTTAGAAAGGGTGTAATGACGTCGTGATCTAAGTATTGTCGATATATAATTGAAATACCACAAATGCGAATCATATAAGCAGTCTTTTATAAAAGTGTAAATTAAAATTTGCCTCTACACCTATGTGGTGGGAGCATTCCTTAAACCCTCGCTTTTCAAGAATGCTTTATGCATCAAATTGCACCCACCATTATTTAACACCAACAAACAAAGAAATTAAAAAGACAAGAAACAAAAACAAAACAAAAAAAACAAAAACCCTTTGTAGCAAATTGTTATAGGCTATAGGTTATATATATATATAGCTGAAGTCCAACTCAAAATTGGGGATGTAATTTAACCAAAAGTTGCTATCAACTAACTATATCTACTTCCCTTTGATTTGGGAAATGGATTAAAGGTTTCAAAATTTTGGGAAACCTAGTGGTGGAGAACTAATACGTAATACTCCACTTCTTACGCTTTATTGATTTCTATTTCAAATTATTTTGAAATATTACATTAAAAATAAATAATGCTAAGAATCAATGAGTATATTTTTTATAACTTTTAAAAAAATTAAAAAAATGCTATGGAAACTTAAACTACAGACCAACAATTTATAAGACAATCATTCTACCAATTTAGTCGGCTTAATCTTTAGTGTTATTATTTTTTTTCCAAAAAATTTAAGTAATGTCAATTAAGATCAGTGAATACCCATTATCTCTGCTATTTCCTCTACAAGAATTGTACCGTTGAGTCGTTGACCGAACATTTATAGATGATAACTTATAGTGTTTAATAACAAGTTAAAAATAGTGGTATGGGAAAAAATTTGTTGTATGTCAAAAATGGATTTTATTAGTATTGCACAAACTCTTAATATCATTCCTTCAAATAGTAATAAACGAGAAAAATATATATAAAAAAAGAAATATTAAAAATTGTACAAGCAAAAATACGTACCTTCACAACTGATTTAATAACAAAATTTCATTAAAAATACCAATTTTAACAATGTTATGTCAAAAATATGTACTAACAAAATTACACTAAAATTGTCGTGTGATTATCTACGCTTCTTAAGTTTGATTGCTATCAAAAGGATACTGTCATTGAGATCATAGATGGGAAGGCAGAGATCTTATAAATTTGATTTTTGAAAGGACAGAAGCTAATACATACAATATCATATACACAAAGCACAGCCAAATTAGTCTCGTTTAATCAACTAGCAACAAATGGACCGCCGCCCAACAACTAGGCACAGTTGAGGTGCCGACTCGGCACCCCATTCTACCTTGTTGGTCATCTTCGAGCCAAATTGCCGACCAAAAGATCATTAAGGCCGACCAGATATGGGACACCCCATTCTATCCAGATTGCACATTTTTTCAAGTGCTTGCACTGAATTTCTCTTGGCTCCGTTCATCAACGTAAATCAGTTAAGCTTAATGGCCATGAATATTCTAATAATGCCAGTAGTGATAGTGTCACAATAGAGGAAGATAACGGGACGTACAAGGCAGCAACATGGCAAAAATTTTATAAAAGGCACATGAGAAGTTTCACACGCTAAGCCAAAACGTAAATTTTAGTAAAATATTAGTATCGACCAAAATTTTGTCTGATGGAATGACGCTTGTACAAGACAATTTCGGAATATCAGAAAAGCAATACAACAATATTGAAGCGGACGAACAAGATGAACCCTATAATTCAAAAACTTTTAACCCTCCAGTGTTCTTTGGAAAGAAGAATCGGACTCCAAATGAAGAGTATCCAATCATCATGATACCCAAATCAAGGATATCACTGAAAGCACATCTTCATAGAAAAATAATGAAAAATCCTAATCATTACGGACCTAATTATACATATCTGCAAGGCACAGGATAGGCGCAGGAGAGCAAAACTTGCGGCCCTTTGAGGGTTCAATAACTTCAGATTTTCATATCATCCAGATTTGTCTCAACTCCACAGTAACACGGCCCCTTTTCCCTCCGACTTCCAAACAAGTCATGTTTAAATAGGCATGTGTCTACTATACCGTAGATCTGTCTGCTGACCAGATGTTATCATGTGAGTTAAATCTTCAGGTCCTTGAATGTTTCTAATTTCCCATTTACTGAGCCAGTAATCTCCGGAGGATTTGTGGCTCCATTTTCAGTATTTTGGCATGCGGAGTTAAGATACGCATTTGAGACAGCAGAGCTCTGACTTCCTTCAAAATATACAGAATGAGGAAAATATTCGGCGCATCGGGTTTTCCATCCTGCAAGATTCAGATCGCATGTTGTAGATGAAATAAAGCTAAATAAGGGAACAAAAATGATAAGAATTTAAATCAACTCTAACACAACAGAACGTACACAAGTTCAATAATAAGGCAAGATGCAAAATGATAACTAAAAAAATGTTATATCCACATTCAAATAAGTATTGGATAAAACACTGTAAAAGAACTACAAAATGTTGATACAGACATATATGTGTGTGTCCGAAGGCGTGAGAAGCAGGACTCAACTCTTCAAAGTTCAAATTGTGAGTGGCGCCTAGGTAATAATCAGAAAACAAATTCGAGCTATGTTGATTTTTAACAGACCAATTTTTGGCAGAGCCTTCCAAAAAAAATACTCACACCAAGTCATTAAGGTTGGAACATATTAGGATTACAGTCCAGCTTAGTTTAAAATTAGCTATAGTATCGGAAGTAAAACATCCTCTCCGATCAGATTTACCAAGCTTACAGTTAAGTTATGAGGTACCCTTACATATAAATTATTCATGACGATTGCATCATCCTACCAACTATTAGAGAGGGGAATTTGTCAGTCAAACCAAATTAGCTAATGAACTTTTTATATTTACAACAAAACCAAGTTTGCTGCACTAAATAAGTAGAAATGAGGCACAATCTTCTTAACAGGAAACTACACTAAAAAGGCCAGACAAACTTACTAGATGAAGCATCCTTATCTACTAAAACGCTTTCCAAGAGTTTGTTAACTGAAATACAGTCCTTCAGCTTCCACCGCCCAGCAGGTCCAGGAGCACCATTACTGTAGAAATAATTTTATTTCAAAGAAAACATAGAAAGATCAATAAAATAGTACTAATTATAATCATAATATTCATGATAGCAAACATTTTTGAGACCATAATATAACAGAATATTACATCAATAACCTGTTATTGGATGACTCTTCAATCAACTTAACAGCCTCAGACTTCTTATTTGGTTCCAAAAGATAAAGCATTTCTGCAACAGCCACTCTGTGCATCAAGGAATCTGCAGCAGTAAAAACAAAAACTTTCAACACATATTGACAACAGCATAAAGCAGATGAGACAAACTAAAAATTTCCAGAAAGTACCTTCATGTTTCTTCAGGAATGACATGTTTGTATCCATCAGAGATTTCTCATTCAATTGACTGTAAAGAAAGGAATGAGATAATTTAAGAATAAAGTGGATTAATCAAAAAACCTATGCATGACAGCATAGACATCCAAAAAAACCTGATAGAAGGACGTTCCGCTTCTAAGACATTCCATACAAGCCGCTCAGCATCTGAGACAGGAGCAGGCATAGAGTTCACCTTGTTGAAAAATCTTATCTGTAATTAATAGAATAAGATTCAGCATTTACCTACTCCAATAAAACGAAGTACAAAGAAACTAAATGGTGTAAAAGTTGAGGACCAGTCAAAGTATATAAGAATAACCCCAGAATTAACGCAAGCTTTAAAGAGAGCAGTACCAAACAGCAATGTGAATCTGGGTTTTCAGCATCCAGCCTCAATAAATTCTTTACAGCCTTCAGGGAAAACAAATTTCAATCAGAGAACAGAACATGTAATATTTAATAGAAATAACACCAGCCTTTTGAGAGATTTATGAAATTTGAACGAAAAGCATTATAATGAATAATAGAAATAACAATAAGGCCAATAAACATTGTCATATCAGAGGCTCAGAACTCTAAAGTACATTAGGCAGAACCAGAGCAAGTACCTGAAACGCAAGTAACACCTTCTGCTTTCTCATATTTACTTCAAAAGAAAGCAAATGCGTTTCCAAGGAATCTGCTGAATTTTTCTGCAGAAGCTTCAAATACTTTGTAGCTTCCATCATTGGGTCCTCAACCTACAAGGATAACTTGGTTCCATGAAAGTCTATAATGGTGCCTTAGAGAGCATACAACATGAATTTATTTTCAACAAAAATAACCTGCAATAATTTATCTCCGTGTGGATCAAGATCCACAGCTTTAACATTCTTTTTTCCAGATTTGGAGACATTGCTTGCTGTTGCTTCTTCATTCTTACTTTCAGCCTCCTGAAAGTTTGTGGGAATTAGATAGGCAATCAAAGAAGTAGAGAGATCAAAATGGATTATTAACGCCAAGGTTGTTAAGACATGTGATTCTAACTTAAATTTGAAACAACTATCAAAATGGGATTGTAGATTGATTTTGCAAATACAATATGTAATTGTTATGTACATCGTTTAGCCATTTTTATGGTAAAAGAACACTTAAATTTCATTTAATATTTTAAGAAGTTCGTCGTTATTCAAAAAATACAAATATACTTATTTGTTGTCTTTTTCTCTAAGTTTATGAATTCGCAAACATAATAAGGTATACACTAATCATATAATCAATATTTTAATAAAACATAAACACCAAGTAGATACAATAACAATGATCATCGGTAAATTAAGCATCTCCAAGCATTATGATCAGGTAAAATCAAAGTCATATTATATTGTAACAGTTTCAAAGTCCAAATAATTTCATAACATCAAAAATGAAAGAACTGAACAACTGTCACAATAAATACTGCAAAATTCATCAACCATGAACACTAATTCAATTATTGATAAATTAATAACATCAAATGAAACCAAGTTCTCATGTGATAATCTAGACTAAAAAAACAGCTCTATGGTAGCAAAGAATTTCATCAGAAAGCTGAGTCTCAACTCCTACGTGTGCGTCATATTATAGTCAATAGTCTCAAGTGAATCATTAAAAGCAAAAAAAAAAAAAAAAACAAAACATTGCAATTAGAGTCCAAGGATATAGTTGATTGGGTGAGTTAAGGCCCAAATTAGCATTTGTGTAAAGTATTTTTAGAATCGTGTAGAATTGGTAGAATCATATGATTCTAGTTGTGATTCAAAAATTCTATACAATTTCAACGATTCTACTCGCGATTCCAATTCATTTCGATTCCAGTAACAATCAAAATCATTAGTGTATTTGGATCATAAAATCATACGATTCTACGATCTGAAGTGCGATTTAACAACATTGATTAACGCTATAAGACATACTTTCTTAGCTCTGGCTTCTGCTTTCCTCTGCTTTTGCCTCAATTTCTTTTTCTGAGATGGAAGCAACTTTGACATCTCCTCATCTTCTTCAGTTGCTGACTTGGAAGGGGCATCAAACAGTTTAATATAACACCTGCGACCAGAAACATAAAAGAAACAAGAAGATTAAAAAACAAAAAAAGCCTGGAAAAACATGAACTTCGAAAATCTTCAACAGAAACTCCAAACAGGACATCTTAATTTTTCAATTACAAGATACAGAAACACAAGGGGAGGAATATTCATGGGAATCCCAAGTTTAATCGGAAAACAATAACGTCACTGAATAGTGAGACTATAACAATATTCCAAAACTTCAGCACCATGACACAGCAAGAAAAGTTACTATGAATTTTCCTTCCAAAATAAAAATCCTGCTTGATCTAACTAGCCTACCAGTTGACTCAAAAAATAAATAAATAAATAAATAAAATAGCCTACCAGTCTACCACATAGACTAAGCTTAACCATCTCAACATATTTCAGCAAAGATTTCCAAAGAAAACAATGTATAAAATTTACCTGGTTGAAATGATTTTCTAAACCAAAATACAAGCATATGTAACAAATACTCATAAGTAAACATTTAAGTAACACATACACTCCAGTGCACATAGCCACATAGGTACTGCCCCCCTCATTTTCACCCCACCCACGAACTCACCAAGACTTCATATCCTCTCTCAAACTGCTGGTAAACTATCTTTAGGGTGGTAACCTTGTAGGATCAATCGAATAGGCAAACCACTTGATGTCTCCAGCGTTGGGTTCATTTAGATAATGAAGATGTGATTCTAGGTTATGTTTCGGAAAGGATATGACGTACCATACAAACCCTACCGGGAAATAGAGTTAAAATTGATGTAAGCCGTGAGGTCGTATAATTTATAGACTCCACAACAAAGATTCAAACGATTGAACCGTTTTCAGAATTCTTTATTCCTTTCTACAAAAATAGAATTCATGGTTCAAATTATCAAGAAGCTTATTTTCTTCCAAAAAAGAGATTTAATGAAACTAAAGAATAAGACCACGGAAACCCTTCTTTAAGTTGTCATCTTTTCATTCTTCTGCGGAACTGGCATAATGTTTACCGTATAAATAACATTTCTCCCGACATAATTTGTTCATTTTAAATATAACTTGACTCAAATTTCATAGAACTTTTATAAAACTTTGTCCCACTAAAGCATTTGGCAAGCAATTCAGTTATCTATCAGTGAATGAGCACCTTTGCACCCACCTTCACCTTCTGCCTCAAGTGACAGGGATGGAGACAAATCGCACCTCAGTAGGCCTCATTCTCTTCGAACATAAAGGTTGCCAAGACAAGATAAGCTAGGTTCCGATAAAAATCTTGTAGCTATTGCTCTATTTCAGTTTAGTTATGACAGAAATTTGATGTCAAATAATTTAGGCAGATAACAATGGCACAAAAGTAAAATTTTTAGACTGACCGAAGTAGTGGTTAATAAAAAATTTAAGGTGACAGAAAGTGAAGAGAAGGATGCGGATGTGAAGATTTAAATGTAGTAATAGCCATTGATTTGAATGGTTGACGTACAAGACAGATCAAGGAAATTCACCATCACATCTACAAAAGAGTGGGAAGGGAGGATCACCTGATTGCCCCAGATGCAGCTTTATGAAAATATGAGTGTGAATGTAAGCGGTCCTGAAACTTCAACATTTCCACGTATGTTCTCAAAGTCATTTTTCTAAAGCAATATGAATGGAAGTCGAATTGATCCTCAGTGATATCAGTATAATGCTTCTCCACGGCTAAGAACTTTTTTAGTGAACGTCCAAGATCCCCTTGTCTTAAGTAGCTCTCACCAGATGCGAGCTCATACCTAACCATCAGAAGCACACAATAAATAATATCCTTGTATTTAGCTTCCACTATAAATTAGCAAAGGGTGACAAAAGACATACCACATGCACTGCATGTCATACAAATTATTGTGCTGATCACCATCTTTTGTGAACAAGACAGCCGTTTTTTCAGCTAGAGTGACCTGTAGAAACACACATCAAGCAAAGACCCAAAAAATGAAAGAAACGGACAGGAAAAATATGACACCTCAACATCCAAACAAGTTAATATTTGCAGGAAACCAGGAAAAAAAAAGGAAAAAGAAGCAAGCTACACACCTGATCAGCTTGCAGCATACGCTTGACACATTCACTATTTATGTAGCGATCAGCAAGGTCCATGCATCGGGCTTCATCAGCCAAAGCAGCCGCAGCCTTCAAGTCACCAGCATGCTTCAAGATTCGGCTCTGAAATAACATAGACATAATTTAGTGACAAAGCATCAGAGCACCAAGAGGTGGTCTCATGAATAATATACAACTATGCCAAAGCCTTAATCCCAAAAGCTTGGGGTTCAAAAAGAAACAAACTCTAAAATATTTAAATTATAAAAATAAGAGGCAGCATATTGTTGGGTTCCCAAAAAATGAGAAGTTGATTACTCAGTCTCCAGTAAGGATGTAATAGACTAAAGAACCTTTAACAACAAGTTCATAAAATTTGGCACTGTGTGAAGGAAACACAAACCTTAGCAGAGTACAGGTCAATTACTGTAGGAGTGTGATTTATAGCTTCATCAATTTTATCAAGCGCAATGCTGTATTGACAGCGTCGATCATAATGCTGCCATAAAAATGGGTAAAAAAATTCAGAAGCAAGCAAAATGGATCACTCTAGTAAATACACAAAAATTATCATCTGAAAAGCAGACCTGTGAAACCAAAAACAATGTCCACAAATAAGTAGAAGGAGGTTCTTTTTCTGTTCTGTAAAAAGTGGATAAAGTACAAATGTTAAGCAGCCAATAAAAGCAGAAGATAAATGAAGAAAACAATCAAGTTCTTTTAAAACAAGTTGGGAAATCAACAATTGTTTCTTTACTGACACAAAAGATAACACGTGATTCTTTAAAAAGTGTTCTGCGCAAACAGTTACATGATACTATCTTCTTAAGAGTCAAAACATAAGTATACAAAAACTATTTTCCTCAAAAAAAGCATTCTTCTCCTCAATTTTGTTAGTTGTAAATAAGCATTAAATAAGTCAGATAATCTTTGTTCAGCATTAGTTGTTTTGGTTCATGTAGATAACCCCATTTTGTTGGTAGGCTTTGACAATATTACTGTAGTTGTTTCCCCAATTTTTATTTCGATTAAACTGTAAAGTGAACAGCATCCAAGATATGAATCAAAGCTGAAAAATAATCATGTTTCTTTAACAACTTCAGAAACAACCCAAACAATATTGCTTTTTATACCTTGAATGAACTTCCACAAAACATACGCTGTGTTGCTCATATTTTTCATTTTACCTAGTAGCCATGTCACATCATCGACGCTAGAAAAAGGTATAGCTCGATGACTTCAACATGTAACTGTATGAGCTCATTTACCAAGTACCCATGTCAAATCCTCAACAGCTCATATGACATGAGAGGAGGGAGAGAAAAAAAAGAATATATCAAAAGGCACAAGGGTTTATCATGGGTTCGAAATGTATAACATTTCGTAAACAATCATCGACATTTAATTGACTGAAAGTCCTAAAACCGTTGGGGCTGGGACTCTGGAAGTCCTCATAGTTCATAAACCATAAACACAGTTGGCATTAGTATACTTTGGTACACCCAAGCACATCATTCACTTCATCAATTGTAATTTGCGAAATAAATGCAACTTCCATTGAGTAGAATGGTTTAGGCATTTTCTAATTTCAAAATCCAATGGACCAAAATTAAAGACTAGAAATTCAAAGTTTTCTTGTTAGAGGATATGGATCTTTTCATGCAACGGGTCATGAGGGGAGGAAAAATTTTCAAATCCTAAGGGATGTTGTTTGGTGCCAACATATCTATCAGTTACTGCTGGTGTAGCATAGCTATTCGCCTATTTTTCTCATGAATTTCCAATAGGAATTCTATAACAGGACTAAGAGAACTATTTCAGCTTTCAAGAAAGTTGGTAGAAAATATATGTCAGATCAGACACATTTTAAACATTTTTCGCATAGTTTTAATTTATTTTTAAAAGGTCAAAATAAGTGTGAGAATTAAATAAGACTAGTAGGAAGGAGAGAGAGAGAGAGAGAGAGAGAGAGAGAGAGAGAGGTGCCAGGCTGCCAGCAAATAGGATGCAACTGACAGTCTGACAGTAATCTTCCACATATACTCCATGAGATACTGCCTAATAAGTAAGTAAACCAACAATAGAAGCACACAATGAAATCCCACTATAATAGAACCAGACAACCAAAGTCCACAAACACAAAATGAGCAAAAATAACACTAAGCAAAACTGCAAAATTGGTAAGTGCAATGCATGATACATCAAAAACCATGGGTATGGCACACTAGTCATTGCTACCCCGAGTAACCTTCCAATTTGAAAATTACACATGTGAGAACTATCTAATAATAAGATGAATGCAAATGAGCATACCTCCCAGGATAACATCCTGTTTTCTTAAGTGATTCTTCCAAATCCAATATCAACTTTTCAAGAATGTCTGCCTGTTAAAGACGAGGAAAAACACGATAAGGACAGCAGCCAAACCCACCCAAAGACCCTGCTCTTTTAATGGAAGAAAAATGAGAAGCTGGAAAAAAACTAATTAATGGGGACAAAAGTGAAAAAACATAAACAATCAACAATGCCGAAGCATTAACCTAATAATATGGGGCCAGCTATAAACTATAACAATACCAAAGCTTTATCCATCTTAACATACACATCTTAACTACCCCCATCTTCCTACAATGATCTCTCCACAACGCCCAACATTGTGACCCACAAAGTGGCGTTGGTCTATTGTCGATCAACAGAATTTTCTACTTAACCTTAGTAAAATACTCAAGTTGCATAGTATTCCAGTGGTTAATAAAATACTATAAAACTAATAAAAAGATTAACAATGCAAGCCAAATTAGATTATTATTATTTCACCAGATTTACAGGTAAGCAAACTAACCTTTCCAGGTTGATCATATAGTGGAGACAGATCTGAGAATAGAGAGGGAACTCCCTGTAAATACAAGATTGCAAGCACAGATTAATTTGACAAAAATAAAAAACATGATAGATGAACTTATCAATTTTTTGTACCTTGGTTAACAAAGGTCGAATATAGTTGACAGCAGCTTCTTCAAATTTTTCCCCTTGTAGAAAATCAAGTGGAATTCGCTAGTAGATGGAAAAATAAAGCGGTCATAACAGGAAAAAGAAACTTGGCGAAAGAAAGGAATAAAGCAAGATCAAGCTCAAGGAGGAAAAAGAGCCTAACAAACGAGGAGCCGTCATATAAATCATTCCATTGAATGGTTAAACGAGGAATCTATGAAGAGAAAATATTAATGATCATATACTAACCTTAGCAGCAGATGACCATTTATATTCTTGCTGTAATGATTGATATAAGGTATTGAGTTGATCTGTCTCATCAGAAGAATATTGCCCTTTCTCTGAATACAAACCAAGACATCTTTGCAAACCTTCATAGTATCTATTATTTAAAAACACATAACAGATTAAACATAAGGTATAAACTATAATTAAAATTCACCAGCAAACAAGAGGTGTAAGCACCTATAGTTGTCGGGATTCATGGAAAGCAGCATCCTGTACAGTTTTGCAGCTTCTTCTAGTCGATTAAGTTTCACTAATAGAGAAACCTCCAGCTCTTTATAAGCTAATTTGTCGACCTTTATATTCAGACCAATAAAGACAAATCAAGACAATTGATTACAAGAACAGGAACTACAAAAAGGTCGTCGGTCATAAAATTTATCTATCTCACAATTTTGGCTTCCTTCCGTTGTAGTTCCTCAAGAGCCCTCTCCAGAGATCCACATTCCTCCAATAAAGATACCTAAAAATGAACAACTGTTTGATCAACACCATGGCTTGACAAAGATAAAATAAAGAACCAAAAGACAGATACGAGAAGGGCAACCCTAAAAATATACGTAGGGCATATTCTTTGACACAAATAAAGTACTCCCTTTGTTTCCATGTTTCCATTTAATGTTCCCACAAGGAACATTCTATTTAAGGAGAGAGAAACTTGTACTTGATTTATCGGATATCTACAAGTTTAAATATATTCATGTGAGATTCGTCTCAACGCATAGAATTTTATTATGTACGTTTTATAATTTTTTTATGAGATGCATTGACAAATATTGAACCTCGCACACATGCCTTGAAAATCGTGCAAAAAGCAAATGAAACATCAAATAGGAATGGAGGGAGTAGCATTTAGAGGTTTGCAAAAGTCAAAGCACTATTTAACAAAAACAAAAATCAATCTTTGCCAGGAGTGTTGCAGGTAGTTGATTCCAAATTGTAAGAACCAGTAGCATTTCAACATATGTACTCAAGATAAAACTCAATTACCATAAATGTTATTACTACCGAACAATTTATACTTTGCAATGGTACTTGGACAACTTAAAGGTAATAGTTACCCACACAAGTACTTAAAAAGCTAGCCTTGTAGGCTAGTCTTTTGGATGAGTTCTTTTGTTTGTTCTATAACACTCAAAGCCACTTCTTCAACTAAACTCCAATGAGTCTCATTTAAAGCTTCACTGGCCAAGGGCCCAAAAGAGCTACATTCAAAATCTGCGTAGTGTCACATGATTTGCGTTCGCTTTGGTTAGTGGTACAAATTCGGGTTTGAAATTCGATAGTTGTCATATTTGATGTTCGCTAGGTTGAGTTGTTGATTCATTTATGCAGTTTATTTGGTTCTCTAAATTTTGTTTTCCAATAGTGGATAATTTTATAGACCAAAAATAATTTTTTGACGGGAATGAAGACCCAAAATAATTATATATTGTATTTAAATGAGCACCTAAATTCATATAAATATGAATTATGATCTAAAAATTGTTAAGTAAATGGCTACAGAGTGTTTAAATCCCAAAACTCCAAGCCAATTTAAGTCATAGCTTTTAGTGGCTATTGCCTACCATAATAATTGAAAAGGTCTAAAAAGCATTTCAACTACCAAGGCTGAAGGACATATGGCTTATACTACTTATTACTACTCCCAAATCCCAACTTACTCTTAATAAGCTAGGAAAAAGAACAAAGTGAAAAAGGACAAAAGTCCATCATCTTTATCACTGCGCCACATTGACAAAAAAGCTTTTCATCGTCTTGGAGCAACGCTGAGCTCTAATGGCATGCGAAGCTTCAAGGAAATTCCCTCATACTTTTAGATTGATGATTTATCTGATTCAAATCGCGAACGAACCCAATTCCAGTCGATCGAACCCAATTGTGATGCTTGGGTAAAGGTGGTGAACCATGTGACTAAATCTGCCCATTGACTGAGGTCTACAATGACACCTTCTATAACGGTCAACAAATTCATGACAATTTATTATGCCCTAGTCAGAAAACTGATATGATGACATCAAACCTTGGTGGATCGATACTTCCTAGGAATTATGACAATAAAATTCAGAGCCAAAAAATTTTTGTGATCCTAATACCATTTAAATAAATATAAAAGCCACCGACCTTGTCCACGTCTTTTAATTTTTAAAAACAAAAAAAAAAATCAATTGAAATCAAGACCTAGCACATTATCATTATCGAACTCAAAGATTCCTTCAAACCCTATTACTCGAACAATATCTCCAACATCCCCATATAAATGGGCCACAAACTATAAGTCTCTGAAACCGATCCTCAAAGGATTATGTCTCATGGAAAAGAGAAATGTCTCTACCAACAGCATCACCAATCACCATCTTGGAAAACCTCCTAATCATCACTTCCTTACACAAAAAGACTGCTCTTCCACCTATTAACAATAAAAGATCTTACAATGCATATTCCCTTGATAGGAAGTTAAATTCCATCTAGTAAATTGACTTTGATTATCCCACAAGACAAGCTATATGAAGATTTAAACTCGTATTAAAGCTGCCAAACTTTTCAGAAAATTCATCTTCATCATTGAAAAGAAATGATCATGCACAGCGAAGTCCTTATAAAGGCATCCTCTCTTTGCCTCACATCCATATTGCAAAAACAAGGTTGCATTGTGTCTTATTGGTGAGTTGCAACAGTATTCAAATCTATTGTGTCCTTTCAAAAATTCCTCTCTATCTCACATCCATAGTGAAAAAAAAAGGTTGCATCGTGTTTTATTGGTCGGTTAAAAGATTTTCAAATTGTTTGTACTAATAATAAAAGCTTAGTTAAGGCATGAAATGGCTCATTAAATCATAAGAAACTATAGTAAAATACTAAAATGGCTCATTAAATCATTTGTATTTTGTATATATTTGAAGTTGCACATGATATTAGTATTACCAACCAAAGGTCTCGAAAACATCTTTGTTAGTGTTATTAGTAATAAGGGTGAGGTTGTGTACATCAGACCTTCAAACCTCACCCAAGGTGGGAGTCACTTAATGGCATTAGGGTAATGTAATGGAATATTGACAAGGTGTAAAAAAAATTGTTTTTCGCCATATAAAGGGATATAGCATAGTTTCGGCTGAAATTTCATAGTTTCTATTGTATCATCCCATTTACCGCATCACCATGACGGCATGACCATAACCACAACCGTGACTGAAAGTGCAATTTTGTATTATGCTCACATCCTTGAATCCCGCACCTTCAATTTCTCGTCAAAAAACTTGTACATCCTTATAATTCAAAAAAAAAGCCCGAAACTCAAAAAAGATAAAAAGTCCATTATTAGCAAACTATAACACTTGAACTCACAAAAAAGAGATGAACTTGAATACAACAATTTAATCACTAAAATTCTAAAAACGTGGTTTCTCTTAGTTTTCCTATCTTAAGAAATGACCACAATGGAACACCAAGAAAAAAGACTAGCGTAGACATCAATAGGTCATACACCCTGATACAAGAAATTGAAATTCAATCTAAACTCTCCTCCACGAAAACATAAAGGGTGCATTGTAAGTAAAAGATGTCATTAAGAAAAATGTACAAAAATGACATCATTTGACAGCTCCACCAAGGTTTTACCTACAAAACAATGCCAAGCTTACATCCCAACAATGTAGATCAGCTACATAAAACCAAAAAACTTACATGGAAAATTGTGACCAACAAAATTATATTTTATTTGGCTCTATCAAATACCAATCTGAAACTAAATAATTTACATTTGTTCTCCTCTTCCATTCATTTCCATTTATTGTCCTCGTACAAATCTCGTTCTTAGCCCCAAATGAATTTTTAAAAAAATACAAGGTGGCATAGATAGCAAAAATGTTCAGATTCTTTAATCAAAAAAGGATCATCCACATTTTAGTATCCAACTATCCACTCACCACTTCAACCCCTGCCCCTCCCCAAAAAGAATTGAAGGTGCATCTTCAACTTTGAGAAGCCAATTATATTTTTTGCATGCACTAATCAAGTTTCACAAAAACATTTATTCAGAGTACCACAAATTCTGCTTTAACAGAAAACATATAGCAACATCAATATATGAAATACCTTATACAGAAGCATTTCACTGTGTTCACATCGCTCGTTATCCGGTGGATAATCTTCCTCCAATGTTCCTTCATATGCCTCAAGAATTTCAACTCCTTTTGATGCACTATAATAAAAAAAATGGAATATAAAATTTGAATAAATGCAAATACTAAAGTTTTCAAACTTCCAATGAATCGTAAAGCATATAACATTCAACACATAAAAGAGAGTATAATACACACAAATTTTAGATCTTGCGAATTGCAAGTTCAATAAGCAATCCACTAAGATAGACGAGATATAAATTGTACAAACAATTACAATGTAATTTCTAAAATTCAAGAAACTGTCTTGCAAAATAGGAATAGAGTAAAGTAAATAAAATAAAAACTGATGATGCAGATAACTGACTTCCTTAACATATAATAACATATGATCACAAAAAATGGGTAAATATCTTTCAGACCACAAAACCTTTGAAGTTATCATAAGATTTTTTCCTAATAAAAACCTTCATTAGAAATTCACTAGCCTCATCTATAAAGTAACAAATCTTTTTGAAATGATTATATGTAATCATATATAATACTTATTTGGTCAAAAGATGAAAACAAACTTAGCACATAGTAGCTTTGCGAATACATAGGTATAGACTATAGATTTGCACAACAGCAGATTGCAGTTCCAATAACACATGAACATACTAGGAATACAAAAGGTGGAATGAAAGAAGTAGTAAGTTCAGTTTTTGGTTCAGTTTCAAGACAAAACCAAATCAAACAAACTAAATTTGGTTTTCAGATTTCGTATCCTATTGATGTTTTCTAAAACCCACTTTATTTTTAAAAAATTAAAAAAGCCAAACCATGTGAAAATTCACTCTGAAAGCTAAACAAATTCAGCTGAAGTAAACGCTTTATTACTAATTGTGAGATCTAATTAAACAATTTTATAGATTATGTACAACATCAAACGCAAGTACTAATTTGATGGTAACTTGCAGCAATTCTCATTGAAATGTTGCCATAGAATTCTTGAAAGATTGGTCTTGCATGAAGAAGAAATCAAGCATGCCTCTTGGTCTTGCATGAAGAATACAGCAGGTAAAGAATAAAAGAAAGATAACAGAGAAAAAAGTAGGCTTGCGTATGAGCTTTAAATTAGTGGTTTTGGGTTTTGGGTTATTTAAATTAAAATCTTAATGTTCCAAACCGAAAACCAAAATAACTTACACCCCTAAGATGAAGTATCAAAAACCCTGAACCAGAAATCATCAAAATCGACAGTAGCAAACAGAAAAATCCCCTAACGTAGAGCCCACCAATCAGAAGTGATGCCAAGACCAAGCTCCCATGAAGTAAATTATACTCTTTCCGTTCCTTAAAGAAGTTGCCACAAGGAATATTCACGAGAATAGTATTTTTTTATATTAAATTTGATGGAGGAAAAGTGGATACCGTAAATATTAAAAGAAAGTTAATGGAAAAATATGGGGACCACAACTATTAAAAAAATGTTTTTATTAAATTAGTAGAAAAAATGTGAAGACCATAAGTAATATAAAAATGTTAAAAAGAAGTTAGTGAAAAATATGCGGAGACCATAAGCATTATTAAAATATTAAAATGAGGATGGACAAGGTTAATTTTGTCTAAAATTTGTGGTATAAATAGAATTATTTTTATGGTAATAACAAATGGAACAGCCTAAAATGGTAGATGAGAACAAATTCAAGGAAGGGAGGAGATATGGCAGAAAAATAGCCTAATATCCAAAAATCTTGCATCTTTTTAGTAATTTGTCCTTAATACAGACTCAAAAAGCAATTAGGGATCATATAATAAAAGGTGATCACAGCTTAAATTTATGTTTATGTTGTAAGCAATTTCTAAACTTATCCGCCCAACTCTTGCAAAAGAATTTGCCAATTTCCAAATTTATCTTTTCAAACAATATGATAAACGGAAAAAAATCGGTAAAAACGAGATTTGCTTCGGTTGAGCATAACACTCATTAACACAGTAAATAACGACTATATAGTATAAAGGGGCGGAATCAAAAACAACAATGCTACAAAACATTTAAAAGGTTTGTGTCTCCTTTCTTTCTAGATAAAAAAAAATAAAAATAATGGTACATATGTGAGAACCATCAAGTAAGATTGCTAGAAAAGAAATCTGCACACTATGCAAAGCTAATTCCAACCCATTCTTCTGGCATGACACAGCCTTCCCCCGCAACAAGTGAGCAATGACGGACGCATGATCAAACACAATCGAGAACAAGTACAAACACAAAAGTTATGAAATTGAACTAAAGCGGATGCTTTAAAAAAATTCCCAAGCAAGATTACACATTTGACCGCGGACATTAAGGATTCTTATCTGATTATACAAATAATACATGACTGAAGATAAGACAAATATAACATACTTATCCTAAAGCTCCTGTAATGTATCATTAGGTAATTTGCAACATGACAATGTGATGTGTCATTAACTCATTTGCACCCTTAGATAAGTACAAATCAACTTCTTCCCTACAATTACCTAAATTTGAAGCTTTATTATTAAGCCTAGTTTTTCAATCCTAGAGCCCAATATGGAAAAAGAAAAAACCCTTATAATTCAATTTATCTCAATCATTACATAAAGGAGTATGAGAAATCTACGAGTAGATAAGACAATGCAAATGATACAAGGAAATACTACTAGGCCAAGTCTACATATTTTTACCAAATTACAACTCTTTTTAACATAATGACTTAAACCAAACTAACACATTAGCAAATGGCAGAGTACGGGTAAAACATGTTAAATTTAAAGCTATCGACAGTAGAATGACGAGTAAAACAAGAAAAAACAAAAAATGTAAAATTTCTCTTCATAATCCCCTTAACTTGCAAAGAGAAAAGAACAGTAGCAACGTTCTCTAAGCGTAGATGTAGAAGAATGATTCGGTTTGAAAAGTTGTGTTGTCCCTCAATTACAATCAACATCTTAACTAAACAATAAGGCACAAGTAATTCATAAATATCAACCTCGAGAAAAATCAACTTAAGAGAAGAAAGCATGTATACTTTGAATTTAGATGGTGTGCGACAGCAAAACCGATCCAATTCATGCGTTGATTTGGCTTCAAGCTCAAAAGTCGTTGCCTTGTTTCCACAAAACCTGTCAAGTCACGCATTTGAGCCTGCAGGGTAAAAACAAAACATGGAATGACTTAATTTACTAACTAGATGGGGGTAGGACAAAATATATAACATTGCCAATGAAAAAGGCGAAGTTGCAATAATTTTAAAATTTGAAAATGAATCATGAGTCCAAAAAAAGAGCAGATCACCTGCAATAGAGATAGATCACGCAAGATTTCAATGTTGTCTGGATCAATCCTCAAGGCGTTTCTATAGCATTTAATAGCCTCCCTGTAGTCCCTGTCTGAGCGATATAGGAGACCATAAACATGCCAGCAAACATGACTTTTGAGATCATTCTGCATCATAAACACATTTAAAATAAATACTACCGTATCAAAAAATGAACACAAAGCATGTCAGTTACAAATAACCAAAAGCACACATACAAACCTTTAATCCCAGCCTAACAAGGTCATATGCTTCTGCTTTACGGTCCATGCAATTCAGAGTCAACCCTTTCATTGATAGAGTCTCTGCAAACCATGAAGAGGAAGACAATAAGATAAATATTTCTTATTGGAAAGTCAAAAGCAATACTATATGCTTAATAAAATTTTCAAAACAGCCTCAATAAAATCCATAAGATTATAAATAAAGCATCGAACAGAATATTAGATGGGATATCTCATTCTACACAAGACACATGACTGAGCTTCAATTTCTTCACATTAGAAATTACAAATGTACGCAAAGCCACTAGGTGCACAAAGCTTAGTGTGAACCACAAACCATAGACCACACCATAACATGATGGTTTCCTCCGGGTGCCAAGATTTTTGTTTGTCTTTGCAAGTTGGCCTAGTGTTTTAAACATTTTAAACCAGAACAAATGATATTATTTAGAGGTTTGGTTGCTAAATGAAAAAATAACTATAAAATTGTATTTTATAAACATTTATTGACTATAATTTATTATAAATATAAAATAGTAATACAAATAAATTAAAAATTGAATCATTGATTTAACATGATGGTTTTGTTGAATTAGGAATTAATTTTCAGTTCAAAGATAATTGTTTTGAAACCTAAAAATTGCAAACCAAAAAGACCAAATCGTTTAAAATGTTTAGGTTCAATCAGATTTGAGAGTGAAAAGGGTTTTGCCCCCGCTTTGTTCCCAAATCAGATTTACATATTGGCATAAATAGGATGTCAAGCCAGATCGTAAGCATCCTAATAGCCACATAGCCAATGCCTAGTAGAAAAAATTCTAGTTCGTGAGACAGAGGCAATGCCACAGCATTGTTAAAGCCTTGATGCAACATATGGGGCCGACTATATGGACCAAAACATACAACATGAGCTATTGTCGATTACAAAAACTATGTATATTCCAATGTGCATCCACATATATTCTACTATATCATCCAATCATATTCATCATTATATGCTTGTTCATGCCATTCATCATTCCAATTATCAGGGTCATCTTTGCATATATACATTTCTCCTCCAAACTCCTCAAAAATTTAACATTTCATTTTTCTAGCTTGTGCACAATATCAAACCAACATAACGATTTTCTCTCAATCTAATTTCAATACATGTAACTCTAAGACCTTTTCTTACATTTGCACCTAAATTTTATCCTTTAATTCTATCCTTCAGCAAATGTCCTATCCATCTTTTACATAGACATCTAAGCTATTTCTATCTATGTACAATGATCTCTTCTAAAAGAACAACATATGGTGTTAATGTAAAACAATGCGGTATATTATTTCCTTTAATGTTAGTAGCACATCTTAATAGAATGAGATTCTTATCAAAGTCAAAAGTGAACTGAAAAACAACTCCAAGAATATGTGAAGTTTTCTCAACTCTCTGAAAGAATGTAAATCACACTAATTTTTAAAAATCATTGATAGATTTAATTGACATCTCATATTGTACAACAATGAGTTCATTTCACAATGAAAATCAAATAAATGCGTGCAATAAGACGAGATAGCTAAATCCAAATATGATAATGTGCAAGTAAAGCCACATAACCACATTAAAGATGACACAATTAAGACATACCACCATGTTCTGGAAACTTTTTCAGTATGGCATCCGCTGCCTTCAAACCCTTCTTGTATTGCTTAGTTTCATATGATTTCTGAACATTTTAAGTAGGAAATAATATCAATATATAATTGCATGCAATCATAACATAACGTTTAGCACATTCCAAAATTCCACCCGAAAAAGAAATCAAACTAAATCCCAATAATCATGACAAATTGATACTACGGAAAGAAAATTAGTGACGAAGTGAGAAGGAACATTTATGAACATTGTATCACTAAATAAGAAAGAAAGAAAGAAACCAATAAAGATTAACCCAATGGAAAATTGTTGACATCATTAAGGAGGGACTATATAATATAAGGAATTTAAAGACTATCACTAAAATCGCATTGAAATTAATTTTGATAGTCATTAAACCTGAGGTAAAACTTCATAAAAGTCAAGAATAAACTAGCAGCATAAGGATGGTTTCCTAGTGGTCAAGTGGTCATGCTGCTATTGCCAGAAACATCCCTCTTGTCCTCTTAACAGACATGACAAAAACAAGTAAACAACACGCAAGAGTGACCCTCTTTTTCCAATATTATATACCAACAGCCAACAGTACCTATAGCATCATAAACTCAAAGTTCAAAACAGTGATGAATAGTTTAGATTCTTTAAACCCCGGATAAACCCTGCATAGCCCTTTATGATACGAAAAGGGGCAAAAACCACACCAAATACGTCACAATCTTCATCACTACAGAAAATATCCAAAGTTTCATGAGTTAATCGGGTTTTTGGGTAAAATTGTGAAAGAAAACCAACATTTCCATTACTAACATTGACAAGTAACGAAAACAAGCTAAACGTAATGTCTTTTTAGAATGTCAAAATAAGAAACTAAATCAACAGTCAGTATGGAACAAAATCAGACAACATCCAATAAATAATGTGAACAAAACAACTGAAAATTGTTATTAAATCGAGAATTAGATCAAAAAGTTCAAAACAAAAATTTCTAAACAATTAAAGAAAATTAATCTAGGGTTCAGCGGGTGAACAAATTCAATGACGCAAAAACATCAACAATTAAAGAATTAAAAATCGATCAATGGCGAGTAAAATTGAATAAGTAAAAGAGAGGAGAGAGAGAGCCATACGACGATGAGCTTGAAGAGATTGGCTTCCTTGGGAGGAAGTGAGGCCCCCATTGTTATGCGGTGAGATTTTCGAAGAAGAGTTAGAAGAGTCTGCGAGAGAGGAGAGAGAGAGAGAGAGAGAGAGGTGGCGTTTATCTGCTGCAACCCTTTACCCTACTAAGGCTAAAACTTACAAGAGGAGAAAGGGAGAGAAAACTATTGAGTTTATTATATGAATATCGGGTGTATCGGTTTTTTTCGGTTAAACCCTACTCCCTCCGTTTCCTACTAAAGTTCTCGAATATTCACAAAAATTAATAAAAATATTTCTTGATATGTTTGGCAACTTTCAATTTTAAATATTGAATTGACTTAAATATTATGTTTGGCAAATTTTAAATTTGGAAAAATAAAATTGAATCAATTCTACATAGAAGTTCAATAGTAATGTAAAATTGGTCAAGTATTAAAATTTGCAAATTCCAAGTGCTTAGGTGTCATTTACAATTTTTGAATTTGAATACCAAATTTGAATTTCCTATTTTCGAATAAATTCCTTGTTGCCAAACACTACCTTATATAATTGATGTATTATATAAATTCGATTAAGATTGTGTTTGGGAACAAGCCTTTCATTTCAAATTTTAGATTTTAAATATGGATTCATCAAAGAAAAATTTGAGAATGACAATGTTAGGAAAGTCATTCTCAAATCCTTATCTTTAACCAATTTTAAAACATTGGAAATCCTGGATCCACCACTGGGCTTGTGTGTCCACTACTTCAACCAAGCATGAAAATGATGTTCATGTTACTTCTTTAAACGACGAAGGTTCGAGAATAATTCCAACATACCCCAATGAGTCCATGGGGGACTTGATTGGTAATTGAATTTTTTCATACTCTTTTGGAGCCCTTTTGTGGGCATTTTAGTGCATGTGTTATGTTTAAGCACATGTGTTGTTTTATGTTATTTTTATTTTGAGTATGTAATTGTGGTGTAAGTTATTATGTTATGTAAGAATGAATTAGAGAATTTCATTGACTTGGGTGAACTCAAGTCAAGGTGGAGATAGTTATGAATGGTGTGACTTGAGTGCACCAAAGATAACTCTTATGAATTAGTGTGTGTGGAATTCTATGAGAGTAGGTTAAATGTGTGATGAATATGGTGTTTAAAAGTGATTAGATACAATAAGTTATGAAGGTATTGAATCAAGACTTAAACACAATAATTAAGTGGCATGATAAATGATGATTGATGAGGAAATGCAAGAGGTTGTAGATACTTTGAACAAGGTATCCAAGAGACCCTCGCTTTGATCAAACTCACGTGACAGCATGACCTGGCCAGCTATGCTCGAACGAGCCCTATGAAGCTCGAACGAGCACAACAGAATTCAGAAGTCAGTGGGTCAGCAGAAGAGCTGCTCGAACGAGCCCCACACTGCCTAGAACGAGCAGCAGTAATCAGAAAGATTGAAGACGTTTCTGTTGACCTTTCAAGTACTTGTTGCTGTTATATAAATTCATTTATCTTAGCATTTAGATGTAATAAAGTATACAATTAACATTGAGTATACTTAGTATTATAAATAGTAAGCTAAGATGCACATCAAAACCATCCACAAATCATCCCACAAAATTACCCCAAGCCAAACACTTAGCCTCATCTCTTCTCTAATTGTAATTTCTCAATTGTTATAATATAAGAGTTACTACACCGGAGGACGTAGCCAAATTTGGGTGAACCTCGTATATATTTTGTGTCGTTTATTATTGCATTTTTATCTCTTACAAACATCGAATTTATAGTTTGCGTAATTTGTTTCACACAAGACTTCACATTTTCGATCTTGGTGGTATTGGATATTAAAACACATCGTTCGATCTCTAATACGTCATCGTTTTCACATACTTACAATATTCTTAACGCCTACTTCAGTAACCTTAGATGACTATTTACCATATCCTTAATGACTTTCAATATCTTAAATGTCTACTTGAGATATCCTAAACCCATTAAATATGTTGAAACAACCCAAACCGGCGTAAACAATATTATAATATTGTCTACAAAGCACAGCAAGACCTATAAAAGTCTGGGCTGAATCCGACTTGTGGCTCGATAGCCACAACAAACTAATATCAGAGTATTTAAATGTTGTTTACGCCGGTTTGGGCTATTTCATATGTAGTAGCACTTAGTTTACATTTTTCTATTAAAAACATACTCCATCGTATTCTACCCATTAGTCCCATTGATTTTTTTCATTATTCACTTATCACTCTTAATTTGTATTTTATTCTTAATCTATAAGTTAAAACATAGTCATGTGGGATCCTATTTGATTCGTCTCAATACAAAGATTATTAATATCTACTTTTTATAATTTTTATTAAAAAAAATTAGAGATATTAAAGGTTAAAATATTATCTCGGCAAGTGTGAAAAATCAAATGGAACTAATGGGTTGAATATGAGGTATTGAAAAAACCTATAACAAACCTTTTCAATTTGACTTGAAAATCAATATTTCAACCAATTATTTTTCAAACATTTTTTTTCACTTCAAGTCAAAAGTCGACAATTAAAGACTCATTCACCAAACACCCCATCGACCTCTTTTAATAGAATTATAAAGTTTTTTTTTTGTTGGCAATGTAGTAAAAGCAATGGAATAGAAAAGTAACATGTGTTTGGCAATTCGTTGTTTGCTGGTTCAATTAGCTTAACTATTTGAATAGTAATGTTTTAGTAGTGTTCAGCATAGCAGTTTAAATAAATTTGAATGGTTTGATGAGATTACAATGCTACTTTTATTATTAATTATTATTGATAATATATAATTGTTATAAAATAGTATTTTAAGTATCATGTAGTTGTCCATATAGTTTTTTCAGAACATTGCAACTTGTATTATTTCAAAAATAAAAGTTGTTTTATTAGAATTTTCTGTATAACAAATCATACTCCAACAACGACAATAATAAATTGTTTTTACTAAAAAATTCCAACTTACACAGCAAATCATCATCATACCTAGTGTATCTCGCTCATAGACAAACTATTGTTAGGGTTTGGGGAGGAAAAATAGATGGCGGCTCATACCCATATAGGAGAGTGCGGTCAGAGAATTCCCTAGCTCTAAAGGGTCTTCAAAGAGATATATAACCGAAAACCTGCAAAGCTACAACTTACACCCACGTTAGTCGTGCATCATAATCAACTAACTAAAGATACACAACACATAGAATACGTACAAATAACTAAACAATTGATAAGTAACGGGCGGTAAGTTTAACTAATACTCCATATCACATGCTAAATGGGCGTTTACATATCCAATTAATCGGTTGTCGCGAAACGGATCACGATAATTATACAGGATAATTTATTCATTTACTTAAATTATAAATATACTCTTTATATTGTTTATTATTATTTATTTATGAAATATTATATATAATAATAATAATAATAATAATAATAATAATAATAATAATAATAAAAAAAATAAATAAAAAAAAAAATAATAAAAATGTTCCTAACAAAAATTTTCTTTTCAAAAGAGTACCAACTAACTGAAGGTTAAGTTTTCCGTTATCTTTTTTTGTTCATCTTTAAAAAGTACCTAATAAAAAATTTCTTTTCAAAAAAGTACCTAATAAAAATTTTCTTTTCAAAAAAGTACCAAGAACACAACATAATATTATCCATAAAAAGTTCACACATCATCCAATACAAATACAACAATAATAATAATAATAATAATAATAATAATAATAGTAATAATAATAATAATAATGAAAAAGTGTCAAAAAGTACCTAATAATTTTTTTTTTAATAATAAACGGTCAACTTAACACCAACAGTTACTTGGTACTCTAGGTTTGTGTTGGATGATGTTCTTATGTTGTGTTTGTATTGGGTGATGTGTGAACTTGTTTATGGATGATGTTTTTAGAGTTATATATTATATTGTGCTTGTATTGGATAATTATGTTGTGTTCTTGGTACTTTTTTTAAAAGAAAATTTTTATTAGGTACTTTTTTGAAAAGAAAATTTTTATTAGATACTTTTTAAAGATGGACAAAAAAAGATAACGAAAAACTTAACCCCAGCCGTTAGTTGGTACTCTTTTGAAAAGAAAAATTTTTGTTAGGTATTTTTTTGAAAATATTTTTTTATTAGGTGCTTTTTTGAAAAAAAAATTTTATTAAGTACTTTTTGACACTTTTTCATAATAATAATAATAATAATAATAATAATAATAATAATAATAATGATACATATGATTAGACAAGACAAAAAAAATTTACTGACTTACAGCTGTAATTTACACTTTAAATACTTATCTTTTGACTAATGTTGGAGTGTATAAGTTATAGGCTAATGATAGCGATGATGGTGGTGTTTTGGTGGCTACCCATGAGTATAAGGGTGAGAATGAATGGATTTTTGATTCCGGGTGTTCTTTTCATATGACACCCAACAAATACTTGTTCACTACCTATGAGAAGGTAGATGGAGGTAATGTCACCATGGGCAACAATGCTACTTGCAAGGTTGTAGGTGTTGGGAGTGTTCAAATGAAGATGTTTGATAGTATGGTTAGAACATTGTCCGATGTTAGGCATGTGCCGGGGTTGAAAAAGAATTTGATTTCATTGGGTACTTTAGACAAGAATAGTTGTAGGATATCTTGTCAAGGTGGAGTGATAAAGGCAATTAGGGGTTCACTAGTTGTGATGAAGGGGAAGATAACGGGAGTTTGTATGCTCTAGAGGGTCCTACTATCTCCGACTCCGTGAACGTCTCCACAAGTATTATGTCCGATGAGGAGACCAAACTATGGCACTTGAGGTTAGGTCATACGGGTAAAAGGGGGATGCATGAGTTGAGCAAGCAAGGCTTGTTTGGAGGTAAGAAGCTTGGGAACTTAGGCTTTTGTGAGCATTGTGTTTATGGGAAACACAAGAGAGTGAGTTTCAAGCTGGCTATCCACAACACCAAAGGGATCCTTGATTATATACATTCCGATCTTTGGGGGCCTTCTGGGAAGACTTCACTTGGTGGGTGCAACTACTTGCTAACTTTCATTGATGACTATTCAAGGAAGGTTTGGTGCTACTTTATAAAACACAAGGATGATGTGTTTGATGTCTTCGTTGATTGGAAGGCCATGATTGAGAAGAAAACCGGGAGGAGCATCAAGACATTAAGAACGAATAATGGTTTTGAGTGAGGGAAAACTTGAACCTAGAGCTAGGAAATGTATTTTCATGGGCTATGGTTTGGGTGTAAAGGGCTATCGGGTGTGGTGTGAGAAATTTAAAAAGATCATTACTTCTAGGGATGTTGTTTTTGATGAAAATGCTTTGGTGACTCCTATTGTGAAGAACACCATTACTAACAATGATGTAGGTACATCCGGTGATACCCAAGAGGAGGTGGAGCCTCTCAATTTTGAAGAAACCGAAGATGATGCTTCACATGAAAATAGAACCACTTTGGCAACGCAACGTGAAAAGAGGAGGATTGTACCTCAAAGAAGATACATCGAGGAGTGTAATCTCAATTTTGAAGAAACCGAAGATGATGCTACACATGAAAATAGAACGACTTTGGCAACGCAACGTGAAAAGAGGAGGATTGTACCTCAAAGAAGATACATCGAGGAGTGTGACTACGTCGCTTATGCTCTCACCATTGCTAGTGAGGTGGAGAGTGTAAATGATCCTAATACCTACAAGGAGACTATGGCCTCAAGTGACTCAAAGAAGTGGCTAGTTGCTATGAAGCAAGAGATGGAGTCTCTTGCAAAGAACAAGATTTGGGTCATCGTTGAAGCACCTAGAAACAAGAAAATTGTGGGGTGTAAATGGGTATTCAAGAAGAAAGATGGGTCGACAAGCACTAGTGCTTCGGTGTACAAGGCAAGGGTTGTTGCAAAGGGGTTTACTCAAGTTGAAGGGGTTGATTTTCATGAGGTTTTCTCACCAGTTGTGAAGCATTCTTCAATTAGAACTTTGTTAGCCATTGTGGCTATGAGGGATCTTGAGTTACATCATTTGGATGTAAAGACCGCTTTCTTACATGGAGAGTTGGAGGAAGAGATCTATATGAAGCAACCGGAAGGTTTTGAAGTCAAGGGTAAAGAGAGTCATGTGTGCCGTTTGAAGAATTCATTGTATGGGCTAAAACAATCGCCTAGACAATGGTACAAGAAGTTTGATTCATATATGCTCTCTCATGACTTCACAAGGAGCTCTTTTGATAGTTGTGTCTATGTTAAGAAGATTGATGGTGGAACCATCATTTATTTGATTCTTTATGTTGATGACATGCTAGTGGCATGTAGTAGTTTGTTTGAGGTGGAGAACTTGAAGGTGTTGCTTTCAAGTGAGTTCGACATGAAAGATTCTGGTGAAGCCAAGAAGATACTTGGGATGGAGATATGGAGGAATCGTGAAAGGGGCATCTTGTACCTTAGTCAAAGGAGGTACATTGAGAAAGTATTGAGAAGATTCTCCATGGTTGATGCAAAGAGTGTTTCTACTCCTTTAGCTTCTCATTTCAAGCTATCCAAGAAGCTATGTCCTCAAACAAAACAAGAAGAGAAGGAAATGGAGGACATTCCTTACACTTGCGCGGTTGGTAGTTTGATGTACGCCATGGTTTGCTCTAGACCCGATATAGCTCAAGCGGTTAGCATGGTGAACCGATGTATGTCAAATTCGGGTAAGGGCCATTGGGAAACGCTTAAGTGGTTGTTGAGGTATTTGAAGGGTGCTTCGAAGGTTTGTCTCAAGTTCGGAAGAAACACAAGCGGTATAATTGGGTATTGCGACTCCGACTATGCGGGTGATTTAGATGCTAGAGTCAAGATGGAGATTGTTGAGATTGGGTGTGACTTTGAGTCCACCATTTGAGGTTGATGATGTGCTTGGAAGAGTGTATGTGTGTATGTGATGATGATGAACATGTATATGATGCTATAGAGATGTTTCAATAGCCGCTCGACCAAAAGGATGGCCTGCTCGATCGAGTGCAGTAGCTCAACCACATCAGAGACTTTTCTGATCTTCTGCTCGACCAAAGCAGAGCTCGCTCGACCAAAGCAGAGCTCGCTCGACACAGCCCATGTCTTGCTCGACTAGTCGAGCGGGGCTCAGCGGCAACCCTGTTTCGTATGCGATAAGCTTCTACGGGTTATTTAATTGAGTAGGGGCCCTCTCCCATGCATCTACACATACACCCCTATATATATATATATATATATATATATATATATATATATATATATATATATATATATATATATATATATATATATATATATATATATATATATATATATATATATATATATATATATATATATATATATATATATATATATATATATATATATATATATATTGTATGTAGTGCTTTAGAAGCTAAGTGATTCTAACCCTAAGCCAAACACAAACCCTTTCTTTCTCTCTTCTTTCTCTCTAAGTGTAATTGCTCCATTATAAGAGTTTTTTGAACTCCATTGTTTCTTCACATAATACAAGCAAGCTAACCACCACAAGGAGGACGGAGCCCACATTGGGTGAATCTCGTAAATCATTGTGTCATTTATTTATTGCTTTCTTATTGTTCTCATTGCTTATTTGAAGTGTTTGTTTTCTATTTGCATTGAACACCCTTCCTAAGGATAAAGTTAGAGACTTTAGGCCTTAGAGTGTTTGTTATTTCATTGATTGACTATTGCATTTATTTTAAAGATGTAATAATGTGTTGGATTGTGAAAGTTTGATGAGTTGATTGTGAATCGGAGATATGAAAATAGATGGAATGTGAAATCATATTTGATATGTTGATAATAATTAGGGTGACGAAGAAGATTGGAATATAGATTAGTATTTGATGAATTGGTTAGTAATTAGAATTATGATTTGAGTTGGAATTTGAATTGGTTTATGATGAGTTTTCAAATAGAGTATATGAAGATGAATTGATATGTTTGTACTATGAACAAGCTAAATAGTGTTGGAAATACTTCACATGTGAGACATCGATAAAGTGTATGTGCAAGTCAACGCTCTTGACTCGTGGGTGTGTGGGCCCGAGCAACGGGTGTCTCGTGTCTACACGAGTGGGCCACAATGAGATTATGTGGGTAATTAATACAATCCTAAATTTGGATTTCTGTGACCAAAACTCTAGAGAAATATAGAAGGGGCTATGTTTTTGTGCATCACCATCGCTAATACTTTTGCACATACCTTGACATGTACTCCGTAGTATTTTTTCCGTAGTTAATTGTTCTATCAATTTCAATGGCCAAAGAAATCATTTAAATTTGTCTGTGCTCTTTGTTTCCTACACCTTATTATCAAGCTTTTCCTTTTGCTAATATCATAGTCTATCAGTAAATAAATATGTTGCAGGGAAACTCTTTCTTATTATTCAGGCATTATTTCTATCCCCGTTGTTGCATGACATCAACTTACCAAAAGTTATTCGTTGCTATAAACCTAGCTGCCTCAAGTTATTTTTTCAAATAGTGCATTAGGGACAAGGTTTATTTAAGGAAATCACTTGTATTGATGATCAAAATATTGTTGTTGTAACACAACTAGGCAATAGTAACTTTGACGAGGTGACTTATCTCTAATAGAACTAATAGCTATGAAATAAAATTAACAAAAGAACAAATACTTTCTCTTTCTATGTTCTCCTCCCTATTTTCGTTTACTTCACAACAACTATTCCTTTCGCCTGCTTGTTACCAATATACTTGATTCCCTTTCTTATCCTCCCTCTAACTAGTTGATTGCCTTCTTTTACAACCTTCTCTTAAGTCAATTGACCCGTGCTTTATTTTCTCTAACACCCCATTAACTGATTGTTGCTACTTTATTTCTAAAGCTACTGCTAACCAATTGTTTATGTAGCTCCCATTGTGCCCCACTTCTAACCAGTTGGCCATTTATGTTCTAAAGTTGTCTCTTTGTAGGATTTTACACCATACTATTGGTTCAAAGGAATCCAGATGCTGAGTTCCTGACTTTGTGTTGTCTTTTATTTTCATTCTTTGACTCCTGGATTCTATCTGTTAATTTCCTTTCTAATTATATATTTTCGCTCTTATCTAATCACTCAGATATTTTCTTATTTTTCTCTCCCATTGACATTGCACCATGGTTTTAAAATTATTTAGCTACAGCAGATGAGCAGATCAACTACTGAAAAGTGCCACAGTGGTAATGTAGGTGTATATGTTTCTTGCTTTGATTCAGACTTATGCGTCTAGAAACTAGAAGTTTAGTTTCAGAGTTCTGAGACAGCCTTTGCCTCTTCAAAACAGAATGCACAAAGAATACTTAAGAACACACGTTTGCGGCACAGCTTCGAGTGCTATGGAAACTCCCTCTCAACTTAGAGTGTTGAGAAAACTCCTTTCTGTTCACTTCTTATTCAATGAAAAGATAAATCCCAAATCTAATACTTGATGGCCTTATATAGTTATTCACTAATGCCACCTAAGCGCAACAACTAAAATAAAATGACACCTAAACATACAAGAATACAAGACAAGCTAATAAAAGACTCCTAACATAACACCTTAAAACTACAACTCTAACAACTTTTATTCAGTTACATTATTTAAAACCCTATGATTATGCTATGTATGACAAGTTCTTAGATAGGGTATATTATTCGATGAATTGTGAAGATAGAACTGATGGCGGGAGTTTCAGTATAGACGTTGTTTATATTGTATACTATTTTACTATACCTTTTTATTGGTCATATAGAATTTTGTATGTTTAATTTATTCGTCATAAAACGGAAGATGTTGATACAATTATGTTTGTTAATGTCAATTGTATGCTTGTATGAGATACGTTTCTCAGTTACTCATGTTAGGTGAAGTTTCTATTGTACTGATTCCATCACGTTCTCTTATGGCACAACATCCATTTAAATATGTCTGTATTTTTCTAATAGACCTCATTGTTTTGGCTCTCAAATTTTTTTTTAAATAACATTTCCTTGATACACTTTCTAGACAAGGATATGCTAGCCGATAATTTTAACAATGACGAGAAATACAAACTTAGAAGGCTTGAGATCACCGACAAAAAGAAGGGTTTCATAGAGCTGCTACAACAGCTGACAGTTTGTGACTCGGTCTCAGACAAGGATTTTGAGGACAAATTTGAAGAGCTTGTATCCGAGGGAGATAATCATGTTATATGTGTAATAGAAGATGGGAACACAGGAAAGATTGTAGCTACAGGAAGTGTATTTATCGAGAAGAAATTTATCAGGAATTGTGGCAAGGTTGGCCACATCGAAGATATAGTCGTGGATGCTAGCACACGAGGGATGAACTTTGGCAAGAAAGTAGTAGAGTTCCTTACTCAACATGCAAATTCAATGGGATGCTACAAGGTTATTCTTGATTGTTCTGCTGAGAACAGAGTGTTCTATGAGAAATGTGGATACAAGCAAAAGGAAATCCAGATGGTCAAGTATTTCTCTTAGCTTGATTCTGGCTTATTTGAAGTCCTTTTGACTAACATAAACGGCAATTTGGCGAATGGTTTTGTGTAATGTATACTCTTGAGTTGACTTCATTGTCTCAATTTCTGTGTGATGAAATATTAATACTACATGTGTCAATTAAGGTTAGAGTCTGTTTGATAAATGACTATTTGCGGAAACTGTTGGTGGGAGAGTTTGGCAAATGATTTTTGTTTTATATTCAAGACCATATCAACAGAGAAGGTATCACCTCTCAAGAATCAACATTTCTTCTGTCCATTAAATTTACTATTTATTATTTTTATTGTCCCAAAAAATACATATATATACATTTTCATGATTATAAGAAAACAATGAGAATGTGGATGAAGTGAAAAAAATGCAGAAGAAAAACTATCATTTCTTAAGAAGATTTAATTTTTTTGATGGAGAGGAAAAGAGAGGAAGTAAAGAGGTGATTTGAAAGTAAATATAACAAGTTTGGATATACGTGTAGTGAATAGAGGTGATTGGAAAGTCTTGCTACCTTCATAAAAATGAGTGGAGAGTTCCAAGTATTTTGTAGACTATATAGTTATTTTTTTTAATTAACTGAAGATTTTTTTTTTAGTTGAATTAATTCAAGAATTTTATTTAGTTTGGAATAAGAGGTTGAGATTGTTTTACCTCTAATAGTAATTTAACTATTAGAAGGTCTCACGAGAGACCGTCTATGACCGTTAGAGGTGTTCAACGAGGTGGGGCGGGTCGGGTCGGGTCAAAATTTAAATGGGCCAGGGCGGGGCGGGTCATGTCAAATGATAAACGGGCCGGGCCTGGTCAAGCCCATTTAAATTTGACCCTCTTTGACCCTTTTTAAAAAAGTTCATAGAATAGCTTTTTTTATTATACTTTATGGCCCATTGGGTTGACTTACTTATATATATAATAATAATATTTTAAAAAATAAAAAAAAAGTGGTTAATTTTTTTTCCGCAATTAATATTTATAATTATATTCGGCCCGGCCCGGCCCGGCCTACACCAAGGCCCGTTAATGACCCGCCCCATTATTGACCCGACCCGCTAATGACCCGTCAAAATATGATCCGACCCTTGACCCGTTGGGTCGACCCGCCCCATTAAACACCTCTAATGACTGTATATGGCAAAGACGGTTCTCCCAATAGTTCAGCCCAATGATTTTAAATTTAAAAATAAGGCTGATGATTAATCAGTTATTTATTTTACAAAATGAGTTGACCCATATTTACTCGTCTATGCTATAGACGGTCTATAGCAAGAATTTGTGTTTAACTATATATGTTTTTGATGGGTATTTTTTTAAAAGAATGTTTTTGATGGGTATTAGTATTACTATGTTTTTATGTTTTTTATTTTCATAGTCATGTAATATATCTCTTATATAAATATAAATTAGTCAAATATATATGATGATTTTGGGAACTGATAATTAAATAGTGAAAATTGATAATTAAAATTGATAACTAAAACTAAAAAAAGAAACAATAACATATAGATCTTAAGAACGTTTTTGGTAGGAGGAATTAAATAATGGAAATGTAATTAAAAATTTCAAAATGTGGATATGCTTTGGTTCACGAGAATGAGATCAAAACTAAGTTAGAGAACGAGATAAAATATCACAAAAACTTGGCGAGACGGCCTCAATATGAGACGGGACATGGACCGGACCAATGGTAGGCGCGTGGCGTGCACGCGCGCGGGATTTCCCTCCAAGTTTCCATATTTTTCTTTTTTTTTTTTTTGCAACCTTTAAACTTTCCTTCATTACTCAAACTGCCATTTGCAGTTTCATTTCAAATCATTCCAATCAAAAGTTTCTTTCCTTCATTATCTTCTTCCTTGCTCTATTTTCGTTCTTTGCATCCGGTTGAATTGCAGCAGTTCTTTCCTCCATTTTTTCTACTGGTATTGACTTCTTTTTTTTCTTTTTTTTTTTTTGATAATGATGTTTATTTTTGATGTGATCGTTCATGTTTTAGTCGTTTTTGATGTTCGTTTTCATCATTTTCAGATTTGATGTTGGATGAAGATCAAATGATGGTGATGTATGATGAAGACGACGAAGATATATGACAGCTGTATCAACTGACTATCTTAAGATGAAAATTGAGTACTTTAAGATGAAAATTGAGTACTTTAATATGGCAGATGTATACTTTAAGAAGAGAATTGGTTATTTTAAAATATCAACTGACTATCTTAAGATGAAAATCGAGTACTTTAATATATGAACTGATTATTTTAAGAGGACAATTGAGTATTTTAACATGACAATTTAAAAAGTTAACATTACAACATTACATTAAGTTAAACAATATGGATAGTATAACATATCAATTGAGTATTTTAAGAGGAGAACTGATATTGACTATCTTAAGATGAAAATTGAGTACTTTAAGATGAAAATTGAGTACTTTAATATGGTAGATGTATACTTTAAGAAGAGAATTCGTTATTTTAAAATATCAACTGACTATCTTAAGATAAAAATCGAGTACTTTAATATATGAACTGATTATTTTAAAAGGACAATTGAGTATTTTAACATAACAATTTAAAAAGTTAACATTAATGTTGTAATGTTGAGTATTTTCATCTTAAGATACTCAGTTTTCATCTTAAGATAGTCAATTTTCATCTTAACTTAGTCAGTTAATACAGCTATCATATATTGTAACACCCCGCAAATTCGATGATAATTTATTTATAATTTAAGTTGCGATTAAAAATAATTTCCTTATATATTATTATTAAACATCGGAAATTTAACTTTTTGGACCCATAGATATATTTAATGACATTCATGTATACGTTAATTAAATGGGAAATTATTATTTATATAAAAATTAAGTAAAGTTAATAGTAGTCATAATAGTTTCGTTCTTAAACCCGAGCCAAACGAGGTTTCATTTTAATTTTTCGGGTTAAAATTTATGGGCCTCATAAGTAGAATAGCCTAAAGTATTTGAGGGTTAGGGTTTATTTTGCATAAAACCCAATTGTTGGAAGAAGGGAGCCGTCACACTCCTCCATTCTTAAAGAATCCTTCCTTCTTACTCCATCCTCACGCCACACCTCCCTTTCCCACCAGTCTTGGCGGCGCCACCAGGACCCTGCAGCAACCGCTCCTCCCTCCTGCTTCCCACGTGCAACCGGCTAGCAGCAAGGCCGAGCCTGCACCCCAGCCGGCCAGCAGCAAGGCTGCCCATATTCCTCCACCACCATATCTTCACCTTCTTCTTTAATTCCACCATTGTAAGCCATATTTTCCCTCTTTGTGAGCAATCTCCTACCCAATTTAAGTTTGTTTGTTTGATATCTAATTTTCTTATTATTTAGAGTTCTTATTTGTTAAATTTGAGCATAATGTCTTGATTTTTGGTTATAGGGTTAATTATTACGATGATTTGAAAATAAATTAGTTAGGGTTTATATTGTGATGAATTTAAAGGTAGTGTTTTGGGTAAATTCATGAATCTTAGTTTAGATTAAGTTATATCTTGATGGAATTTAAAGTGAGTAAGTATTAGAAAGTGTGAATTGAACTTGAATAAATTAGGATTGATGAATTTAAAAGTAGTATGTACTACTTTTGTGGCTTGGATGGTGTTTTATTTATTAAAAATCTTGTATAAGCTTGTGTATGTGACATTGTGGATGAATGGTGGCTAGTTATCGTTTATATGACATTAATCATGGTGGTTTGACTAGTATTGTTGAAACCTATTGTTGTAGATTAAATGATAGTAATAATTATTAAGAAAGATTAAGGTTGTAATTGTCATTAATAAAAGTATTGCCATGGTTATAGTTGTTTGATGAGGTTATTAGTTTTGAGCTTGATCGCGACTATTGTCAATGATTGTAGTGGGTTGCTTGTACATAATTGAGCTTGGTTGTTATATTGATATGTTCAATGGTGTTGCTAAGTTGTGCGAATTCGACCCAAGCTATACAAATCGTTATTAGTTCGTCAAGCTACAAATTTAATTTATTCTTAATCGTTTTACTTTAAAACCTTGAAAAGGTAACAAATCATTACTACTATGAGTAATATGATTGATATTAAGTGTAATCGCATATATTATGTGTTCTTAAACTTTCCCATAGATAGTTTGATTAGAGCACACAAGCGTAGGGTCGCGTCCTTTTTTTACTTGAACATATCTTGATGAAGAATTGACTGGACTCTAATGTCATGTTTGATTGAAATTTATGGCATAGTTCATATGTGAACATGAGTTGAATTTATCGCATGAGTACGTTTAAAGTGCGTATTAGCTTGAATTGAAACTTGCCTGATTAATAGTGTAGTTTGTATGGAGTCAATGCTTCTAAAATGACGTGAAGAAGGCTTATTAGTCTTACTCTAATCGTGCATAGGTGCCCGGTTCATAAGGGGGGCATAAGACCTCTTTCTTGGCGATTTATCTGACTATTTTTCAGGAGTGCAGTAGAGTTGCAGGCACGCACACGCAGTAACTAATTATTGTTTGCATTCTCGTTATATACGCATTGAGTAATATTGTTATATAAACTGTGCATACCTTTGAATTGTCATTGAACAACTATGGTTACGATAATTTCAAGTTAGTCTATGTAGCAATAGTAGAGAATGAGATTGAGTGTCTTATGATCAGAGTGTCGGATAAGATGAGATGGAACGAAAACGAGTCTCTTAGTTGGGAAGTAAGAAACTGGTTGATTGCAATGGAAATGAGGATTTTATTGAGGAAATAGCAGATTCGTTCGATTATTGTGGCTCCACTGGTTAGGGTACCCTAGTTGGTTTAGTTCCCGGAGGTATGGATCATCTATATATGGTCGCTGTACGGGGGTATGTTCATACTTTACCATTGGGCGCCGGTATGGCCCGTCACCACCCTTGGTTGAGGTATTGCCATGGGGGTCTTGCAAACCCCAAAATGGTGGCCTCTAGTCGCATGCGTTAGGTATGTTGGCTCCACTGGTTTGGTACCCCAGTTGGTTTAGTTCCCGGAGGTATGGATCATCTATATATGGTCGCTGTACGGGGGTATGTTCATACTTTACCATTGGACGCCGGTATGGCCCGTCACCGCCCTTGGTTGAGGTGTTGCCATGTGGGTCTTGCAAACCCCGAAATGGTGGCCTCTAGTCACATAAATATATACAGATATAAATTCGGAAATGGTTAAGCTTTGGTGCATATGATACCGAGAAGTTATGAAGTCGAAAAGGATTAAAGAGTATAGGATCGACATTGAGAAGTAGGAGATGAAGTCTAGGGGTTAAGAGTAGCACTTGGAGTGTTGTGGAATTACTGTTACATTGTGATGTAGTTTATTGATATTTACTGCGCCTTAATATGATATTATGTTAGTTACTGACGTGTATATGTTTGATTTGTTGATAGGCTCTTTCTATGGTGGCCCTGTGATGATACGTTTGATATCTCTGTCTTACGTTAAACAGCAGGGTGATCATAGGCGGACCTAGCAGGTGATGACGATCTTTTGCATTGCATTTTGGGGGGAGCGATGAGCGCGTGTATTGGATTGTACAATGGATTCATTTGTGAAATTGATATGTAGTTCGTTCCTTAGTTTGGCTATGTTTTGGGGTTTGAGGCATTTGACCTCTCTTTTGTAGAACTTAATTTCCGCTGCAAACTTTCTAGCTGTATATTCTTCTGTTTCCTTGTTTTGAAAACTCAAGTGTTACATGGGAACCACGATCCATGTTTTGTAGTTAGTTTGGAGAAGCCGGCGATGAGATGATCCGCTGTGATATATTTTGTTAGGCCATCGATGCCTTTACGCTTTCTGTTTACATATGTTTGACTTTCTACCTGGGCGCCCAGTTTTAGGGAAGATGCTGCCGAAATTTCTACTAATTTATTTATTTATTTATTTCTCTTTTCTTTATCTCTTTCTTTTTGTAACACTCGAATTTCCTTCCGTACCTTCCGGTTTCGGTTTCGTATAGTGGGTCGGAAATTCAGGGGTGTTAAAGGTGGTTATTAGAGCCAGTGGTTCCTGTTTGAAACACGTGTGTTTTCATTTGAAATGTTAAAGCAAAATTTCAGTGTGAGTATGGGTAGATTTGGGGTTAGGTGCATTTTACATGTTTGTGCATCTTTAATATTATTGCAAATGAAAATTACATGGTTATGCGTATGATTTTTACAATTATTGTCGATGGTAGGATTGAACTCTATATGATACTTAGAAATGTGGTTATTACATATTCTGTTTCGTGTAAAAAAAAAACAAAAAAAAAATGATTATAACATGATCTATGCAAACATAAAGGTGGAAGCTTGAAATTTTTTTTTTGTTTGTTAGTGCACTTTGGTAATGAAACTATAATAAAAATGATTATATACACCGTATATATGGTTAGATTCAGATAAAATTGTGTGTAAACTATTACGATCGATGATATGTTTAAATCTCCATAACTTAGTTGTTTATCCATATTATTTTTATTAGACCGCGTGCTAGTTCTTTTATTTAGAAGGTGGGGCCTTGAGTATGCCGAGGCATGATTGAATCCATGCAAAAATAAGAGTGCTCGTATAATTGGAATTGGTGTGCAATTTATGTCCTTAATGTTGGATATCCAAAGCTGGAATGAATTAGAAATTGACCTCTTTCGCTATGGAAATCGTGGTAGCAGGAAATGCCTCCATTATCCAGTAGTCGAATGAGGCGTCGTTCATCTAACCAGGCAATGAGTGAACTAATTATGGAGCTTGCCGAGGAAAGGAGGTCAAAGTCTGAGTCCAATGTTCAGACGACTGCCTTTATAAGCAAGAGGATTTCCTAGAACAAGCCTCCAGTTCTCACGGGAGCTGGAGAATCCGCAGCCCTGGAGATTTGGCTACGAGAGTTTGATAAAAATTTTAATGTGGTGCAATGTCCTGAGCATCTGAGGGTATATCTTGCTGCTTTCTACTTTCAAGAAGAAGCCGACTACTGGTGGTCAAACACCAGAGATAACTTGGTGAGCGATCCTGAGCATCCGCTGGCATGGACAGATTTTAAAAAAGTGATTAGGGAGAAATTTTATCCACCTCACATCAGGAAGCAAAAATCAAATGAATTTTCGAAGTTTGAGATGGGTGACCAGACAGTAGACGAATATTACAAGAAATTCATGGAGTACGTCAAGTATTGCCCTGATGATGTCCCTACCGAAGAGAAAAAGATGCAGAGGTTTGAGTTGGGGCTAAACAATGATGTGCAAGTGCATATTGACAGTGATAGGTACACCACTCTAGATGCGATGTACCAAAGAGCTGCTCAAGTAGGGAGTTTGATAAAAAAAGATAAAGGAAAGAAGCTCGAGATTGGCAATGTGGGAACCAACTATGCAGAGAAAAGGAAAGAAACCTCCCAACAGCAACACCACTTCCACCAGAACAAGAGACATAAGAACTTTGTTCATCTGGACAGAAATGACCGGAATGGTAAGCCTCAACACAGAGGTTTCGACAGTCAAAGGAAGAATGGGAAACGTTACGACAAGGACATGGTTTTCATATGCCGCAGGTGTCCCAAAAACCACCCTGGGAAGGACCGTGATGGGAACTTGGTGGACTGCGGTTTTTGTGGCAAACTTGGTCATCGAGAATTTGAATGTTTTGCTAAGTATGGGTACCCTAATCAGCAAGGTGGGGGACAACAAATTGTCAAGCAAAAGCACCTTGGGAATCCGAGGATGTGGAGCAACTATCGCAGCCAAATTCATCATCAGCAGAGGAATGAGAACGGTAATCGCGCCACTCAAAACAACTACAGAGCCGGGGGATCTAATGGGCAGAACACTGGGAGCGCAGGACCAAACCCACTTGCAACACATTCGACAACAGGAAGATTGACTGCCATTAGCACAAAGGAGGCAGAGGCTGCACAAGGCGTAGTGACAGGTACGTTTCATGTGAATTCGATACCTGTAAAGGTGTTATTTGATACTAGAGCATCAAATTCTTTTGTGTCTGCATCAAAAAATCGAAGGGTTGGGATTAAAGGATCTTGAATCCTCATCTTACGTAGTGGCTGTTTTGTCAGTAGTGTTGTACCAATGCAATAGGGTATATAGGGGAGTTCCTTTGACCATTGGGGAGATCGCTTTTCCTAGTGACTTATACGAGTTATTGATGGATGATTTAGATGTTATTCTCGGAATGGATTGGTTGGGCCGGTATAAAGCATTAGTTGAGTGCGAGAAGCAAGAGGTAAGACTTGTTGGGCCTGAGGGAAAGAGAGTGAAATATCGTAAGGTTTCTTCGGGATTACAAACTAAGGTGGTATCATCACTGAAGATGAAAAGATTTCTTAGACAAGGACTGCCATGCTATCTATGTCATGTTAGGAAGATAGAGGATGAGGTTTTGACACTTGAATCTGTTCCTGTTGTAAATGAGTTCATGGATGTTTTTCCAGAGGAGATACCGGGGATGCCACCTACTCGAGACTTTGAGTTTACCATAGACTTAATTCCAGTGGCGGGACCCATATCAAAGGCACCCTATAGAATGGCTCCAGCAGAGATGGAAAAACTGAAAAAAAGCAAGTGGAAGAGTTGTTACGAAAAGGTTATATACGACATAGTGTTTTGCCTTGGGGTGCACCTGTGTTGTTCGTTCGCAAGAAGGATGGAAGCATGAGATTGTGCATTGATTACCGTGAGTTGAATAAGGTTACTGTGAAAAATAAATATCCTCTACCGAGAATTGATGACCTGTTTGACCAACTTAGGGGAGCTGGAATATTTTCCAAGATTGACTTGAGATCCGGCTATCATCAGTTAAGGATTACAGAGAGGGATGTACCAAAAACGGCTTTCAGAACTCGTTATGGACACTTTGAGTTTACAGTAATGCCTTTTGGACTAACAAATGCACCAGCAGCCTTCATGTGTTTGATGAATCAGGTGTTTAGTGCATGTCTTGATAAGTTCGTCGTGGTATTCATCGATGATATCTTTATGTATTCGAAGGATAAGGAAGAACACGAGCAACACTTAAGGGAGGTATTGTAGATACTTCGGGAGAATCAACTGTATGCCAAGTTTTCTAAGTGTGAGTTCTGGCTAGAAAAAGTGTCATTCCTGGGTCATTTTATTTCCAAAGAAGGCGTTTTTGTTGATCCAGCTAAGATTGAAGCAGTGAGAGATTGGCCTACATCGAAAAATGCGATCGAGATTCGAAGCTCTTTGGGTTTAGCGGGTTATTACAGAAGATTTGTTAAGGATTTTTTTCAAAGATTGCCCGTCCCATGACCAACCTGATGAAGAAGGACAAGAAGTATGAGTGGACTGAGGATTGTGAAGTAGCCTCTCAAACGTTGAAGGAGAGACTGACTACTGTACCAGTATTAACCCTCCCGGACAGCACATCTGAATACATTTGTGTATAGTGATGCATCGAAAAATGGGTTAGGGTGTGTGTTGATGCAGAATGGAAAGGTTATTGCTTATGCATCGAGGCAACTTAAGCCACATGAAGTAAATTACCCGACTCATGACCAGGAGTTAGCAGCCATTGTTTTTGCTTTGAAAATTTGGAGACATTACTTATATGGAGTGAAGTGCAAGATTTATACTAACCATCAGAGCTTGCGATACTTGTATACACAACAAAATTTGAATATGAGGCAGCAAAGATGGCTAGAATTGATTAATGACTATGACGTGGAGTTTAACTACCATGAGGGTAGGGCTAATGTAGTAGCCGATGCTTTGAGTAGGAAAATCAATCATTCCGTAGCTTCATTGACTACTCCTAGAGAATTGCAGAGAGACATGGAGAGATTAAACCTCGAGATTGTGCAGCATGGTAAGCTAGAATCTCAGTTGGCCACCTTATCCGTTCGACCTTCAATTTTGATGAAATCCTAGCAAATCAAGTGGGTGACTCCTTATTAGAGAAAACGAGGGAACATGTTAAAGAGGGAAAAGCTGAAGGGTTCACGATATTTGAGGATGGTAGCATTCGATACAAGGGTAGATGGTGTGTACCTTCTTCTTGTACAGAACTCAAGGATAAAATCATGACAGAGGCTCATAGTTCGAAGTATTTCGTCCACTCGGGAGGAGATAAAATGTATCAAGACCTGAAACAAACATTCTGGTGGTCTGGGATGAAAAGAGATATTGCTGAATTTGTTTCCAAGTGTTTGACCTGCCAGAAGGTAAAAAGTGAGCATAAGAGGCCTGCGGGTTTACTCCAACTTTTGGATATCCCTGTATGGAAATGGGATGACATCTCCATGGACTTTGTTTTGGGTTTACCGAGGACTAGGTCGGAAAATGACACGTTATGGGTGATTTGAAGAATACAAGAATACAAGACAAGCTAAACATACAAGAATACAAGACAAGCTAATAAAAGACTCCTAACATAACACCCTAAAACTACAACTCTTAACAACTTTTATTCAATTACATTATTTAAAACCCTACGATTATGCTATGTATGACAAGTTCTTAGACAGGGTATCTTATTCAATGAATAGTGAAGATAGAACTGATGGCGGGAGTTTTAGTATAGACGCTGTTTATATTGTATACTAGTTTACTATACCTTCTTGGTCATATAGAATTTTGTATGTTTAATTTATTCGTCTTAAAACGGAAGATGTTGATACAATTATGTTTGTTAATGTCAATTGTATGCTTGTATGAGATACGTTTCTCAATTACTCATGTTAGGTGAAGTTTCTATTGCACTGGTTCCATCACGTTCTCTTATGGCACAGCATACATTTAAATATGTCTGTAGTTTTCTAATAGACCTCATTGTTTTAGCTCTCAATTTTTTTTAAATAACATTTCCTTGATACACTTTCTAGACAAGGATATGCTAGCCGATAATTTTAACAATGACGAGAAATACAAACTTAGAAGGCTTGAGATCACCGACAAAAAGAAGGGTTTCATAGAGCTGCTACAACAGCTGACAGTTTGTGACTCAGTCTCAGACAAGGATTTTGAGGACAGATTTGAAGAGCTTGTATCCGAGGGAGATAATCATGTTATATGTGTAATAGAAGATGGGAACACAGGAAAGATTGTAGCTACAGGAAGTGTATTTATCGAGAAGAAATTTATCAGGAATTGTGGCAAGGTTGGCCACATCGAAGATATAGTCGTGGATGCTAGCACACGAGGGATGAACTTTGGCAAGAAAGTAGTAGAGTTCCTTACTCAACATGCAAATTCAATGGGATGCTACAAGGTTATTCTTGATTGTTCTGCTGAGAACAGAGTGTTCTATGAGAAATGTGGATACAAGCAAAAGGAAATCCAGATGGTCAAGTATTTCTCTTAGCTTGATTCTGGCTTATTTGAAGTCCTTTTGACTAACATAAACGGCAATTTGGCGAATGGTTTTGTGTAATGTATACTCTTGAGTTGACTTCATTGTCTCAATTTCTGTGTGATGAAATATTAATACTACATGTGTCAATTAAGGTTAGAGTCTGTTTGATAAATGACTATTTGCGGAAACTGTTGGTGGGAGAGTTTGGCAAATGATTTTTGTTTTATATTCAAGACCATATCAACAGAGAAGGTATCACCTCTCAAGAATCAACATTTCTTCTGTCCATTAATTTTACTATTTATTATTTTTATTGTCCCAAAAAATACATATATATACATTTTCATGATTATATAAAAACAATGAGAATGTGGATGAAGTGAAAAAAATGCAGAAGAAAAACTATCATTTCTTAAGAAGATTTAATTTTTTTGATGGAGAGGAAAAGAGAGGAAGTAAAGAGGTGATTTGAAAGTAAATATAACAAGTTTGGATATACGTGTAGTGAATAGAGGTGATTGGAAAGTCTTGCTACCTTCATAAAAATGAGTGGAGAGTTCCAAGTATTTTGTAGACTATATAGTTATTTTTTTTAATTAACTGAAGATTTTTTTTTAGTTGAATTAATTCAAGAATTTTATTTAGTTTGGAATAAGAGGTTGAGATTGTTTTACCTCTAATAGTAATTTAACTATATATGTTTTTGATTGGTATTACTATGTTTTTATGTTTTTTATTTTCATAGTCATGTAATATATGTCTTATACAAATACAAATTAGTCAAATTTATATGATGATTTTGAAAACTGATAATTAAAAAGTGAAAATTGATGATTAAAACTGATAACTAAAAATAAAAAAAGAAATGGTAACATATAGATCCTAATAACGTTTTTGGTAGGAGGGATTAAATAGATATGCTTTGGTTCACGAGAATGAGATCAAAACTAAGTTTGAGAATGAGGCGAAATCTTGATCAGTTTCCATTAAACTATTTTAATGAGGATGTTATTATGGATCGAGATAGCAACGGGCTTTGGACCTGGCCCAAATCCTGGAACTCAAATCCGTGGACCTGAATCTGTTTTAACGAATCTAGGCTCTATTTCTTTAACCCGTCTGAATTCATATAAAAGTTGAAGGATTCGCATGAGTCTAAAAAAAATACTCGAATTCAAATCCGTGGATTAAGAGAACTATTTAACCTCAAAATCACATCATAAAGCTACTATTTGCATTTCATCGGGTATTATGTAGTTCTAATTTTCAAAGATTAATAACCACAAAATTGAAACGCAGATCTCAATGCAATCCTACCAAAATCTTTTTAAAACTCTTACAAGGAATAATAGTGTAAACATCAAATTGGTCCGCCTAGCAGACATGCTCTAATAAAGCGGATACAAACACAATAACCAATACTGTTAATATGGGCCCCACACCGGTTGAACACAGACAATAAACTTTATTTTTTAAATTTTGAATAAATCATTTTTTAAAAACCATCGCCGAAAATCCTCTCACTTTCATCGCCGTATATTTACCCTATCACCGGTTTCTCTCCCTTTCCACTTTCTCCTTCCTTCATTGTTCTGCGAAGAGAGAGAAACCAAACCTTCGAAACCCTAGCTATGGTGGAACTTTAATCTTCTCATATTCATTTCGCATTTTTCATTCATCAATCTACATTTTGATTACAACCGTCAATGGGAGATTCCACGTCTTATTTTTCAATTCCAATTTTGACGGTTTTCTTCAAAGCTAGGGTTTCTATTACTTCACGATCGCAGATCGCTCGCGATCCTCCGTAATAAACCAGGCGGTCGTTTAATTGTTTCGTAGATTAATTAATTGATTAGTCCAGTTTTTATTGTTGATTAATATTCGTTTTTAGGTAGTTTAAGTAATTATTATTGTTGCTGTGGAGGAGATATAATAAATTTTATGGCGGGGATGGAGAGATTGCGGAGGTGTTTGAAAACGTTGTTTTTCATGTTAGCAATGATTGCGTCATTATTGGTACAGTGCTTGCCTTTGTTGGTAGCCGTTGGAGATGTGGTGGCACCTTGTATTTTGGTTTCCAGCTTCACCTGTGTTAGATGCTATGGTTTCAAACAACATCTTCGTCGATACGCTTTCAAAAGCTCGCTTATTGATATTCCTCTCGTTTCTGTACTCAGATCGCTCCTGATTACATGTATGTCTATTGTCATTATTTTCTCTCTAATTCATTGCATTACTTAGATTTAATGTTTCCCGCATGGTTGTGTGTATCCCGCTCTCTTTATCATGCCTAGGCGATAGCCAACTATTGGCATTGGGGGTAATGTAATGTTGTAGGAGTATGTTTTTGGTCAGTTGCTCAGAATTTATGACTTTTTTCCAATTATTGACTTGTTTTACAGCATAATTGCTGGGATAAAGGTGAAATGGAGAGTATTTTTTTTATTTGGATAGAATATAGCTGACCTGTGAAATTGATTGTTGATTTTTGGTGTTTGAAACTTTGAATGCATATTACCTGTGTAGTCTTGTCGCCTTTTTCCTGGGCTTTCTTTTAATGAGGAAAAGAAATAAGAAAGACCAGAGGGATGAGAAATAAAATAGTTTTTTGAGGATTAGGTTGGATATAGCATGATTGCAATTCTTTTTTAAACATATATTCAATGTTCTCTAATTGTATTTTTAGTTGCCATAATTTTTTTTTTCATGTACTTTAATGGTGAACTTTTTCCCTGTTATTACTAAACTATTATTCTTGTTTCCTTTGTTTTGTTGGTTGGTTGGCTTTAATGGGGTATGGTGGGGATTGTTTTGGCACTTTGTTGTGTTAGAAGAGTTGAATTCTGCTATTTGTCCATATTCTGCATGTGTTCATTGGCTAATTATGCAGCTTTCATGTTTGATCGAAAGGTTCCATTTCGACATTTAGATTTGGACTGGATTTATGGTTAAATATGTGGAGTGGTGATTGTGGCATTCCTAGCCTATTTCTGTCTTTGCTCATCTCTAATTGCAAACCCCATATGGTATATTGGCTTTTTACTAATCACGTGAGACTCATGAGAGGAAAATTGACAATTTCATGTATTAGCACAAGTATTTTCTCCTGGTGAATGGTGATGGAAAAAAAATTTGGAAGATGGGTGGAGCTATATACAATATACATAATACGTGAACAAACTCATTATCCATCAATAACAGACTTAATTCATCATGGCAGGTGTATATTCTTTCTCTGATGCTCCTGCCCTTTCTCATGGACCATATCTTGGAATAGTGACACTATGCTCCATCTCTTCTATTCTCCTTCTATCAGTGAAGGCCTGTGTTTTTTCTGCAAATTTCTCAATGGAAGGTGAAGCTTCACATTCTATATCAAGGCATGTACTCCATTTAAAAAAGTCTTGGGGAATGCCTGTTATGTTTTTGTCATCTGTAGTTCTTGCTCTTGGCCATATGGTGATTGCCTACCGTATTAGCTGCAAGGCAAGGAGGAAGCTCCTATTTCATCGTGTTGACCCGGAGATGGTAGGTCTTACAGTAGTTTCATCCTTCTCCTGCTGTTTATTTTTGACCATCTTGGACTTTGTTTATTGATTCTTATATTGTTGTTCCGGACCACAATGACAGCTTATTGGGTCATTTTCTTCCTTTTGTAGCTGTTATCAAAGCATTATTTTGGTGCTGTACTGACACATTTGAAAATTTGATAGTTTCTGCTGAATACTGAAGTGTGATAATCTTGCTGGCAGGTTCTGTCCTGCAAAAGTTTGCTTTCTGCCTATCAGAAGCTTCCACGGTCTCCTGTCCCGTCCACAACGAAGACTCTCTCTAAAAGTGACAATGAGACAAGGAGGAAGCTTTATGGTCTTGCTCGTTATGAAGGTGTCTTGCCTGTCAGATTACTTGCTGAGATTGACAGTCTATTCACAACTTGCGGAGGGTTTACACTGCATTATAAGATTAGTATGCCTTGCTCTCCTCCTCGCTCGTTATCATCCACAACCTTCATCGAACCCAGTAGAAGCTGCAGTCCCGAGCTGTGCGTTGATTGGGTGAATGTAGATCGGCCTATGAGTGCTCTAACAAAACCCCAACATAACCTGTCAAGAAGCTACAGTAATCAATTCTATTCATCTTCTTTATTTGACCCATTACTAGAAAATTCGGGATGTTCTTCTGTTTCGTCAGATGGAATTCCTCTATTCAGCCTTGATGCTCTAGATGACAAGGATGATGTATGTGATTTGAGCCCTTTAAAACTGGATATAGAGGCCAATGGTGAGTGTGGTATCGTCCTGGTGCATGGATTTGGTGGTGGAGTTTTCTCATGGAGGCATGTGATGAGTACACTGGCAAGCCAAGTAGGTTGCCCTGTAGCAGCATTTGATCGTCCTGGGTGGGGTTTGACTCCCAGGATAGAAAGGAAGGATTGGGAAAATAAACAATTGCCGAATCCCTATAGGCTTGATACTCAGGTACAAGTTTTACTGAGGCTATCTTCTTGTTCTAACTTCTATTAACTGATACAGATTTCTGTGACTCTGAATTTATGATTTTTGAGAACTTCATGTATCTGTTTGGTTGGTGGCATATCATTGTGATAGGAAGTTCTCAAGTCATGAACACTAGATACGTATTAAAGGAATTCATCTATCAGCTGGAGCATGGTATTATCAAGTCTTCCTCAACAATGGCAAAGCCTTAATTCTAAAGCCCTTTTATTTTATCATGTAAAAAGTTCCATTGGATCTTTAATTTTTTTTTCTAATTTAATCCTCATTCCTCCTCTATACGAACTAGAAAAATTTTCATACAGCATATGTGCCACTCGTACAATGATGACATGTTACATCCTTCCAATTAAAACATGACAATTTTTCCCTTTTTTCTCGCTTTCCAGGTCCCTTTTTATCTCTCCTTCCCTCCTTTATCTTTCGCCCTTTGCCTCTTACTCATGTCGAACAAAAGCATCACCACCACTCATCACCTCCCTACTTAGTCACCACCACGCCTCAACCGAAAGAACCGTCAGCACTTACCAGTTACCACCTACTTCTACACTGTCATCATCATCTATCTGTCTCCTCATTTTCCTTGAAAGTTGCATCTCCTCTTTGCACAAACATTCTAAAAATTAATATTTACTTAAGCTATTACATTTATCTGAATTCCCTTTCTTGTAAAGATTATATCTTTGTGCCAATATTTTATTTTTGTGGCTTCTTTCTTTCATTATTAATTGATCATTTCAAATTCTATCTCTAGATCTTTTCTTCAACCCAGATTTCAGAAAATTATAAATCAAAATGCCCACAAAATTTGATGAAATTTGAGTAACTTGATTCAAATTCATTCTATAGATCTTTTCTATTACACCTGCTTAGGAGAATGAACGAAGAAATTTGGAAATTTAAAAATTGAAAATTTTCTTTAGAAAACCGAAAAGTTAGTAGGGATGAGAGAGAAAGTGAAAGAGAAGAGTCTTAAAATGGGTTCTTCATCTTCTTTCAATTGAAGAAGGGACAAGTAATGCTGATTATGACGTGACTGTTTTGATGTGGCAATTTGACTTGTTTTTAAGTGGTTGACTGCTTGTACCAACTGTAAAATATGACGTGGCACAATTGTTTCATAGTAAATTTTGTGTATCTGAACCAGGATGTCTGGATGCCATCTCTTCTATTCTAGGTTCACCCTTGCAAGAAAGAACTTTTTTTTCCTGATATATTGCTTGCTGAAATAAAATTTTCTTTCTATGTTTTTTTGATGTTATCTCAACCTTTTTAATCCGCAGCATCTTTCAGCTTGAAAAATATTATGTCTTTTGTTGACATTGTTCGTTTCTATTTCAGGTGGACCTACTTCTTTCATTTTGTTCTGAAATGGGGTTTTCTTCGGTGATACTGGTTGGCCATGATGATGGTGGCTTGCTTGCATTAAGGGCAGCAGAAAGAGTAAACATTTCTGGGAGTTCTGCAAATGTATGTAATACTTGCTAGTTCTTTGGATTGTTTGAGTTGATTCTTATCTGACGCTTAGTTCTATGTTCTTTAATGTTTTTGTCCTATAGTTACTTCTGATTTTGACCTTTTATTGAAAAATGTTTTCAAGAGTTGGCTGTTGTCATCGTTCATGGCATAGTATACCTTTGTAGTCACACAGTTGAACAAAAACCAAAATTGTAGCTGTTTTTTTAACTGCTGCCTGTGTTCTATATTAAGATGATATTTAAATGTTAGTTGTATTCTGGATCTGCTGTGAGCAACAGCAATATCAGCCACTTGTGTAATTGGGTTTTCCAGAACAAGTACAATTATGTCGTGAGTGACAAAGTCCCAATTTCCTGGTGCAATAGGTGAAAATTAAGATTACATAAAGAAGGAATTGCGCATAATTGAAGGGTTTTTCAACCCATGACGGATTGAATTAGAGTCTTTAAAGGCTTCTGTTTAGCCAAATATCATTTGTTGCTGTTCTGCTGAAATAAATGTTGGATGATTCTTAAAATGTACTAATTGCAAAATTGGAAGGTTGGAGAATTTGGAAGTGGAATACAGTTATACAATAGCTTGAAAAATTGAATAGGCAGAGTAGAAGGTTTTAAGCAATTAAGAGGAGTATAGTGATTATAGTCTGACCAAGTTGTGTTTGAACTTTATTTTGACTTCACGGTGCTAAGCAAAGCTGTTTGTTGTATAGTTACTGAATATTTGTGTATGAATCCAGACTCCTATAGTATAATTAGATATGATTGGTGAATTTCAAATGCTTTGGTCCACTTAATCTAAGAACATGTGAAATGTTCTTTTGGGGGGTAAAGGAATACCAAGTGCAAACATTTTTTATGTTCATTTTTAGCATGGCTTGTTGGAGGATTCTTGCAAAATTGGAAGGTTGGAAAATTTGGAAGTGGCATACAATACCAAGTGGATTTGTTAAACTCAATTTTCAAACTGAAGTTATGAGTTCCATTTCGCTGGGTTTTAAAACTTTTACAAAATGGCAGTATTTCTAACTCCTAAAAATCGAGGTTTAGGAAAATGCACTTTAGCTGCTGTTACAGTACTGTCATCATTTCATTCATTTTGTTTATGGGGGAAGTGTTAGGGGAGCTTGATATTTATTCTGTTTGATTTTGTAGGAGTAATTAAAAATACTGCCCATATATTGAATCTTCTATCATTTCTGAAGGAGCCCTTTCTTTGTGCCACACCAGAATGATGCTTAATAGTTCAATTGCTATGTTAAGAGTGTAGCAAGTACATTTAGATCAAATAGCATTTTTAACTCTGCTTTATGCTGTGCTTTTCACCGGTAAGAGCTTTTTTAGAATGCTCCTAAACAGAAATTGTTTGATCCGTCAGGTTGCTGTCAATGCTGTGGTTTTGCTGAATGCAGATTTCTCCAGAGATGTAGTTCCTTCCTTTGCAAGAATACTTTTGCGTACTTCTTTGGGGAAGAAACAGTTAGTTCAGCCACTACTCAGAGCAGAAATTACACAAGTGGTTAATAGGCGTGCTTGGTATGATGCTACCAAGCTGACAACAGAAGTCTTGAACCTGTACAAGGTATGATTTAGCTTGTATAGTTCTACTATATATTAACCTTTATATGTATATTTTAATTTTAATTGAAAGAAATCAAGAAGTTTTTATAAATAATAAAAAAATTATCAGAAAGATATTTATAGTTTATTTTCTAATGTAGTAAATGTTGTATTTAAGAAATAAAAATAATAATCATTATAGATAATAATAATAGTGTATTTATGGATGATAGTAAAGTGAAAATTAGTAAATACGATAATAATAATGACGACCATCATTAGAATTTGGAGGGAAACTTTTGCATTAGAATATGACAAATATGCACTGTTGGGTGAATGTTTTTTGTTTTTGTAATAGTTAAGTTATATTGATAGACAGATGTGAGGCAATAATTCCATAAAAGAGTTGCATTTTGTGAAAGGTCTCACATTTTCACATGAAATTAATTATTAATGTGTGCTGTCTTCTACTAGGCACCTCTCTGTGTGGAAGGTTGGGATGAGGCTCTACATGAAATTGGTAAGCTTTCTGGTGAAACAATTATACCATCTGAAAGAGCATCATCACTGGTGAAAGCAGTCCAAGATTTGCCCATATTGGTTGTCACTGGAGCTGAAGATGCACTTGTGTCTTTAAGATCTGCTCAAACTATGGCTTCTAAATTTGTAGATTCTGTAAGTATTTTGTTTGCCTTGCTATTAAGAAAGCTATGTAGATACTTTTATTTGTTCCGTGTCCTTAACTGCTACAGCATTTCCTGTCCAAAGTGGTGGGGTTGTAACTTGGGAGTCTATAGATTGAGCACTGCCCCCTCTCGTCCCCCCTTGAGGTGATTTGTGAAGGCTTTTAGCGTTTTGTTAGGAACTTCCACCGAGTTCCGTGAGGCAGAAGGGTTCGACATGGATTTTGAGCTTTTAGTTAAAATATTGTTTGAGAATAAGCCGAACTACTGCTTGAAGATTCGACAATACAGCTGGAAGATTTTGTTTAATTAATACTTTAAATAGTTCCAAATCTCCTATCAGAAACTCCAACTTTTGTTTCAATTGCAAATTGTGTTAAGGACATGCTTGCATAGATGCTTAATTTGCGTTTTACTTCTACAGAGATTAGTTGCGATATCAGGATGTGGCCATCTCCCACACGAGGAATGCCCCAAGGCTTTGCTTGCAGCTGTGTCTCCTTTCATTTGCCAAGTTCTATGTGGATTCAAAGGGTAGGTTCATCAGCAAATTTTTCACTTGCTAGTGTTTGCATAGCAATTTTGAAGGAGAAGGAAATTTGAGAAGTTGAGGTGAGGAAAAAGTGATCTTTTATTTTTCCACTCCTATTTTTTCCAACTTCAGAACTTGGTTTATCCTAAAGGAAAAGAAGATTATCCGGTTTTCCTCCCTCCTTTCGCATATCCATCGTCTAATGAAGGAAAATGGAAGAACATTCAGTGTCCTACAATCCTTTTTAAAAAATCCTTCTATCCAAACAGTGTCAGCTGATTGGTTTGGAGGATAATCCTCTTCCTTTGGGCGGCCTGCCTTCAGCTTCGACAGTAAAGTGTGTTCCTCTTTCCTCGATTGTAGTATTAACAAGGTTTGAACTTCACTTTAAACTCGAAGAAGTCGTAGTTATTGGTGGAGTTCTATGTAAATTCTTGATGTTTTTCTGAAATATTTTTAATTAGAAGGTTGTTAAGGTGTAGGTTATTGTTGGTTGTTAGTTGTTGGCTACCAAAAGGGTTAGACAATGACGGAAGTTGTACACATCATTTTACAGTCCTAGAGTTTAAATAAAATTTTGTTCACCATCTGTTTCTGATTTTATTGTAGTGTATTGTTCCTTGACATTCAAATACTACGTGACCTTCAGTTTGTAACTATTGACCTTTTTGTTGAATTTTTTTGCTTTTACGTCCTAAAGTTGAGATGCGTATACAATTCCTACTTTGAGGCACTAAGCAAAGGCTCAAACTAATGATCTTTAAGTCAGTTGTTGATGGAGATATTCACTGAAGTTTGTTGAATTTATAGTTGTTCAAAAGACGGTATGATTTTCTAAATCGTAATTGAACTAAAATCTAGGTTGTGTTATTCTACGTAACCTGAATTCTAATTCCAAATCATACAGTCCAGTTTTTGTGTAATGGATACACGAAGCTGATCAGGAAAACTAGTTTCGGATGATGTGGAATTGTTAATGTAATATATTACTATTATATTTAATTATGTATCAGTTTTTAATAGTAAGACACATTGTATCGAACTAACCAAATTATTTCAAATACAATTTCATTTGGTTCTCATGGAAGGCTATTAATTCTATTGGACTAAACCACATGACTTATTAACCACACCCCCCCCCCCCCCCTCCCCCCCTCGAAAGCAAAAGCACAGCATCTTTATGGACCATGGAACCCTTCCATCTTATTAACCTCAACTCTACCCTTATACTTTCTCCGTTTTGAAATACTCAACTCTACCTTTATACTTTCTCTGTTTTAAAATACTCGCACCCGTCTAACATATTGTATGGAAAATGTCACTATAAAGGAACAAAGGTAGTATTTCTAAAAATCAAAAAAATTGATTACAATGATGCAACAATCCCTTCAAACGTGCTTCGGCTCTTCAACATGAAGAAGCTGCTCCATCCACTTCTTGACATGGACAACACACTAGTCCATGCAAGATTGTTTAAGAAACCCACTCACTTGTTTGATATGGAACCTAAATACCTAATGAAATCCCGCCTGCAGTGAGCCAATGACCGATAGCATTAAGCCGCTGCTGTCATGTTAAACCATAGTAACCAACACACAAAATGGCAGGGAAACTGATATGTGGAAACCACTACTCAACCAACCATATGAACAGTCTCAACATTATACTTCATAACAGTATACTGAACCAACCGAATGACAATATGATATCTGAGACTAAATAGATAGAGAAATATGAAATCTTAAACTAAAGTCTAAAAATACTATTAAACACATACAAAACGGCATCTACTCACAAACAGGTTTCTGTCAGCGTTAAGTTTTTTTTTCTCTGCAACACGTTTTTTCTGAAGGGTTATGCATGAAAACGCAGAAATCGACACCAGAAGATCTATTCCTTGGAGGACTTGTTGATCAGAGATTTGTGAATGTGAGGAATAACTCCACCACCAGCGATGGTTCCTTTGATCAATGTATCAAGTTCCTCATCTCCACGGATTGCCAGCTGCAGATGCCTAGGAGTGATACGCTTCACCTTCAGATCCTTACTAGCGTTTCCTGCAAGCTCCAATACTTCGGCGGTCAGGTACTCGAGTATAGCTGCAGTATAGACAGCAGCTGTTGCACCTACCCTCCCATTTGCAGTAACCCTAGTCTTGAGCAGACGGTGAACACGACCCACAGGAAACTACACATAAACCAGTAACAAAACTAGGTCACTCTGTGAGATCAAAAATTTGATTATATTATGGAAAAAAAAGCAAACTTTTAAATGCAAAGTAGAATTAAATGGGTAGAGTATGAACTGCGAGGAGGGAATTATACAACAAAATTAACTCATTTTTACCAACTGATTCAGCTCAAATACGACAACAAATCTTATTAATGAAAAACACAAACATCTCAACATCTGGTCTCAGAACCACCCATTTCTTGACTTCAAGATGGTTATTTTGACAATGATTTTATGCATCTGATTTGATGATACAGTTGTCGAAATGCAAATTTCAAGACTGGAGCTAATCCTGATCCACATCAGTGTATGGTTAAGCAGGAGGCAAGGATTGAAAAAATTATGACATCCAGTTTCAACTATGGCTTTAAAAAACCTGCAACTATTCTCTCTTTTCCTTTCTTTTATCTCCCTCCTCTCCCCTCCCCATACTCGTTAATTTGGTATCAAACCTGTAACACTAGAATTTATACACTTTTTCCATTAACAGAGTGACTAACATCCATTGATAGCACCAGCAAAGAGAGAAGCGCCCGAGGAATGACCTATATTGCGAAAGATGCTCTAAACACTATGCTGAAAATCGTAGCTCACACAATTACTGCTGACAAATCAGCAGCATGAAAGCATCAACGTAAAGGCTAAAAACTGCAATTGACAGCATCAAAGTAAAGGCATTATGTGAATGATCAATATTGTCACCAACTTTCTAAATTATTAAACCCAAATCTAGAATATAATACACCATTTACCTTCTTTCCTGTTTCTACTTGTTTTGGCAACAAACCATTAAAGAACAGTCTCCTATCATTGTGTCTGGGAAAAAAATGATAAGAGTCCAACTTATCTTCTATCTCGTCATCCTCACTTCACTGGAAAACTAAGTTTATAGAAAATAAATGTCCACAAAGGCATTAAAAGATTGTCCCTGCAAAAAGTTCAAGCACACTTTCAACTTTACTCTTTTGTTCCACTCGAATTGCTACATTTCCTTAATCTGTGTGTCCCACTAAGTTGGTTACATATCTATTTTTGGGAGTGATCACACATTTTCCATTTGTTATCATCCACATATTTTATCCTGCCCTTTGTGCCATCCACACATTTCATATTACATTCTCTTTTAACCTTTTAATATCTCACAAAGGAGTATTCATAAGTGCTATGTCTAAGGCTCAAGCGGAAACTAGCAAGATCAATGACTAATGCTCAATTGGCCTCCAAATATAATTTCACACAAATTAATCCCATCATATAATCTTGATTATCCCTAGCAGCCTTTTCATATAGAATTCTAATCCTAGCTTCCAACAGATTCATTCCTTGATTTTCCATTGTACATTCAATATTTCCCTACTGGGTTATTCACTTAATAATATGCCCCATTTCCACTTCACTTAACAGAGAACAAAACAGACTACCCATATAACAAGTAAAACAAATGACAGTATATACATCACCAAATATAACACACAAATTCTGACACTTCTCAATCAAACAAACAAAACCCAAGGGATTTTTAATGAAAAACAAAAACCCAAGTGAGTTTCAAGGATAAAACAAAAAGCAAAAGATTAAATCAATGTAACACAACAAAACAAACGTAGATCTACAAATTGACTTCAAAAACATATCAAACAGAATGACAAAAGAAGAAACCCCATAAAAGTTACAAGAAGGAAAAAGACCTGAAGACCAGCACGAGAAGAACGGGAAGTAGGAGCTTTCTTGTCTTTGTCCTTGTTTGCCGACGATTTTCCGGTAATCAAACCCTTTGCACCTTTGCCTGACATTTTCCCCTACTTTTTCTTTGTTTTTGTGATTATACAATTTGGAAAATTTTGATTTTCCCTCCTTAAAAATAAAATCCGCCTTTGAATTTGAGTTTAGAATGCGAAAAGTACTATCAATGACGAGAGGGTACTGAGAAGTGGGAAGGGAGTCTGGGAGTGAGGAGATGAAGAGATTTATGAGATTGCCTACTTATTTGGAGCATTTTTAGATGTCATTAGAATGACAAAACTACCCTTTGTTTTACCTTAAACTTCTCAAAATATGAGATCCCAATTTATCTTAGTAGCGATAAATAATACTATAAATAAGACGAATTTATTAAGATTTTACATTAATATTTTTTTCATTAGATTAATGAGAAATCATAGTTAAATTTTTGACACTAAAATTTATAAATTTGATTCGAAAATAACATGAAAACAGGAGTAGTTTTCAAAAATGAATTTAATTATTTGATTCACATTACTTAATTCAAAACTTAAATTTGTTAATACTCATATTTATATAATTAACCTAAGTTATAAAAAATACCAAGTTGAATGAAAATTTGAATATCTATGATGAACAAAAATTCGAGTTATATTGAATGACTCCTAGTATTACTTTTGTTTAATAGAAATTATTTTGGTGAACTTAAAATATTTTTAATTATAAATATTTGTATGAGACAATCTCACATTGGGATCCACTTTATAGATGGACTAAGTAGGCTAATAGTACAAATTACTAGCATATGAACTTCTTGTTTTAAGAACATCTCACCGAAAGACGATTTCTCACACTCGCTCATGTATGATGCATAACAAAGTAGCACTGAGAGGGACGTTTACCTTTTACTTTGTTCATTCATGCCCCACTTTTATCCTTCTTACCCATTACTACTTCTAGACACATTTGAGATGCGTCAATTATATTTTTTGGGATGGGAAAAAGTAGCACAAAATGAAATATAAGCGGGAAGGAGCGCAGAGCAAGGGTTTTTTCTCTTTGGGTGCACGACGAGAGCTTTTGCTATCAGTAAGAAACAGACCAAAGCGCAAGCTAAGAAGGTCACCGTTGCTGCTGGGGATGGGTGCACGCCTTCTGATCATGTTTCTGGTGGATCTCAAGCAACCATCGTTGCTGCTGGCGCTGCCCGAGATATGGCGTCGGCCAATGTACCAGTACCAGTACCAGATACTCCTGCTGCTATTGATAAGTCACTTAAGACTTCTGCAAATAACCCATCCCCTTCGAGGAGACGAACACAAATAACTCAACCAACTATACGGACATAGTCTCAATATCATAATTTCATAAAGAGTAAACTGAGCTAAGCGAATAATGCACTCCGACAACAAGGCACATTAGTAACATAATGACTATTAAATGAAACGAAGGGGCATCTACTCGATATGGTTTTCTGTCAGCATTTAGTTATTTCTCTGCAACACGTTTTTTTCTTGAGAGTTCTACATGAAAATGCAAAAATCTAACACCAGATTGATGATCACAATAGACGCTCTATTCCTTGGAGGACTTGTTGATAAGAGATTTGTGAATGTGAGGAATAACTCCACCACCAGCAATAGTTCCTTTGATCAGTGTATCGAGTTCCTCGTCTCCACGGATGGCCAGCTGCAGATGCCTAGGAGTGATACGCTTCACCTTCAGATCCTTACTAGCGTTTCCTGCAAGCTCCAATACTTCTGCGGTCAGGTACTCGAGTATGGCAGCAGTGTAGACAGCAGCTGTTGCACCAACTCTCCCATTGGCGGTAACCCTAGTCTTGAGCAGACGGTGAACACGACCCACAGGAAACTGCATATATATCAGTAAGAGACTAAGTTCTTATCTCAGTAAACAGATTTCTTTTAGCTCACTGAAGCTGTAACATCAGAAATTTGATCATCTTATGCAAAATTTAGCAAGTAAACAGGAACTTAGTTGTTAGTGTCCGCAACATCAGTCTAAGCAAATACCTCTAAAAAGTAAATGGTATGAACTGAGGGAGGGGATTCCACAAAAAACTGATCTTTATCAACTATTTCAGCTCAAAATGCAATAACAAATCTCATCAATGAAAGCCACAAACAACATTTGATCTCACAAACACCCACCCCATGACTAGTTATTTTGACAACTTCTTTCCGCTTCACCAAACAAGAGCATGATTTAGTACCAACAGACCAATAAGAAAATGAAGGCGGGAAGTCAATAACATATACTCTACAAAGAGAGCAACCGACCATATAACAAAACCAGAATTGTAAATCCACTCAAACTTGGCTCCTTCTATTCAAAATATCTATCATGTTTAACAGAGGAGCAGATAAGGGTACAATTTACATTAATTAGAAATAAAATAGAGGTCAGGAAAGCGAGGGGAATTTTTTTGAGTTCTGAAAAATAAAACCCTCAAGATATAGGAAAACAGTTAAAAGGAAACTGAAATCAAAGAAGATTATGTGCATTTGTTTTGATAGTGTGGTTGACAAAATGCAACTTTCAAGTTCCAGTTTCAACTATGGCTTGAAAAAAACTGCACATACCCTTCCTTTCCTTTTAATCAACAAGAGGTTTGCCATTCATCTCCCTCCATACCCTTCTTAATGCGGTGTCTAAACCTGTACAACCATAATTATACACCGTTTTGATTTACAAAATGATCATCATCGGCAGATAACCCCACCTAAATTACAAAAACCCTTCTTCAGTGCTTCAATCACTAGACTGAAAAAGTAGCTCACACAATTGCTGCTGACAGCTGAACAGTCACTAATATGATAGCATCACTGTTAAGGCTAAAAAACTGCCAAATGACTACTAGATATTAAATCCTATCGAAATTTGTATGTGAATGACCAAAAATGTCACCAACTTATTAAATTACTAAACCCAAATCCAGAATAATGCACCCACCTTATTTCTTGTTTCTACTTGTATTGTATGTGAATACAATACAGTCCAACCAATCTTCTATCTCATCACCCTCACTTGAATGGAAACTAACTTTATAAAGCCAAATTTTCCCAAAGGGTATGAAAAACATAGCGACTGCAAGAGGTTCAAGCACACACTCTTTCAAATTTACTTCCTTTGTTCCGCTAAAATTGTTACATTTTCTAACTTTGCCCCTCCAACAGAGTATGCTACATTTCCATTTTCGAAAATTATCCACCAGGGTCACTAGTTCTCATCCGCACATTTCATCTTTCACTCCGTATCAACTATCATCCACAAATTTTTTGTCTTATTATCCTCAAAACCAAACTAAAATTTAACGGAGTAAAAAAAGTGGATATGGCAATCGAGTAGTATGTGGATATGGCATGTCAAAGCTCAAGATGTAACTAGCTCGACCAATAACTATAGCTCAATTGCCCTCCCAACATAATTGCAATACAAACTAATCCCATTATATTTTAGTTTTAAAAAAACGTGTTGTCTTGTGCGCTTCCAACTCAAGCTCGGCTAATAGCCCTCATGCACGTAAACATGGAAGAAATTACAAGGTGGACGTAAACTACATAAAGGATGGAAGGAAGTTTTTCTACCCAAATAATTAAAGAATCAAGGAAATTACGGAAGTTACACAATAGATAAAAAGTTAAAGAAATTGAAGGAGGTATTAGAGTGTGTTTTAGACATGTAACTCATTCAAAGAAGAAATAATTAATTCCCTCCTATGTAATATCAAAAAAGCCACGAAGTTTCCCTCCGAAAGATTCAAATTCAAGATTGCTTCATGAATGGTGTGCAAACTTTCAAGAATTCAAATTTTTTTTTTCCTCCTGAACATTTTAAATTAGAGGAAGTAACGTAAAATCTATAAGAGAAATTACACTCAATGAGAAAACCTCCAAGATGTATGTGGACAAGAATAGTTCATCGTTGATGTTTTCATTTCCTTCTGAGTTCCTTTTATAAATATGCAATTATGAATGAATGCGAAATAAGTTGAAAATTTATGAATATCAAGCTTTGCTCATATACTTGTATTTAACATTGCTTCTTGGATTAAAATTGACGTTAGGATAGTTCTTTTGCTCATTCGTAGTGGCATATGAATTGTGATCTTCAGAGCCTTTTATTTTTTGATCTGATGTGTCTTTATCACTATGGATTAAAGGTTGCCAAACTATCTTTTTTTCACTATCATTCCACGCGTATATTTGCAATAGTTGTGGACTTGTGTTTTAATCAACTAATTCATCTACATCCCTAAAACATTCCAACAATAGTGCAAAAATGTGATAACAATCGCGGTTCACGTAGCAAACACAGTGATGCGTTAACGAAGGTAATGCAATAACGGCCTAATCGGCCTAAAGCATGAAATATCACTTGAAGCGGCCTAAACTAAGATTTTTTTTACACTTTTACTATGCGAGTTATACTTGTAAATGTCTAATATGGACTTGGTTCATAGAATTTTATTGTGCACCATTCCTTAATCTTCCATTTACAAGTTCATATCCCTATTCTCTACTCGACTTAACCACATTCCTTAACTCACACTCCTTATATTTTAAATTGTGTACATTGTTTATCGTAATATTGGTTCGGTAAATTTGAACCTTTGATACAATACACTGCTGCCTTGTTTTTGCACTGTGTTTCCAACCCTTATTCCACTTGATTTCTCACAACACTTCCCTCTTGGTCCTTTATCCTCACTTTGAAATCTCATCACTAACCACAAATCATCCCTAAACCGTAGCCTAAACACACCCCATTTTTTTCCAATCATTGAACTTGTATGCTCCGATTATTCCACCTCAGTATACATCATATAATATCCAGATTTGCCAAAAACCAGTACAGCAGTAAACAAAAGCACCTATCCGTATAACAAGTAAACAAATGAAAGTCAACACGTATCTAAAAGAGGGAAATCAACAAACAATTCAAATATAACACAAATTCTGACACTTTTCAATCAACCAACAAAAACCCAAGCGAATTCAAACGAGAAAACAAAAACCCAAGTGAGTTTCAATGAGAAAACAAGAACCCAAGTGAATTTCAATGGGAAAACAAAACCCAACATGTTTATCTCATATTAACACAACTAAAACAATGTAGATCTACCAATTTGACTACAAAAACAACAAAGCAAACAGAATAAAAGAATGAACAAAAACCCATCAAAATTAACAAGGAAAATAACCTGAAGACCAGCACGAGAAGAGCGGGAAGTAGGAGCTTTCTTATCTTTGTCCTTATTTGCCGACGATTTTCCGGTAATCAAACCCTTTGCGCCTTTGCCTGACATTTTCCCCTTCTTTTCTTTGTTTTACTGATTATAAAATTTGGAGATTTTTAGTTTTCCCTCCTTAAAACGAAATTCCCCTTCTTTGAATTCGAGTTCGGACTGCGAAATATACTGCGATTACGAGAAGGAGTTGGGGAGAAATGGGCAGATTGAGTGATTTATGTGTATTTTTTAAGGGGCTGGGCTGATTGAGGAAAAAACAAAAACTTGGGAGTATTTTTGGATATGACAAAACTACCCTCTTCTTTGTTTAGCGCCATATAGATACAAAAGTCTTACTATGAAACCCGTCATATAATTGACTTATTTCTCTTAAGTAATTATTTTAAGATTTAATAATCAGATTATAAGTCATCACTTTAAAGTTTTAAGTGATTAGTTTAAGATTATATATATATATATTAGATAATGGACTTTTTTTAGATAGGTTAGACAATCCCTACGGCTACAAGTAATAATGGTTCATTTGATTATAGATACTAATTGGTGATAATAAAATGATTTGTAGTGTAAATTTTCATGATACGTACACGTTATTCCCATGATAATGAAACCTTGATAATTAAAAGTTTTTTTTGCTAATAATTTTCCATTAATACCATATTTAAAATGGTAATGAATTTGAATGAATTTTGTGAAGATAATGAAATTGTTGAAGGAGAATAAGTATGATCATTAAATTTGTCAAGAGATATTCCACTAAAATAATTACATTAGCTTTCCAAAACCATTACCCAAATTAATATTGATCACCAAAAGTGAGGGCATTAATCCTATGTGGTAAAAATTAAATCCTTACGGCTATTCCAATAGTAAAAGTAAAACTCAATCACTAATCTAAACCATAATCCACATTAATGAGATTATACTATAGCTTTGCAAAATTTAGCTTCAATATATGTACTATCATATATGATTTACTTAAACAATCTTGTTGATTTATGTAATTTAATCGAGTTTAAAAACAAACTTTGATGAAACATTTAAAAGTAATTTTGATGAAAAATACAAGTTTTTTGAATTAATGCAAAATCAAATTGAATAGGTTGTTCAAATATGATCTAAACTATTATAAATTAGTAGAGTGATCAATCATTTTCAAAGTATATTCATCATCAATACCGATATCCCGCTTAGGACAGGGTTTGGGGAAGGTAATGTGACAAACAATTCATACCCGTACTCCATTTAAAGGAGAACTAGAGGAAAGTGGTCCATTTTTACCCCTATGAGGAAAAGTGCCCGGCATTGGAGGAAAAAGAGTAACGACTATTTTCAAAGTATATTATTAATTATTTTATCACTTTTTATGTATTGCTATAAGTTTTTTATTATTATTTAAGTTATTTTAAGATTGAAACATTTTAGTATGAAAACATGCAAGTAACAAATTTACTTGTTGCAACAATTCAATATTCATTGATGGCATGAGCTGAATTTTGTCCAACTTTGTTAATTGTTTTCCTCTCTTGACTCTTCCATTTTCTCATTAATCAACACTATCATTGCACCTAATTGTGTCCTTTCTCTTAAACCCTATATTATGCCACACCTTTTGCCTTTACAAGCCCCACTTGTATCCTACTTACTCTTTGTCAAATCCATCGAATTACGAAGATTCATAGTAATCACCATATTTAGTGTATTCCGCCCATAGAAAACTATTATTAGGATCTAGGGAGAGACGAACGACGACATCTCCTACCCATAAAAGAGAGCGCGACTAAAGAGTCTCTCGACTCGAAAAAGAATAGGAAAAGTTTCTACAATGACAAGTGAGGCTGAAACTAACTCCGTAGGTTTGCATCGTATTGCCCAAACGTGACCCTTTAAACCTATCAATTCTTATCAAAAATTACTAAAATAGTAAAATATAATATATTATGAAATTCAATCATAAACTTAAACATATAGTATGAGAAGTCAACAACATACTTACATGAGAATAGGTTGCATCCATCCCTCATTTATAATCATATTTATTCTACTTTAATTAGTTTTTCTTTCATAAATTTCATTGTATCTATTACAACATAAAATACTACATTAGAATTTAGACATTAATGAAATGTTGTGAAGAAAACGTTATATAGCATATTCACTTTAATGGTACGCATTTGATAAAAATTAACAATAAACTTTATTTTCGTATATTCAGAGATAGGGCAAAAATTAACTTATTTTTTGGAGGCCCGAGACCATGTGCAATTTTAAAAATCACAATATTTTTCTAATAATTTTGTATATCTTTAAACACCTAACATATACTATATAACTTAATATTTGAAGCCCCAAAATTACGAGGCCCTGTACAGTTAAATGTGTAGGAAATGGTCAGAAGTCGGAACCTCCCCTACATATATTAATCCATAAAGGCGAAATGATGTCTAGAACCAACACCCAAGCCCGTGAGAGAATTACTAAACTAAATATCTAAAATTACTACTCAATTTTGAGTTCGAAATTAAAACAAATAAATTGCAACTACATATTTTAACAAATAATAAAAAAGAAAATACAGGATTAAATATATCTATTGCTACAAGCGTTTGATATCTCACTTATGTTTTAAAAATAAAGAGCATTTGTTGGATTTTAATAGCAAGAACGTCAGGATGGCCGAGTGGTCTAAGGCGCCAGACTCAAGTTCTGGTCTTCGTGAGAGGGCGTGGGTTCAAATCCCACTTCTGACAATTTTAAAATTATTTTTGTAATTTAATACTCACCTTTATTTATTTGATCTAAAATTAATTTTTTTAAAATTATAATTTAATACCAATTTTGATGAAGGGCGAGAATTTGTTGGCCGGATTCTCTAAGTTGTAGATGAAAAGATTATTAATGCATTCTCAATTCAATACATTTATAATTTGGAGATTCAAATCAAAAGTTATTGAAATATTTTGGTGCACCATTTATAATGATGCTTATATTTAAGGATCAGTTAACAAATTTATGCAAAGGTACACACTTATTGGTGGATCATCTCAACGATCAGATTATACAAGTAACTGTTATTTCAAACTGATAGTTGTTCATTCCAAGTATTACACTACACCTTCAAATAACAATGAAATCTCAATTGCTCTTCAAAGAACGCAATTAAATATGTCTTTGTGTTTTGCGATATCAATAGGAGTCGTACAATGACTTTTCTATATTGGTTTGTTCCTATTTAAGCATGATTTCAGTTACATACAAATTTACGTCGTAATTTGTAGAGTAACAATTAGGAAATGTTTGAAATTTCTCATGTCATAAGTTAGTATGGAAAAATGGGTAGATGGGTGCAAAGTCCTCATTCCCATATCCATACGACCATACCTACCACTTACCCATAATTCATGCCGAATGGAACTTTCATACCCACTATGGCCCACTTGCATATGTATTCAAACTCATTCACGAACTATGTCTAACTAGATATACCCAAATTTTACCTAACTTATGCCATATGCACACATTGTTCAAGTTATATGTTCCATATACCCTTATCCTTCCTTAAAAAAATTATAATTTTTAAATTTTATCTAAAACATAAAATGTGCATTAATAAGAGAAAATCAAAATTTATGGTGGATAATTTATTATACAACTGATTAAATTAACATTTAAACTCTATATGGTATAATAATTATATCATTGGTTCAAAAACAATACTTTTTAAGTTTCAACTAAACAAGTTTAAAGAATCTATTTAAAAATTATTTGTAACTCAATATATAAAATATAAAACTCAATGTATAATCTATCTTCTACCCATAAATGCGGTGTGAAATATGTGAAATTATACTCGCATGTCATCTTTAGATTGATAAGTATGGTAAAATTTATCATCCTACCGAGAATATTGTATACATGTAGGTGTTTTAAAACTTATAAATGTATTTTCAAAAAAAAAACCTATAAAAATTATTTGATATTATGATTTTAATATAAAACATCTTTGATGTTTAATTATCTTTGTTTTTATTGTTCTTTATAAAATATATATGCATACTTATATCATTTTGTATATTCAATTGTCTATTAGCAAAGTTTTATATTATTATTATTATTATTATTATTATTATTATTATTATTATTATTTCAATTATTATATTTTAAAAATTAATTAATAATAATAATATATACTTACACCACTTTTAAAATATCATATTTTGCATATATAATGTATCAACACTTCAAATTCTTTTGCATTGCACATATAAATAATTACTCTTCTCTTTTGGAGCTGGGGGCCTCTTTTTGGTCGTGCTCTCCTTTATGGGTATAAGTTGTCGCCGCCCTTTCCTCTTCATATTCTGTTTATAATTTTCTATGAATGGATATAAATAATTAGTCCTTCCCAACATATTTTTCAAGGGACATTTTCAACAAAATATGTCCATGTCCCATGACCATTCCCCAACATGAAGTATCCCCTCTCCAAGTTCCCAATTCTATGTCTCATGCCTTCTTGCGGAACACCCCGGAGAGACACAAAATAAGGAAATTGAACATCATCATCAATTCAATATTCCACTCGAAAATAGGGTCTGAATAAGAGAATGTGACGGACGATTTATTCCCGTATTCCCTCGAGAGGGAATACTAGAAGGAAACGGTCAATTTTACCAAAAAGTAAATAAATTGAACCATTTTTATTTGAAGAAAACCCAAAACTTATAGTTTACTTTATATTATGGAGTATTAAAGTCCTACATTCTTAATAAAGTAAAAAATTACACACTATTTATTATTCCATATGCAAAGATGCTAATTGTATTTGTACCCATATTTAAATAATTAATAATTTGCACCCTCTATCTTATTTAATAAGGAAAATTCATCCTCCTTAGCCTAGAACTTAAAAAAGAGTATCTTACAAAAGTGCAAAAGAGAGTGATAAAGTAAATGATTTTTCTTTTAAAGAGAGAAAAGCATCCATAAACCACAGGAAAAATGCTCTAATAGAAAAAAATATAAAAAAAAAACTTTACTTTCAATTTGAAAAACAAGTAAAAACTCAAAGCAAGACCATTTCAAGAGTAATTTTAAGGCGCAACTACCTGGGGCTCAGCTAATAAAGGGATTCAAATTAACTTATATCCTTATAATAAAAAATTTGTATTTGTATATGTAGTTTCTAGCATGAATCAAACTTACAATATTAAATTTCTCAATTAAGCGCATGACTACTGTCTCACAATTTTCGTTTATATTCAAGTTACAATAGAGTTTGTCTATTTTTCAATGTTTAGTTATTTTTTAAATTAAGGGGTTAAAATTTTTAAATCATAATTTACTAGACTTATATTTTCATCTTTGTGATAGTTATTTGATAGATATTGACTACAACAAGTATTAATTTTCTTAACTTTTAAATTTTTCTAACCTATTCTTTAAACAAAAATCTTTGAATTTTAAGTATAAAATTTAGACCGATCAAAAATTTACGGGCATATCTACATCAAAAATCATTGAACTTTTAGTATAAAATTTCAACCCGAACCTAACTTGTTTAGTTAATTAGGGAGAAAATCACAACGCTAACTTGACACTCGAAAAATCATTGAATTTTTAGTATAAGCTAAGCTTCGACCAACTTAACCCGTTTAGAGCATTTTTATTGCCATTATAATTTTAATGTTGATTACATCTTATTCTTTAGGTCTCAATTTCAAACTTATTGTTTATAAATTGTTTGTTTTGTACTTCTATTTAATATGAAAAAGTCGATAATATTGTATAGAAGTAATTATTGTACTAATTACACTGATTAAGACTCGAAAAAAACACATATAATCAATTGAGTCATACAAACCTTTTTCGGATCTAAAACTTTTAGATTAAAAATTTCAATTCAAAACCATTTATTTCAAATTAGGTTTAAATCAGATTAACAGATCGGATCATATTTTACAATGCCTACCCGCATCACACCCCAAGACGACACCAGAGAGCACCCCCACATTCCTTCAAAATTCCAGAGTGTTAACACAACTCACAAACTCTCAACCTATTATTTGTCACTCGAATTTTAATTTCGCTTTCAAAACTATTTCCTTTACACAACAAACTTTCGATTAGTTTTTTTTTTGGTTGTTTTATCCTTCTGGAAAATCTATCAAATCTTTACATTGATATATATCTGGTAAGTTACCCACTTATTTTCAAATCAAAAATTTTGAAATTTTCTATTCTACAGAGCTTAATTTACTCACTTTTTCAATTTTTGTGGTTTGATAATATTATTTTACGCAATAACAGAGAAAACCCATTCCAAAGTTCGTTTTCTTTGCTATTTTTTATGGGTTTTTATTAAATCTGAAAATTGTGAGTTTTAATTAATGCTGTCGGTTAATTAGTTGTGTAATTTGAATAAATGAATGTATTTGTTTGCAAATTTGGTAATATGATGTTTGTAGAAGTTGTTGGTTTAATCTCTTTGATTATCGTAGTTATTGAGTAATGAAAAGGATGTTTAGCATGACAGTTGTCAATATGATTGAAACATTTTTGAGATTTCAATGTCAACCATACTTGATTTTTTTTGGGTTTATGGGAATATTTAATGACACCCTGGGCTTGAAGCTTGGAAATTCTATGTTTGGGAGCATATTTTAATTTTTTGGCTGATGGGTTTTGAATGTTCTAGGTATATTTTGGTGAATAATGCATTCATGAACACCTGGTTATATGCAAGCTTTTAACGGTGGATAAGCCTGCACTTTCTTTAAAGAGTTTGAATGAAATTGTGCTATGTTTATCACTAGCTTAAGAATCTACATATGTGTCTTATTTCCTTATTTGGGATGGATGTATGAGTTAACCATATTTTTGTCTGCTTACATGATTTGTCAACATTTTACACCCTTATAGACCAAATTTATGGGTAATCTGGTTAAGTTCATGCCAACACAACATTAGTTTGTTTTTACTTTTATGTCTTTGTTTTGTTTTGTTTATCTTGTCATATTTAGTTATCTTAAATGTATTCATAATTTTTGGGTTGTCTAGCCTTGCATCGGACATGAACTGCCTACCTGATTTCTGTTTCAGGTAGCTATCTGGATTCCTTCGCTTGTGTTTCCATAGTGTTGGTAAGAAGAGTCTAAATTTTGGTGCCATGACTAAGGATGGTGGCGGTTCAGGAACTCCTAGGCTCAGACGGCGAAAGCACTCCAATGAGGTATATGGGGGTTGTCTATTGTTTGGGCATTTAGATGACAATTCAGTTAATATGTAAAATCAAACTGATGAAATATATGTGATTAGATACCTGCTGAAGTAGCTAAACCAAATGGGGGCGCTTTACTTGTGAATGATCGTAACAAGTACAAATCGATGTGGATCCGCACGTATTCTACCCTGTGGATGATTGGGGGCTTTGCCTTTATTATCTATATGGGGCATCTTTATATATGTGCTATGGTGGTTGTGCTCCAAATCCTGATGGCGAAAGAGCTGTTTAATCTATTAAGGAAGGTGCGAGAGGATCGAGATCTTCCGGGTTTTCGCCTATTGAATTGGTGAGAGATATAAATTCAGAAACATACTGAATAAATTGCTTTCAGCAGCGTTATTGGCCATTGTAAGCGTAGTATACTGAGCGTAGTGTTGTTTTTTTTTTCAGGCACTTTTTCTTCACTGCTATGCTGTTTGTCTATGGCCGATTTCTCAGTCAGCGGCTTGTCAATACCGTCACTTTAGACAAAGTATGGTACAAGTTTGTTGGCATTCTTATCAAGTACCATATGGTTATTTGTTACTTCTTGTACATTGCAGGTTAGTTATTTTCTCCTGTTGTCTCTCTTGCAAATGGAAATAGAGTTTATTATTATTCACACTATAAGTATACCAACATTCAACAAATGTAAAAGGAATTTTTGGCCCCACGTTTGCTGGTATCTTTGAATCAATGCTCTAATAATTGCTAAGCGTATGTCCCCCAAAAGTGGAGCATTCTTGCTTAATATGACGATTTTATAAGAGGCATCATATTCCCTTAGTGTAGATATTCTAATTAAACAAGTTTAGTTCTATCATCTTACTTTCCACTATTCTTCTTGCTATATTTTCTTGTTGAAGTTGATTTCTTAGGCATACCGCATAGGCGCCTACTAATATTTATGCTCCATTTCACTATAGAAGTGAGCGGTTTCGGGCTCAGAATTGAGAAAAAAATAGGAATGTGAATTACCTGTAACTGGCAGTAACTCGTTACTCGCTATTTAAATAATAATTCTATTAAATATACCCTCTTGTCATGGCCATAAACTTTGAGTGAAGGATTAAGAAAACCTGCATTTTTGGTTTTTTGTAGGTTCCGCTTCTGTCATCGTTTTTGGAGTGGGAGTTAGGTGGGGCTGATTGGGAGAAAGTTGGGTTGTTATAGACTTTCAGTCAATATGAAACTAGGAAAGAAAACTTCAAGGTCCTGTTTTGTTTCTGTTAAGAGACTTCCTTTGCTGATGACACACTTGAAAACTTGTGTTCATTCACAAAGATTTCTAACATGGATTCATATTTTTCTTTCTTGCACTGCTATGTCATGAGAACTTTGCATGTTTCTGGTTGAAAATAAGGTTTCGACTTTCCCTAGCCATGTTAGAGTGTTTGATATGGTATTTGAGATGAAATGAAGAGTCAGAGCAATATAGTGCTGGACTTGGTCCTAACCTTTTCAAGATTGATCTCTATAAGTTTCACTTTTAATTTTTTCTCATTTTTTCCCTTATTAAAGTTAAAGTTAAAGTTAAACCCTTTGTGAAATTTATGTAAATTGACAATGCAATTTTGTCACTCTCTTTGCCTTCCTTGTTTTTTATCGCCTACCAACTTTTCCTCACTTTTTCTGTCGATTGTACCTTTGCGTTTGAGCTTGCCACAAAGCCCTTTGCTTGTAATAAAGCACTTATCAATGCTTTTTCTAGTGCTCTTTGAGGGCTTCTTGTTTTTTAGTTTTTTTTTCCTGAGTTTGGCAAGTCAAAAGGTGCGAAGGTTTTAGGAAATGTGTAGTATTCTTGTTCATTGGGTTACTTGATTTGGAATTGTCTAGGTCTGCTACTACTGAATCAACATAAATATCGGATGGTTTCATTGAAGTCAAGATTTTTACTTTTGTGATTATGCTAAAAAAGGTGTCGTCTTTTTGTTAAGCAAACTATGGAATTAGTTACTGGTGAATGGTGATACCTCACTTTTGTTTCGGTTGTCTAATCCGCCATCATCTATCTAATACATAATCTCATATACAACAATATATAGAACCCATAAATATTCTTCAAAGAAGACATTTTTGAAAAAAATTATGATAGGATATTGAAAATATAGCTCACCAGTGCATGAGTCATGAGTGAAGTTTTATGTTTTTAGGCCTTAACCATGCCTTCAGAGGCCTTTCCTTGATGCCTTCGCTTGGCCCCTTTTTCACCCTCAATGTTTTTCTTTGCTCTTCTCCTCACCCGTGTAGGAAGATGTAGCTTTTGGATTTTGAAAAATGAAGGTTGACATGCAATATTACTCTCCCTTTATTTGCGTGCTGTAGTGAAATTGTGCAATAGAAACTAGAAAGAAAACGGAGGAATTATATTTTTGGGTTCAAAATGAACACATTAAGAAATTCTTGTGTTTATTCATCAATCTTAAATCTTTGCCAATAAAGGATGCCATGATCTTTTTCTAATTGTGATGCTGATTGATGAATGTAAATCTGGTATCAGATTGTTTTTGCCACAGCTAGCAAAACTTTGATTAATTCATAAATGTTTTGAGCACTGAAATAAATAAATTATAATATAATATTATGTGATGTCGTGTGAAAATTTCGATTAGTTATCTACTGTTTTGCCTCCATTTTTTTATGCATTTTTGTCTGGTAACATAGCTGCTGAAATTATGATGTAACTGACTTCAGGTTTTGTGTGGTTTATCCTCACTCTAAAGAAGAAGATGTACAAGTATCAGTTTGGCCAGTATGCATGGACGCACATGATCCTTATAGTTGTGTTCACACAGTCATCATTCACTGTGGCCAACATCTTTGAAGGAATGTTTTGGTAAGGAGACTTAAATATGCTGCTATCTTTTCGTGCTATTTTTTGCTCCATTTTGGGATTTAGGTCACGCTTGTATTGGGAGTAAATATTTTTGGGGGAAATAAAAGTCAAATTAAGAAAACAAGATTTTTGAAGTAGAAAATTAAGAGAATATTGTTGTTGTCAAAGGTAATAAACAGTTGTAAAGTGATGAAGAAGAAGAAATAGAAGAATTAGCCCCTCATTTTGGGGTAAATATCTACTCTAGTGGTTTTGAGGGCAAATATTTCCCTTTTTCTCCCCAAAATAAGGCTGACGTCCTTCATCTTCTTCGTATCGTTATATTCTTTATCCTTCATCTCCCCTTTTATATTGACCTCTATTTACCTATGCTTGTATAGTTCAACTTTTACCCTCTCTTAAATATTTACCCCTAATACAAGCAGGCCCTTAGTATGCCTATAGCTGTGACTTATGAGTTGTGAAGCCTTGCTAAAAACGTCATAGCAACTTCTGCGTCATCTTTCTGTAGAAAAGAAGCATAATGATGGAATGGTTTCATCCATCAGCGTTATATGTGAATATCCTCCTCAAGTAGTCTTCAATGTCTTTTACATGCCTGTCCTTTTCTTAGTCTATCTGTTGCCACTGGATTCCTTTTTTTATATTTTTCCCCGTTATCATGATAATTTGTTAGGGGGGATGAGTATGGAGCCGAACAATTTTTTGACCAGTTTCTCAGCTTAAAACATAAGAAATATTTCCACTCCCTATTAACACGTGTTCCTATTTGCCTTTCTTATGTGTGATGCAACTGTTATCCTCTTCCAAGTTCTTATGAAGGACAAAATATTTTTACCGTTGGAGCTCAGGAAGACAGAAAATCTAGTCATCCAGATAGGGAAACGATATTGTTTATTGGAGATTCCGTCTTCCTTGAGCTCCAATTCATAAATCTCCAAAGATTTTCTGAATTGGAGATTTTAGGCATGAGAGAGACAAAGGCGCAACCCCAGGAAAAGCTAGATATCTTAAATCAAAGATTTGTCATTTAGGATGACCATTTTTCTGTATTAAGTTATAAGAAAGTAACTGAAGTTGTCATTATAAGGCTTCATATTATCATATGCTATTAGAATTTATTAGAGGTCCAAGGTTCATGATTTATATTCGTGTAACACTTAAAACGATGCTACTTCATGTAGACTTCTAGAGGGGATCCCATATACTGGAGCTCCTCGTTTTCCCTAAGGCTACCATGAGCTAGCTCATGGTTCTCTCGTCTCCGCTTGAACATTCCTACACTGTTTTTTGTATGGTTTTGACTTCTTTTTTTTCTAAAAAATTTAGGTTAGAGAATTTTTTTTACATGTTTCTTACTTGATTCTGTCTTGGTTGATGTGTGTGTAACTGTATTGGAAATTTGTCCTCCAGCACTGTCTTTACGTCTTTCCAGAAATCCTGTTTCTTTATTTTCTTATCTGTTTAGTCCCGCCTCCCCCTAGGTGGCTGGCACTGTTTTTAATGTTTAGATGGACATTGAAGCCATAGACAGGCTTAAGAAATTACAGTCTGTAACAAATATATGTATAGTATACATGCAGCATTGATATGAAATCTTCTCATTTTTCTTCAGTATGCTTTCCAAGTTATCAAGAAAAAAAATGCATATTTGTTATTTGATACATTTCCTGTAGAGGTGGTTGGTATATGTAATGTTCTTGATCATCTTTGGTGTACAAAGTACAAACCCTCACCTTGCAAGATCATCTTTGATCATATATTGATGATGAGGTGCTAGTACATTCCAATGAATTGGTGATTAATCTCAGTCTTCAGAGCTTTATTCGTGAAGGATGCTTGAACAAAATTTTTTTAATGAATTCATTAGATATGTGTACTTTATATTCATTTGTGATTTCAATATTGTCAATTCTGTTTGGTTTGAAGCCGAAGGTAGCAGAATTAAAGGATCTCATGGGTTTACCCAAGGATCATGCTATTCCAATAAACTGCTTGGTATTGTACATCATGAATTTTCTTGGGCCTTTTCTTCTAGCAAAAAGCATTATATACCGATGTAATTTTTTTTTAATCATTACTAACATTTGGAGTTCTTTTTGCTTCACCTTGGATTGGAAAATTCACTTTTGAAAGTAATAAAGTTTTCTCATTTGAAACAATCAATGTTGTTGGGATTGTAACCGTGTGGTTTGTTTTGTATTTTTCGTTATTCAATGTTGTCAGATTTTCTTGACACAACAATCATGGTATCACTCTGAGTATGTTTTTCACCTTCTATGTTAGGATTTTGTTGTATTGTCTGTTGAGATTGTAATCGGTTTTTTCCCCTTACGCTTTATGACCTTTGCATATTTTCCGATATTTATTTTAGTGAGATATGTTGTGATATTCTATGATAACGTTAAAGCTCTGTATTTTTTATTCTTCTTATGACCTAGATGTGAATTAAGATGCTTTGTACCTTTTGTGAATACTGCTGACTCTGGAATTTTTTTGGTTATAACCTTGTTTTTCCCCTCATTAACTTATGTATACATGATGGAATTGTCTCCTTATGCTCGTATTGGCTGCATCTAATTTTCTTCTCCTTTTTTTTTTTGTGGAAGATGACTTTAGTCTGATCTGATTGCAGGTTTCTTCTTCCTGCATCACTTATTGTCATAAATGATATAGCGGCTTATTTATTTGGCTTTTTCTTTGGGAAAACACCTTTGATCAAGCTTTCTCCGAAGAAAACTTGGGAAGGTTTTATTGGGGCTTCCATCGCAACCATCATTTCAGCGTTTCTGGTGCGTACTGTTATTTTTTAAGCTTCCACAAACATTTCAACTTTTTGACCTTTTGGGATGAGTCAAAGTTCTTAAAATATTTTTAACTTGCAAGCATATGGCACATTTTAAAGCATGTGTCAACTCAAGTCTGTTAATCATAGCATAAAGTCGAACCTTTCTCGAGGAGTGACGAGTGACGACTGTGATTTTTACTTTTGGCTTATTTTGCCTTTTTTTTTTAACATTTTCATGGTGTTGCAGCTTGCAAATTTCATGGGTCAGTTTGAGTGGCTAACCTGTCCAAGAACGGTATTTCTTGCTCCTTTGCAAATCTAAAGACTTTCTTCAAGAATATAAATTTTAATCCTGAATCTATTTTTTCTGTGGTATTCTATAAGGACTTAACCACTGGTTGGCTCCATTGTGATCCGGGATGGCTTTATAAGCCAGAGTATTATCAGCTTCCAAGATGGATTTCTAATTTGGTGAGTTATGTATTCTATTTTCCTGTGTTAAGCAGCAATATTTCATGTACTTTTATATATCTGTGTTCTCTTTTGTTCCTCTTTACCAATTTGAATTTTCCATAGCCGTAATCTTATATTTCTAGTTACCAAAGATGTTCAGTTCCCTGCTTTCCGATGCATGCTGAACAGATTCATTATTGGATAAAGTTTTGGGATATTTCAGTCCACTTCTATGCATTTTATGATGCATGCCCAGTAGTATACTAATCTAATCTCGAGTCACATGTCACATCAATAATTAGAATGTGTTGCCCAAAAACATTTTTGCCAGTGTGCGGTGGCTGGCGGGTATGACATGAATATTGTTGCAGGACACGTGTCCGATATGGTGGATTTAATTGATAATTTATTGAAGGAGCCAGAAAGAAAGATATACTATCAGCACTTGTCATCTGATTGTATTGACGACTTTACGCTTCATCTCCCAGACTTTGGTGTAGTGTTTAGTATGCAATGGAAGCTAGGTTCTTGCCCGGGCGCTACATCTTTCGTATGTGATGTGGGGTCAGATGAGCTAAAATTGATAGGCTTTATAGATAAGAGACCAAAGATAATAATTGGATCTGCTCAGATCATAGTGTAAAAATGCGGTAACAACTGCGATCGCGGTAACGGAACGGTGATGCGGTAACGGGAGTGAAGTGGTTATCGTAACGCCTAAATATCGGTCGAAACCGTAAGATATCCATTAATACGGCCTAAACGCAATTTTTCTACACCTTTACAACGCGGGGAATATCGGTTCGTATATTTTGAGAAGCTTTACAACGTGACCGATACGATGCGATGCGGCCTTGTTTTTACACTGTGGCTCAGATTGACATCTTGACTTCTCGAAACTCTTCAAGAAAAAAACTTAAGAGTTGGTATGTTATATTGTTATGGAAATCCATAGTGACATAATATTGTATTCTTCTTGTGCAAGAGACAAAAGTGGGTTAGTAAAACAAAAGAGAAGAAAATTTGCAAATTGTGGTATTTAGGATAAGATAAGAATGAGTTGCATATGACGTATAAGTGGTTAGTTAATGATATGGTAGAAGCAAGTAGAATTGATTACAAACTTATGGGTGAAACTTGTGCATGGAAGATATTGAATCTTATCAGTGTATATGCACCTCAAGTGGAAGCAGCGGAAGCCCTCAATAAAATTAGTAGTTAGATGGTGTGATGTAAAGTATCTAGACATTAGAATTGATATATTGTTGGTATTCAAAATGCCATGTTGGACAAACACAATGGCTTTGATGGTGTCTAGGAGGTTTTGGATATGGAACGAGAATGAGAAGGGAACGTATTTGGGATTTTTCTAAGCATGTGATTTGTTAGTGTTAGTACTTCACACATGGTATGTCAAGTGGATTTTTCTAAGCATATGATTTGTTAGAAGCTCTAAGGTCATAATATGTGAATGTGTAGTCACCCGACACAAACTTCTGGTTCTTGATATTCGTATGCTATCAACCACTTGCAAGAATAAAATTCAAGTACTAGGAATAATTAAATGGTGACTTGTAAGAAAATACTAAAATTGTCGAATATGATTGAACAAGCAAGGAGGATGCAAATTTAACTTTGACAAAGATGAAAAATTGTATCATTCTTTGGTTATTTTAATTAAACATTTCAATATTGCAGGATTATTTTTATGCTTGTGTTATTTCGAATATTTATTTCCATTGTATCTTTAACAGTTGCCTTGGAAGACGATTCCCATCATGCCAGTTCAATGGCATGCTATATGTTTCGGTCTATTTGCTTCAATTATAGCACCTTTTGGAGGATTTTTCGCTAGCGGCTTCAAAAGAGCTTTCAAGATCAAGGTTCACTTACTATCCTTCGACCTCGTGCATGCAAAATAAATATTCTAATGTGTTTCTAACGTGCTTTAACCTCTCCGCTTATTACAGGACTTCGGCGATAGTATCCCTGGACATGGCGGAATTACTGACAGAATGGATTGTCAGGTATGCTACAAAACATATTAGTAGTGTTTGAATGTGTTTAAACTTCTATCTTAACATTGAATATGCATGATGGGTAATGTGATTGAGAGATAAGATCCTTTTGGTTTCCCCCAGCTTTTGAACGACTTCATACCTAATTTTAATATCGGATACTTGTCGTTGTCGTATAAGAAATGCATCTAATTCAGTTATTGGTTTTATTTTCGATTTCTGTCACGTCTTCACTCCAAATTTAATATTTTTGCCATACTTGGTGTTTACTGTACACTCCCTCTACAGGAAACTATCAACATTTTCCTCTTTCATCCTCTTTTGAACAATTGTGATAATTCTACTTTTGGCATGGTTGAACCAATGTCTGACATTCATTGCTTCTCTTTCTATAGACTTAACTAACAATGTCCATCTTTCTCTCTCTCACACAGTCTTTCCCCCACATCTTTTTTTCAAAAAAAAAAAAAAAGATTAGCATACCAATCGGTGAACGACATAGTGCAGAACTGTGGTAACGAGAGTGAAGTGGTTATTGTAATGCCTAATATCGGCCAAAAGCATGAGATATTTCTTTAAATGACCAAAAACATCTTTTTCTTCCTACATTTACAATGCGAGACATTTCGGTTTGTTTTTTTTGAAAACCTTCATAATGTGACTGATGCAATGCTTATGCACTATGTTAAACACTTTACGTATAGAAATCATGAGAAACGTTGGACTTATTCTTGGACAGAATGAGTATAATATTTTTCCACGTCTTACATTGTGGTTAATTTCATAGTTGGTGTCTTAAGCTAAAATTAAATGATGTGTTTTCTTAAATCTGCAGCATAAGTGTATTATTCATGGGGATGTATACTCAATAATGTGAAATTTCTGATTGAATTCATTAAATCTGCAAGAACGATTATCGAGGACTCAATAAAATAGATTTAAAACAAATACACGGAAATTACCTACTTGTGTGTGTGGTGAACCTCAGTTTTATATGTAATCTGCACCCCATGTAAACGTGCGACGGTGCAAGTATAGGATGCTAGTTAGAGCAACCTCATGCAAACGGGTTACACATGGAGGTTTAAAACAGACCCAATGATCGATATTTACCCGATTTTATAACTGAACCTGACTTGACCCGGTTTCAAATTGAATATAAAATAATGTAAAAATCAATTCGGATACAAAACTCGATTTCGAATCGACCCGAAACACTTGCACCGAAATCGACCCGAAACACTTGCCCCGAAATCGACCCGATGACCCAAATGAACACCTCTAGTTACATTTGGGAGTATATGTCGTCAAGTGTTGCATCGTTTTGTTTAGTTTTGTGTTCACTTTGAAATTTCTTTATGACACTTTCTATCGAAATTTTCAGATGGTGATGGCTGTCTTTGCCTATATTTATCATCAGTCTTTTGTCAAGCCACAAAGCTTATCTGTTGATACTATCTTAGACCAGGTATGTTGAAACTTTCCTCGTCTGTCAAAACCGAACAAATGAAGCTATATAAACACTAACATCGTTAATTCATTATATCGATAGATATTGGTAAACCTTACATTCGAAGAGCAACTAGATCTTTACCGTAAGCTCGGGGAAATCTTGCATCAGAAAACATTCGGACTTCTTTAAATCTATGGGCGTGCTTTTCAGGTATAAACTCTTTCAATTTCCTAAAATAACCAGTGTAACTTTTCAATGAAATTTACCGCTCAAGAGAGCATTACATGATCATTTTCATAACGAACTTTTAATGTCTAAACTTTATCCGATGAATAGCCGAAGAAGCTTTTGGTGACGAGTGAAACTGCTATATCTGTCTGCAGATAAGGGCTAACTTAAGCTCGGTTTGCTTGGTTTATGGAAAACTAAACCGTGATAATGTCGACAATTTGTCTTGTACATGTGGGATGGACATAGGAGCTTGGAGGTCTTTTATCTTTGTATTTTTTCTAGTTGCCAGTTGGGTGTATAATCTTTAATTTAAATTCTTGTTTCTGGTATTTATTTAGTTCAGTGATTTTAGGATAGTTTGGAAATTTATTTTATTTTGCTAAGAAAAATAAATCTCTTAAACCTTGTATATCAGGGATGAACTTAACAAACAGTATGGATTCGAGCACTTATATTCATGCAGGGATTTTTTGTAGTGTTACTTTAGTGGTTGTTTAAAAGAATTCATATGGACGGACGACCGCTGGAACTCATTTATTGTTTTATAGCCAACTAAATTGTTTAGGATTAAGACTATGATATTGTTGTTTGCTCTAAATTTCTTTAGTTGGGTTGTGATTTCATCGGGTTTGGATTCACCTAAAAGGTTTCATTTTTCAAAATCATCTAAGTACAATAATTTGAAAAATTTGTAGATTTAACTTCATTATATAAAAGAAAAATCGGATATTTGATTTTGCAATTATTTCAATTAGAATCTAGAATCCAGTTAAAAAAAATTAATTATTTGATCTAAGTTATCTGATTTTTAAAATCAAATAATTTATCTGCTTGTTAAAATTGAATATTCTGGATTGAATAATTTAAATTGCTTTTTTTTTCACAAACCTATCTTGGGTAATAGGGATGGGTAATTATGGATGGTTAGATCTTCACTATCGGACATCCATATTTATTACTTCCCTTCCATTTAATTTGCAACATTTTCTATTTTAGTTTGTCTCACTAAATTTGCATTATTTTTATTTTTGGACAATGACCCATCATATTCTTTTAATCTCATCCATACATTTTATCACTGTTTTAATTTCATCCACACAATTCATTCTCTCTTCTCATTTATTACCACTTTTTAAAAACTTATTATCTTTCTCTGCAAATCAAGGAGGACAGATAGGTTGGAAAGTGAAAGTTATTCTGCAAGTTGACATTCCAAATCTTGATCAATCCTGCAACACTAAATGTTTTCACAAATGTCCAACAGAGTGGAGAATACTCCCAAATAAAAGGGGAACAATTTGTTTTACAATAAAGAAAAAACACAATTTATTTGTTCAAATCACTTTACAACCCCGTAAAATACTCTATCCGTTTCTTTTTGTTCTTTTCATTTATTTTTTAACAGTTTTTAATACAAATATTAAACCTCAATATCTCTAAATACACAAAAAAAACTATAAACAATACATAATAAAAAATATACATTAAGATGAATCTAACGAAATCTCACATGGATATATTTTATTTTCTAAATATATGCTAAAAACATTAATTAAATTTCTCTCTCCTAAAGCTAAAATATTGCAAATAGAAAGAACATTAAAAAAACAGGAGTACTTGATAAATAGTGAAACATAGACTACGAAAATGTGACCACTCATGGTTTAAAGTATTATTCAAAGTATCAACAGTTTTTAAGGTTTTAACTAGATTAAAGTGAAAGAAAGCAAAATATAAGAATTTGCTTCATAATCTAGGCGGCCCGTGGACTGGACCCGATCTGAAATCAATTCAAAATTCGAGTAAAAATTAGTGGTTCATAATTCAAAAATGACTATTCTAATTGGACCGAAAAGCAAACCACTTTTGAACAGTTTTCAATTCTAAATCAACATTTTCAATAGGAGTCCACTATACATATATTTTTTATAATTCTTAATTGTACAAAAAAATTCTATAAAAAAAGATGTCAAATATTTTATTGGAATAATTTTTTTTTAAAAGCCTCGTGACATGTTGGGTTGACCTAAACTCGAACCACACTCAACCCGTTGGTGTGAAAATGACTACACCTTGAAATCAGATATCTTCTATATCACGAGGAAGAAAGTAAAAATATAATGTATTTTTCTTCGTAATTAATGATATTGTCATATTTTTATTCAAAAGCTTTTATAAAATAAAACAATGTACCAAATTTATTGAATATATTAAGATGTGCATTTTTTGTGCCACGTAGTTCTAGAAAAAAACATGTCAATGTATTTAAAACAGATTCGGCGAGCTGATCTTTATCTGATCTTGTAATTGAATTCTACTTTAAAATAAATTTTAAATTATATTAAAATTAATGTGATCACAAGACTCACATTTAAATCAACCCAAAACACCGGATCTGAAATCAACCGAGGAGTTCAATAAATACCTCAACTAGGTTCAACCGTTTGAGGGAATTCCCAAATTTTTTTTTGAAATGAGGGAATTCCCAATTGATTCAGCCTATTTTCCTAAGACATTTTGTACCAAGTGTACATGGGTGGATTTTTTTTTAAAAGAAAAAAAAAATTGAACATGGGTGGATGCTGAAATTTTCACATTTATATATACGTGTTAATTTCAAGTATCACATAATAGGAAAACTATTTGTAACAAACGAGAAATATTATGTGTAAATCTTGTAGAAAGTGACTAATAATCACAAGAAAGTGAGAAGCCTTTTTAATAAATGCGTGCAATTGAGAAAAAACAAACCACAAAAAACAAGCTTATATATTTTTTTCTATTTCATTTGAAAAAAAATGTAAATTTTTTTTGGCAAATAAAAATTATTTCATTCACCAGAAAAAACATATAGCGCCAAGGCAAGGAAAAACTCAGCTTTTCTTATTTGCATCAGTGTGGAAACGAAGCCCACCTTCTATGAAGGATTTCCCCGACCCACTCTTTATGTGCATACGAGAAAAACGAGACCTAAAAAAAGTTATCACAATTTAATGTAAAGTATTCAAATAGACAAAATGCAATCTTTCTATTTTTTTACTAATTGATTGATAAAAGTCATAGGAGTAATTAACTATCTTTAAATACATAAAGTTAAAGATAATAATAATCTAAATCGATGAAACCATATGTGCACAATTGTTGTGGATAATATCTGATACTTTTGCTTATCCACTTTCACATTGTAGTTTGATACCACTTTTAACGATGGAGGAGTCATACAATTTGATGCAGTTTTCATATAAAATTGATATAGAATATAATTAAGTCTGATATAATTTATAATAGATAATGAAAGATTGATATCACTTCTAACTTAATTTATAACTTTTATTTTTTACTCTCTCCATTCTTTTTTGTCCTTTTCATTTATGTTTTGCACAATTTTCATAGTAAATTTTGAACATTAATATCTCTAAATACGCATAATAAAAAATACATTATAAAAAATTATGCATTAATAAAACATTAAAGACCTTAATCCACGTGAATAATAATTGCAATACAAGGTGTTATTCAAAAAAAAATAAAAAATAATAATAATTGCAATACAAGGTCATATTTGGAAATAGCGTAACAAATTTGTTAACCCCTAGTCTACGTCTGAGACAACATGCATATGTTGACTTTGTTTGTTTCTTACATGAGATTTCTCTAATTTTTTCTTCAATACCTAAAGTCCTAAACCAAAGCAAGAAATTAATACAACAACAAAAACAATCAATATCGGAGTTTTAATCTTATTAAGATTGAGATTGATCACATAAACAATAATAATTCTAGACGTCGTCCACATAGATTCTTCTTGTTTAATAATCATTTTGATTTTCTACCATCTCAATTTATAAGTCTAAATCTTTTATATCTTTTCCACTTCCGTCCTTCAAGTCATCTTCTATCTTCTGGATCCTCTTTTTGACTCTTCTGAGCTCCAACTCACTAACTTCTTTACCAGTTAGCTAATACTACGTCTTTTCACATGTCCAAACCATCTTTAGTGATCCTCTTTCAACTTTTCCTCAATATTTACAATCCTAAACACTTTCTTATAACTTTGTTTTGAATTCTATCTCCTCAAGGTATGCTCCTCATTCACCGAAGCATTGCATTTTCGCTACTCCTATATTTCTTTTATGATCATTCAAAAAGTCTAACATTCTGATCCATATAGTAGCACTAGTCTAATGGTGGTTTGATAGAACATGCCCTTCAAGGTTAAAGGCACACTTGGATCACATAATATTCTAGTACTGTCTCTATTTTTTGTCACCCATGTTTAAATAATTTATAAGTTACATCTCGTTGGATGTCCATGCTACATTAAAATATGGAATCAAGGTATTTAATTAAAGTATCTATTCGTTATCTCGTTTGTACTAAAGCTATACATCATATATTCTATCTTTCTCTGACTTAATATGAATCCTCGTGACTCCAACTTTTTTCTCAATCGTTCTAACTTAGCATTTACCCCGCTCTTGTCTCATCTACCAAAACAATGTCATCATCAAATAGCATGCACCAAGATGCCTATCCTAGTTTGATTGAGTTATCTCAACTCGGACCCCTGCAAAAAAGGGGCTTTAGGGCCTTGATGAAGATCCATCCTCGGTTGCCTCTCCACATGTTCTAACATTCATTTTTACTTCTCGTTACATATGTTGCACTATATTAATATATGTCTTGAGCATACACTTCTTTGTCACTGTCTACAAAAATATTTCTCTTAATTAGTACCTCGTCGTATACTATTTCTAAGTCAACAAAAACTATGGACAAATCTCTTTTTATATCCCTACTGTACTAGTCAATTAATTAATAAAAATGAATTAATAAATTGGGTATTAATTTTCAATTATAATATTGAGTACTTTTTAATAATTCTTCTAGAGTAGTTTATCCTAGAAAGATTTTCTTTTCATTCTTATTACAGATAATCAATTTATCATATATAAAAAAGATTAATTTTTCTTTATCCTCTCACATATAGTAAATTCTCCTACCTTATTCTATATCAAACAAATAAATTAATAATTAATAAATAAATAAATAAATTCTCTTAGCATTGATAGGCGTTGAGAAAAGCCAGGAGAAGTAGTGGATTAAGTATTTGTTCTTGCTTCCCTATCGTAAGTGTTGATCTCAGCAAATATGGCAAAACATGTATGATCGACCACTCACATATTTCAACATATTCTTTCATATCTAATACTTTCAAATCCTTTTTGAGATTTTGATGTCCTAAACACTAATTAACCTTATTATTAAACTCATCACTATGTACCCGGTATAACTCTCTCATAGGATCTACGATCATAGTCTAAAGAAAGATGGAAGACGACAACAACATTTACATATAGAAAGACGCGGTAAAAGAGTCCTTTCGACTCGAGAAAGACGTACTTCTGGATAGAGACACTTTTACAAGAGAAAGACTATAGGTGAAGTTGAATTTACAAGCCTGCATCTCACAACATGCACTGAACCTTATTATTAGACTCCCACCAACAAACACAGAAAATAAAAAAGGAAAATTTGACTAGAATAATCTAATTTTTTATTGATTTTCCTACAATAATTCCAACTCTTGATTAACCATGAATAATCCCACCAACAAACTTCTGATTATTCATTGTTAATCAAAAGTTTAGGATCACTTACCCAATAACATTGTTTGCAAGTTGATTGCCACAGAAAAAAGAAAAATAGATAAAATATCAAAAATATTAAAAATTAAATGTTAAAATCAAAAAATAATCTTATTTGATTCCTTTGTTAATTTTTTTAAATTTTTTGAATTTTTTATAATTTAATTTTGTATTTTCTTTTTTATTTTATTATGCAAAATGACTTGTTGTACATGTTAGATGTTACCTTGGTGCATTCTTAGTAAGCACCTCAAATAGTCGAAATTGTTAATCAAAAAATTGAGATTATTATAGGGAAATCAGTAACATGTTGGATTATTTTAGATAATGTTTTTTGAAAAATATTAAAGTTAATTTAAGACAAAAAGTAACTTGGTTTTGAACAGTGGAAAAACTTGCATAAAAAATAAGAAAATTAAGAATATAAATTTAAAATAAATATTAGTGGGATATATATGAAATATGAATCCATGATTTGTTCCTTATAATATCCTTGGCTTTATTATTATTCTTCGTCGTCTTGTACTCAAATTCATCGTCAAAAGAAATCGGTCGTCGGTGAGAAACAAAATTGTGAAACAAACAACTGGCAAAACATTAATTTATAAGTCCTTTAACTAATTAATATTATGTAGATTATTGTCGTAGACTCTCGAGAGACTACTGGCCACCCGTTGTCTCATTTTAATAATTCTTTTTAAAAAAGAAAGATTATTTTAAGATTGTAGTTTTAGATTTGTGTAAGATGTCTGATCATATATATATGTATAAATTGTAATAGGATAGTAGTTAAGATGACTAGACCTCACAAATAAATATAAGTCATATCCTCTGTATATTTATGTTCACTCATTCACACTCCGTAAATTTCCCAAAACGCCAATCATCTAGCTAATACTACACTAGTACATAGACTACATACACCTTATAACAAAATGAGTTATTCTTATGAGAAATCATCTTTTGGTGTGACCACATCAAAACAAGAAACTCATATACTAATAATTATATTAGTTAGGCTATTTAACCCATGTATGAGGAATGTCTCACAGAGAAACCGTCTTACACAAGTTAACAAAATATATTTACTTATGGGGAAAAATGCTTTAATACAAGTTTGCCGATTATTAAACAACTTACATCCCTTTAACAAAATAAAAATGCATGTGAGCGGCAGAAAAAAAATGATAGCAAGAAACGGATTATGTTTATTACATTTTTTTTATGAAATGTACTTAGAATGACATATGAATATATGCTTAATGTTATAAAAAAATTGGAGATTGTTTTATACTTAACTACATAATCCTCGTGCGTGCACGATTTTTTTATTTTATTATTTTATATTATTTTAAAAATACAAAGAAAATAATTTGTAAATTATTGGTTATTGATTTTCAATGAATTATTAATAGCATATAATAGCTAATATTTAATTTAGTTTTGACTTTGAAAATACTTTTTTATAAGTTATGTATGATGTTAAATAATGTTATTATTAATATTATTTAAATTTTATTGATCACTATATAAGATTGTAAGTGACAAATTTTTATTTTTTGTTTCCAAAATGAAAGTTAGCAAATTATTATTTCAAAGAACAAATTTTTTGGTTTCTAAAATCAAAGCTATCAAATTATTATTGTGTATTGAACAATGAAAAGTTACACACATCTCATTCAAACAATTTAATGAAAGCTAATATAATGATAATTCACATATTTCTCATACACTTTTATTAGCATATAATGATTGTCCAAAAAAAAAATTTATTAGCAAATAATGACATCATCATTGATAAATGAAGGAAAAAAATCTCTTGGGAAATTGACAACTCATCACTTTTTGAGTTTGTTTATGTGATCCGTATTTTGCTTTAGTATAATGTATAGATAGATTTGGTTTCTTAACATGATATCACATGACGGAATGCCATTGGGTCAAATCCTTTATTATTTCAAGTGAAATATGTAGCATTATATACCTATATTTGAAGCATAATAGAATATAAAATATAAAATAGGATTTCAACTATATCTTGCTGAATAAATATAGACATTAGGCTATATAATGATAGAGAGAATGATCGTATATAGATAGAGACGTTGTATGAGTTAGCCCTAAATAATTAAGTGGAATATTTATTTTCTAAATTGTGTAGACAATAATGAATTGAATGTTCTAGATATTAGGAGACATTTCTAATACGTCTCCCTTTATTAATAATAATAATCCTAAAAAATTATGTTGCACAATTCATGTGAATCAAGTCCATCGATGATCCGTTAGTACTCTACACTCTACATACTCCTACATATTTTCTTGGTAAAACTCTATCTTAGCAATCTCCGTCCAATCCATATAAAATACATCAAGAGATCTAGGAATAGGGTCCTTCAATGATACTTTCTCCGTTCTGATTTACTTGCTACCATTGCATGGACACAAATATTAAGGAGAACTGTGCAATGATGAGCAGTAGGTGAAAAGTTGCTTTTTTGGAATTTTTTAATATTATTTGTTGAAAAATAAAAAAGAAAAATAGGAGTTATTAGATATAGAGTTGGATAAAAATAGGATTAGGTATAACTTTAAATGATTGGTTTTTTACTAAAAAGGAAATGTACCAAGTAATATGAAATTTCCCAAAATGTAAAATGTAGCGAGTATTATGGAACGGAGAAAGTATTAATTGACAACATTCAACTCATGTTTTTGTTTTGGATCCACCATTTAAATATATATTATATATATATATAGAAGAAGAAGAAAGATTTTAAAATAAGAAGGACTGAGAAGGATTTTTCTTTTGTCACTATATGTATAAAAAATAATGCTATGTTATAAATTAAAAACATTCTTCAAATTTATGTCATATATAGTATTTATTCCAGTAACATAGTGACTTTTACAACATGTCATATTAGATCCTTATATATATATATATATATATATATATATATATATATATATATATATATATATATATATATATATATATATATATATATATATATATATATATATATATATATATATATATCATACAATACTATAAAAGTCTTGGAAAATTCCAAGGCCATCATTTAAAAGATGAAAATATTTATCAAATTTAGAATCTAATATTTTTGTTTAAGTTTGATACTAAATATATATATATATATATATATATATATATATATATATATATATATATATGTAAATATGTATTTATATATTTATATATATATAAATATATATATATATATATATATATATATATATGTATATATGTATATATATATATAATATATATATATATATATATATTATTTATGTATGTATCTATGTATGTATATATATATATATATATATATATATATGTATATATGTATATATATATATATGTATGTATGTATATGTATATATATATATAATAAGACATTATTTTGATTTCACCAATTTCAAAAGAAGATGTATTACTTTAAATCGATTGACTTAAATAGTAATTGAACAAGTTTAATAAAATCTAATGATAGATTATATATGCCTATTTAAAATGAAAATTGACCACACACAAACTTTATGATATTTGTTCACAAAACCATATGGTTATATAGAAGTAGTGGCTCACCAAATTTATGCTAGTCAACATCTTACTATATCACAGATGTACATCACATGTGGGTATTTTCTCAGATCCCTCCTCTTACCCTACTATTTTTACGAACGAGTAAGTTTGATTTGAAAGGCAAAATCAATAATTTAGCTAAAAATTACCTATGGTTCGTAGGTATAGTGGTTGAAAATTACTTAGGTTATTTAAATGATTATATTATGTTGTAATCAAGATTATACCTTATATTATTGCGACTTAAACGTGAGATACATATTTTAAATTTAAATACCCTATTATATAATATTTTCACTGTTTTTTTTTAATGGCAATTATTCCTTCAAGTTCCATTTAACTTGGAGCTAATAATTAAATGTGATGGGTCTACATATGTAGTACTTACCATACTCTTAGATTGCTAGCACTTTTTTGTTTGCATTCTCAAACTCATGCTAAACTCCTGCCACCAATTGCGTGTATCTATCTTTAAAGTTGGCATAGTATGGATTGTGGGCTATGAATTATTCATATTTTGTTTTGTTTTACTTCATTTTAATTATTTTAAGTTGCCAATTCTTATTGACGGTGGAGCATTTTTAACAATAATTTTCTAAAATATGCAACTATATTAATTAGAAAATACAAGTACATCTATTTGGAAACAAAAATATTTTTTTTCTTGATAATTAGTGGCTATTGTATCGACTAGTCATAGTTTGTAAGTTGTGGTCTTTTTTTCCATTCCAATCTTTAAATTTATTGGATAAAAAAGTTACAACATTATTTGTTTATTTTAGCAAAATAGTGATGAGACGAGGGGTATGAAAATAAGTTTTTAATACCAACATAGAATTATCAGCAAATTTTAATTGATTAATTTTGCTAGTATATATATTTCGTTCCAAATAGAAATATCAGCAAATTTATATTTAAGATAAAACCTCACCGTTGACAATTAATGAAAGAAAAAACGATAACTCATAGATTTTACTAGGACATTGTTAATTTTACTACGACTTTGTTAATCAGTTATTACTAATTTAAATGTTAGATTTTTTTGATAAATTTCAAAATGTATCAAATTTTATATATTGAAAATTTTAATTTACACAATATTGATTTTAAAGTTAATTATAACTTTAATTTTTTTAACCCCACTTAAATAAATCTTATAGCCAACACGCTTTTACGTAGAGTACTCCATAGTTATACTGTCCAGAATGAAGGACAAACTGAGGTTATAGTACAGAGGAATAATTTGATTATGATATCTTACCAAATCCTTTTTATAATTAAAAAAATTTGAATGACTGAATCTAGCATATGAAAAGGGTATTATTAAACTTCGCCACCCTTTTCATTTTATCGTCACCCCTTATATATTGAAATTCCAAAATTGCCCCTGATTACTTTTCAAACCTTTAATCTCTAACATTTCTTTAAAAACATTCTCCGAACACTCATTGAACTAAAACAAGCTAAATCTAAAAATTGAGTTACAATGGCCAACGAAAATGAGCATCAATATGTTTGCGGAATCGATATGATTGTGTTCAAATTTGAGACATATTCACTCTAATTGCTATAACTTTAAATAGAAAAATCGTATAATTATATTATTTGACACATTATAACCTAGACTTCAAGATCTTTCCAATGATATATTATATGCCCAATTCCGATAACCGAGCGAGGAATGACGATTGTTTGAAGTTTATTTGTGCTGAAATTTGATATATGTTAATTCTTTTGGTCATAACTTTTTATAGAAAAGTCGTATTAGTGCAAGGTTTGTGGCATTAGAAACTAGACTTCAAGAGCTTTCCAACGACATATTATATGCTCAATTTTTACAATCGAGCAAGAATACGACCGTTCAAAGTTTGCAGTAATTTCTAACGACCAGACCATGGTCCAATCGCACAAAATGTGCGATTCCACCATGGTCTAATCGCACATTTTGTGCGATTGGACCATGGCCTGGTCGTTAGAAATTACTGCAAACTTTAAACGATTGTCATTTCTCGCTCGATTGTTAGAATTGAGCATATAATATGTCGGTGGAAAGCTCTTGAAGTCTATTTTCCAATGCCACAAACCTTGCACTTATACGATTTTTCTATAAAAAGTTATGACCAAAAGAATGAACATGTATCAAATTTCAGTACAAATAGACTTCAAACGATCGTTATTTCTTGCTCGGTTATCGGAATTGGGTATATAAATATATCATTGGAAAGATCTTGAAGTCTAGGTTCTAATGCTACAAATATTGCCGTAATGTGATTTTCGTATCAAAAGTTTCGGCCAAAGGAGTGATTATGTATCAAATTTCAATACAAAACGTGTGATCAAGTTTATTTTTCGATTTTAAAAATTATTTTCTTAACTAAAATTTATGTTTTTATTTTAATTTAATTATTATTAAGAAATTTAGTTTAGAAATAATAATGGTTGATTTTATAATTAAAATTGGATTTAAGGGCATTTTAGTAATTTTATTAAAAAAGGGGTGGCGATAAAATGAAAAGGGTGGCGATATTTAAAAATTGGGTATGAAAACTCCGTCAAGTTTGACCAAATTTAAGTTTGTCTATGTTAAGACAGAAATTTAAATTAGATTTTTGAAGTATATATATATATAAAAGATAATATATATTCATATTAGATCTTGTTAGATTTGTTTTGATGTAAAGTTTTATATAATTTTTATAATTTTTAATGATGTGTACTTAGAGATATAAAGGATTAAAATTTGCTAAAAAAAGCGTACAAAAGATAAAGTGGACAAATAAAAAGAAATGGTTTTTTTGAAATTCAGCTCAACTATTTTACCAAATTTTTGAAATTCATTAATGGTATGTTTGGCAACTTGGAATTCATTTCCAAATGTTGAATTGGGTCAAATACAATGTTTGGCAAATCTTGAATTTGAAATTTGGAATTGGCTCAATTCCATAGACTTTCAATAACAATGTAAAATTTGGTCAAGTATCAAAATTTGCAAATTCCAAGCATTTAGGTGTCATTTACAATTTTTGAATGTGAATATCAAAATCAAATTCTCTATTTTCAAATGAATTCTATGTTGCCAAACACTACCTTATATATTTTTTGTTGTTATGTCATCATTTTAATTGATATTCACTATATTTTCAAATATTTTTTTATACGTTGGTCCATTTATATTATTAGTTAAAACTAGTATAAAAACTCGTGTAATGCACAAATTTTTTATATAAAAATACATTAAAAAAAATATAGATTTTAAAAGAAATATCCAATCACATAAAATGTAATAATCACTGTTAAAATTTTATAACAACCTCACAACTATTAATTAAAGGTTTCTTTTTATTCATTAAAAAGGTTTTATTTATAATGACGTTCTAATAAAGATTTTGAATGTGATATCATTGTTTACCTAATTTAACATAGCTTTAAAATATTCCTATAAATTATGCCTGTTATAAAATTTAAAATATGCTTATAGATTATACCTATAATAAAATTTTAATTATTTGAATCAATATTATTTCCTAAATTAAAATGTCATGTAATCAAAAGAAACCTATTATTCAATTTATCGAAGCTCTAATAAGCTGACACTTGGAATTTTCCAAGTCTTTTATTATATTGTATGATACCTATTATAAAATTTTAATTATTTGAATCTAGGGATGGCAATGGGTATTGGACCCGACCCGGATCCGTGGATCCGTATCCGTTTTCACGGATCTGGGTCTTAAAAAAATAGACCCGTCAGGTCCGGGTCTAATTGAAATCCACGACTCCGGATACAAATCTGAGTAAAATATCCAGACCCGGACCCGCGGATATAAGGACCCGTTTTTTTTTTTAATATATTAATTATTTAAATTACAAATACCCAACTCCCAATGCCCAAGTAACCTTACCCAAGTAAAATACCCACGTGAAGAAATCAGAAACCCCAATACCCACTTTATTTCAAAATTCCCTCCCAACTCCTATTTAGTGAAGAAAATCAGAAACCAGCCAGGCCGTCCCCATTCCCTCATACTCCCTCTCACAGCCACTCCCACACCGCACACCCGTAGCCTGCAGCCTCCCAGAGCACAGTCCCACGCCGCCACTTCCACCAGACACCAGCCAGGCCGCCATTTGAGGGTATAAAACCCAAATTTTGTTTTTGTTTTTTTTTACATTTCTTTTGATTTATGTTGATTATTTTTATTTATGTTGAGTTTAGTCGTTTTGATTGAGTTATTTTTAATGTTGAGTATTTTTGATTTGTGTTAAGTTTAATGGTAGATTTATATATTTATTTCAAGTGATCGATTGTGAAATTATGTATTTATTATTATTAGTCTATGAATAACATCATGACAATCTCAAAACGATTCGAAAATACACCAAAAAGGGCAAAAACAAGTAAGATCCGTTTTGGACCCGGACCCGGTACTGGATCCGCAATATCCACGGATCTGGATCTGGGCCCTAAAAAATAGACTCGCGGATCCGGATTTGGACCCTGTTCTTGAAAACGGATCTGGATCCGGGTCCACCTAGATCCGGTCCAGATCCGACCCGTTGCCATCCCTATTTGAATCAATATTATTTCCTAAATTAAAATGTCATGTAATAAAAAAAACTTGTTATTCAATTTATCGAAGCTCTAATAAGTTGACACTTGAAATTTTCCAAGTCTTTTATTATATTGTATGATTATTAACTTGTTGGATTGACATGAACCTAGTCAACCAGAAAATGGCTTTTACCTTATACTTCTTCCGAACCAATTTAGTTGTCTCATTTTCTTATTTGGCAAATTCATATCAATTGTCCCATTTTCTTTTTTGTCAATTTTTTTTTACCTAAATACCCCATGTTCACACAAGTAAAGACTAAAATACCTGCACTTTTATTGCTTACAATACTCCAACTACCACCTTTACAATTAATTTAATCAATTAAAATACCGCAATTACCATATTTTTAATGGACCCCACATCATCCTTAATAACCGTGTCCAAACAAATAAGACAACTAAATTAGTTCGGAAGGAGTAGTATTACCTTGAACATTAACCGGTAAGACTTAAAACTCAACTGAACATATGTCTACTTAAAAGTATTCTCAACATATTCATAATGCTACATTTATTTATTAAAAAGAGTTAATACTCAAAATCAATGTTTTAATATTTGAAATGTATCCCCTTCTATTTAACCTATTAATCTCATTTACCTTTTTCACATTTAATGATGTAACATTTTACTCCCTCCGTCCCATTGAATTTGCATCATTTTTCATTTTGGTTCGTCCCACTTAATTTGCATCATTTCTATTTTTGGACAATGGCCCACCACTTTTTTTTAATCTCATCCATTTATTTTAACTCTTTTTTAATTTCATCCACACAATTCATTCTCTCTCCTCACTTATTACCACTTTTTTAAAAATGCACAAATTTCTCTTTGATGCAATCTAAAGAGGACGGAGTAGTAATCCTTAATATCTCTAATTATGCTTTATTAAAAATTATGAAAATTTGATATCAATAATCCTTGCATTGAGATTAGGGATGGTCACGGGTCCAGAACCCTGTTGGACCCGCCCCAGACCCGCCCCTTTTTTAAGGGTCTGAGTCTTATATTTTGAGACCCATCGGATCCGGGTCGGATATGGATCTAAAAAATAATTGGCGAGTCCGGGTTCGGATCCAATATTCGGACCCTAGACCCGCCCATTGGACCCTTATAAATATTAAATTGTCCATTTTTATTTGTCTTCTACGTATGAATTATGCCCCCAACACTTATTTTCTTTTCATATAATCATAATATATATAAATAATATATATGCTACTTACTATGTGCTAACCCAATTACCCTTATTTCATGGACTCAGACTAGTGTTTATAATAGAATTTAACCGTATATGGGTGACGCTATGCGAGTTTAGATGTTAAATTAGTATTAAATATTTGTAAAATACAATAATAACTCTGTTACAAATATGCGAAAAATATAATGATTTACAAATGTTTCAAATTTGACAAATCAAAGAGACCTTTTTTAGACCCACTAAGGACCCATTAAGGACCCTAGACCATCAGATTCAGAGGGTCTGGGTCCGGGTCTGAAAATTTTGGACCCTTAGGGTCCGGATCTGGGTCCAGATCTCAAAAAATTAAAAGGGTTCGGGTCCGGATCTGATTGGACCCGCTCCAGACCCGCACCATGACCATCCCTAATTGAGATGAATCAAACAAAATATCACTTAACTATGTTTTAACTTATAAATTAAGAATAAAATACATTTTTAAAGTAATAAGTGAATAGTAATCCGAAAAAAATGAGACTTATAGGAAAAAATAGGAGGGAGTATCAAAAATATGTTTGATAGATGATTTTTTTGTTTGAATGTTTAGTTGACTTTTGATTTTGGCTTTTTAGCTGGTCAAACGATTAAAAAGTGTTTGATAATATCTTTAAGCACGCTAAAAGTGACTATACATAAAACTAGAACCCCAAAGCTACTACTCTCTATTTCACATTGTTTGTTACATTTAACAAAAAACACTTTATGCGTTTTGATCAAAGTGTAACAAACAATATAGAGTAGAATAGACTAATAGAGGGAGTATGATTAATTACTTATTCCTTTGTTTTTGCCTTTTTGACCCATAATCAGGCAAAAACCAACATGTGATTACCTAAATAATTTGCTTCTCCGTCAATACTTCTAGCAAGCTAAACCAACCAATATTATTCGCCAAACAGTAAGATGATGTTTGGCAAAAAAATCTTATAGCACTTAACTAGTAACTGATTGAAGTGACTGATTTTATCAGCTAATTTAATCATCTGATATTGAACCTAATATTATAAGCAACTTGTTCAAACAACTTATTCATAACAATAAGTTATTTCAATCAGCTAATTTACTAAACATAAGCATTAAATGATTTGATCTCCCAATCCTCTATTTATATCAAAATAAAATAAAATTTCCTAATAAATCATTTTACCAAACCCATCAAATTTAATAAAAAAAGAGTTTAAAAATGTTTGGTGACAGGCCAGCTAATACTTGAGAAATCAGGGTTTATCAGGAGCAGAGAATGAGTAGTCCATGCATAAATAATACCGAAACGTTTTTGTAGTGTAGTCAGAGAGATGAAACACAGACACTCCTCCAAGTCCCAAGTCATGAGATGTGGGCCCCACTTCCAGGTCAACAACTATTCGGGTCACCTGCCCACTGCCCAACGCCCGGCCCTTTTAAATATAACCTTCCTACACTTTGCTTCTCTTCTCTCTACTTCACTCTCTTCCTTCTTCCCACACTGCATTTTTTAGAGAGAGAAACTTTCCACTTCGCCAACATTTTCCGACGACCTGGCCCGTTGTATGTTATTCTCCCTCTCTAAATTTTGATTTGCTTCATTTAATTTTCATCATATAATTATTTCCCCTTTTTTGAGAATCAATTTCTTGTCATAGCTAAGAAAAATTACCTACACTATTCATGATTTTCTTGTAATAAACCCACTTAGGACATTTTCATAGAGTAAATCCGATGACCGGATGACTTGCTATAGCAAGTTTTATTTTTTTTCAAAAAAAGATAAATTAAAATAAAATGTTGAAAAAAATGTTAATAAAATATTCATAAAAAATTTATGATTTTTTTTTTTATGTAAATTTTCAAAAATATTTTCTAAATTTAAATTAATATTTAATTTATTTTTTTGGTGAATTACCTACTGTATCAGGTCATCGGATTGCTCAAGTTTACTCTAGGAAAATACCCCTCAAAGTTGGGATTATTCATAGTTAATCAATAGGTGGAATTATTGTAGGAAAATCATGAATAGTTTGGATTATTTTAGGTGATTTTTCCTTCATTATATTGTTCATTATCTTTCATAAATATGATTTTTTTTATCTTATTATACTCCCTCTGTTCTTAAAAGATGGTGTGTTTTTCAAATAAATTAAGAAAATTAGAATCTTTATAGCAAATATCTATTATTTTAATTAAATAGTAGTGTGAAGTAATGATTCTATTGATATTATGAGAGAGAAAATATATTTAAATTAAAGATTAAATAAAGAAAAAAGAAAATTATCATCGTCGGTAAGATAGAGAGTATATTTGGGGAAAATGGAAGGAATTATGAGGGTATATTTGGGAAAAAAAAATTCAAAAATGAAAAGCATTCTAAAGTGGACAAACATTTGAAACTACCCGTAATAGTAAGGTGGACAAACACAAAAAAACGGAGGGAGTACTCTACTTTTCATTATCTTATTAATATTTTAAAAATCTAGTGTAAGGATAATCACTTCGCACAAGTGAAGAAGATTCCACATCATTAAAATAGTTGATTATTATGAAGTTGTATAATACTGCTTTGGGGTAATCTTCCTTATATCGTATTATATGGTTTTGAGAAAAAGTGTATCTATTATTGCGATTAAATGACGAATTAAGGGTATTAATATTCTTCAATGGAGGGTTAGAAGGAAGCCTTGTTTTTAATAGTTACTTATATTCTTTAATTTTATTCATTTAATTTTATTATTTTATTTATTATAAATAAATAAACTATTAATTATCACATACGCTATGTCATTTCTTGTGCAAGCTAATCATTTTTCTTTTGGATTTTTGCATCTTGATAGTGAATACTCTTCTGTTCCGCTAGTTTTACTAGTTCTTCCGTTCGATAATTAATGTTCTTTTCATTTGATCAGAATATTTCCTTTTAGAGAGAAGTTTAATTTTAGTTTTTGAGAGATATATTAAATATTATATCAATGTGAAATCTCGTTAGATTCATTTTAATGTACAATTTATTGTCATATATTTTTTAAGATGTGTAATTAGAAATATTGAGACATAAAAAATTAATTGCTTTGAAAACATTGCAAAAAAATAAACGAGGACAAAAAAGATCGGATGGAATATCAGTCATGTGAAAAATCTTTATATCTTTATTTAAAATGATCTCCAATTCAGCACTAACGTCCCATTTGATTTTTGGACACTATTCATCTCTTACGATTAATTTGTATTTTATTATTAATCTATAAGTTAAAACATAGTCAAGTGAGATTTTGTTTGATTCGTCTCAATAAAAGGATTAGTCATATCAATTTTTCATAATTTTTAATTATGCACAATTAGAGATATTAATAATTAAATAAGTACATTGGATAGAGTGTATAAAGTAAATGAGACTTTAGTAGTGAATTAGAGGGAGTACAAAATAAATATTACAATTAAACAAAAAAAAAGATTAAGAAAGACGGATAAAACTTTTTTTCTAATTTTAAATCCTTGTTAAGTACTACTAGAGTACTAAATTATTTATTCTCAATAAATAGGGAAAATTGTAATTTGAGAGTTGGGAAAAAATGAGGCCCCCATTACAAGGGATTGCAAATGATGTACATGGAAGATTAGCATTTTACAAGCAAGATTGGATTGGTGGTATTAAATCTGGAATCGGGTAACTTTTTCTTTTTTCGACTTTAAATTCAACTTCTTGTTAAAATATAGAAAATATATTGAAACTTCAATCATCGGCTTAAGCTTTTGGTTGCGTTGGTTCTTTGACATGGTATCAGAGGTTAGTGTGATAAGAGGCCACGAGTTCGAATTTCAATCACCCCTCATTTAAAGTGAAATATGTGTTGCTAGCCCAAAGGGCAGTCGTGTGAGAGTGCGTGTTAAACTATAGAGCATATTTTGAAACTTCAATATCAGCTTAAGCTTTTGGTGGGATGATCATATTTTGAAATAAAATTGAAAATTATTAACTTAATTATCTTATTTTGGAAAATAGGATATTAGCTCCAACTACCTTCATTTTCTTTGCTTCTGCACTTCCTGTCATAGCTTTTGGCGAACAACTCAGCAGAGACACAGGTATAAATTCCTACTCAATTACTGCACATTTATACTTGCTGGAAAATTATTTTTTGGGGTCTAAGACGAAAATAAAAAAACAAATAATCAAATGAGTCATTTTAGTAGTTTATTATTGGAAAAATTATCTAGGACGATCCAATTTTTTTTATTATTTTTCTACGATAATCTCATCTATTGATTAACCATGAATAATCCCAACGGTGAGATATTTGCCTAAAGTAAATTTGGATAACCCGATGACCTGTTATAGTAGGTAATTTAAAAAAATAAATTGAGAATTAATGTAAAATTAAATAAAAAATTTTAAAAATTTAAATAAAAATTCTAAATAATAAAAAAAATTCAGATTTTTTTAAACATCTTTTTCAACATTTTATTTTAAATTATCTCTTTTTTTTAAAAAAAACTTTGCTATAGCAAGTGAGCAGGTTACCGTGTATATTCTAAGAAAATATCATCTAAAGTTGAGATTATTCATGGTTAATCAATAGGTAGTATTATTCTAGGTAATTTTTCCTTTATTATTTTCTCTAGTTGAAATAAGTTGCTACACATTGCTTTTACGCTATTTAATGCATTATTTTTGACTTTTAATTTTTCTGTACATTATTAAAAATTTCAAAAGTTAATATTATGAATATATATACTAGACACAAATCAAATGAAATCCCCACTTAATTGTAATTTTTCTAGGCATAAAAAATGTAAAGTAAAACAATACTCCTCAATTAATGAATATTTGTTACTATTTAACCGTAACACCTATAATAATTTTAAAAATTATTTAGTTAGTATTAGTATTAGTATATAATAATATAATTCAAAACAAAAGAACGAATGAAGAATATAATCTATTGGGATGATTTTCCATATCAATGAATTAAAATGTTGTGTATACTTTATAAGTAATTATTCCTCCATTGCATATTGTTAGAGTATTGAGATGGTTTCATGACATGGATCAAAAGCCAACGTGACAAGAGGTCACGAGTTTGAGTCTCAACCACCCCTCATTTAAAGTGGAATATTCAGCGCCTATGCGCATCCACACTTTTAGCCCAATGACTCTCGTGGATACTGGAACCTCAATCATCAATTTAAACTTTTGGTTGAGTTGATTCCTCGACTCATATGATTTTGGGATGAAATCTCCATAAATAATGGAGTGTGTGCACCTCATATTTTCCTGATAATATACTAACATTCACAATAAGTTCAACCTTAATTTAACATAATCTTTGATTTCATTGAAAATGGACATATTTATAAAAAACCCATATTTAAAAATTTTGAGATGCTATTTTTGATTTATGTAGATGGAAGCTTGAGCACAGTTGAGACTTTAGCTTCAACAGCAATATGTGGAATCATACAATCATTAATTGGTGGGCAACCTCTCTTAATAGTAGGAGTTGCTGAACCTACTGTCATTATGTACTCTTATCTTTACAAATTTGCCCAAGGAAGGCCTGATTTGGGAAAACAACTTTACCTAGCTTGGACTGGATGGTACTTTCTTTATTTCTTAAACATAATCCTTAACGTAAATTCTTAAAATAAATATAAGCCATGTATATTTAGTCTATTAAAGTGATTAATTAAAGAAATAGACTAATTATAGGCCCCGTCTAATGGTGAAACGGTTTCATACAACACAAGTTGAATCCTTAATCATATGATCATAATCTTGATGTATGGTTGCTAAATTTTTTATCTTTTCTAATGCGAATTGTTCAGGGTTTGTGTATGGACCTCCCTCATGTTAATTCTGCTTTCGGTATTCAATGCTGCAACGATCATCAATCGCTTCACTAGGGTTGCCGGAGAGCTCTTTGGCATGTTGATTACTGTTCTTTTCATCCAAGAGGCTATCAAGGTACCAATCTTGTTTAATTTCATTTATTTGGAGAACAATAGGTACTCCTTGAGTCTTGACCCATCGGAATCTAGCTATGCCTGGGTCTGCCTAGACTATGACCTTGGTCATTTGACTTGCTTCCATATATATGCAAATGTGAACTTTCGGCATTTTAGATTCGCCCCTTCTAGTCCATTTGTTAGTTCCTATGAATTTGCTACACATGTGTTTGTGCAGGGAGCTGTGAGTGAATTTGGAATTCCTAAGGACGAGAATCCTAGTGAAGTGAAATTCCAGTTCCAGTGGTGTTATGTAAATGGGCTGCTCGGTATCATATTCACCTTTGGTCTTCTCTCAACAGCCTTAAAAAGTCGTAGGGCAAGAGCATGGCGCTATAGTACAAGTCGTGTTAGAAGCTTCATTGCCGATTATGGGGTTCCTTTAATGGTTGTCGTCTGGACCGCTGTATCATTTAGTGTTCCTAATGGCGTTCCTGAGGGAGTACCTCGACGACTTTACAGCCCTCTGCCTTGGCAGGCTGAATCTTTGTATCATTGGACTGTTGTCAAGGTAGTTTTTCATTGTGTCAAAAGAAGTGAATTTAGTTTTGCTATTACAAGATTTAGCAGTTAAAAATATGTGAATTTCGTGTCGAAAATCCAGGATATGGCTAAGGTGCCGGTAGTATACATCTTTGCTGCCATAATCCCTGCTGTGATGGTGGCCGGACTCTACTTTTTCGATCATAGTGTTGCTTCTCAACTCGCGCAGCAAAAAGAGTTCAATTTACGAAAGCCTTCCGCTTACCACTATGATATCTTAGTTCTTGGACTTATGGTATGTTGAACTCAATTATAAATCTTCTTTTTGAACCTTAAATCGCGTAACTGATAGGACAGAAAAATAACAACGGAGTTAGTTTAATACACATGCAGACAGGCATGTGGGCCCACTTTATATTAATATCTTGTATTTGCCCCTGCGTCTGATGGATTGATCTGTAATTTGGCTGTGCAATTGTAGACATTGCTTTGTGGACTAATTGGACTTCCTCCATCAAATGGTGTCCTTCCGCAATCACCAATGCATACTAAGAGCCTCGCCACCCTTAAACGTCAGGTAAGTATACCAACATTCAGCAAAGTCGTTTTATTAGTTCAAGTCCGTTGTGCAGTCTCTTATATTATGTATCGAATAACAGCTAATGGGGAAGAAGATGGCGAAATGTGCAAAACAAAACATAAAGAACAATGCAAGCAGCACCGAAATCTATGATCAGATTGAAGATATATTTATCGAAATGGATCAAAGCCCTGATGTAAGCTCTTAATTCACATTAAGCTTCATTTATAGTTGACCTATATGTAAGCTTATTACTCCTTAAAACTTATTTCAGCCCTTTGAAGTTGCCAAGGAGCTTAAAGAACTAAAACAGGCAGTGATGAAGAAAGACGGAAAGGAAGGAAAAGAACGCAATGGTTTTACGCTTGATCATATCGATGCTTTTTTGCCCGTTAGAGTGAACGAGCAAAGAGTGAGCAACCTCTTACAATCGGTTTTAGTACTAATGGCTATGTTTGCTATGCCTGTGATCAAGTTGATACCAACCTCCGTTCTTTGGGGATACTTTGCATATATGGCTATTGATAGTCTCCCGGGAAGCCAATTCTGGGAAAGAATCCTCCTCCTTTTCATCACACCATCAAGAAGATACAAGTAAGCTTTAGTCATCTAAATTCCAAATTTCAAGTATATTGTCAAGCAACTAACTGATCAATCAAAAGTTTAAGCTGATGGTTGAGCCTTAGAATATGTTATATACTCTAACACGCTCTTCACACGAGCGCCCTTTGGGATAGAAGTGTGAATGTAGCACATACGCTCCTCATACATGGCACTTAATATTCCACTTTAAACGATGGGTGGTTGAGATTCGAACCAGTGACCTTTTGTCACGCTGGTTTCAGATACTATTCCAAGGAAACAACTCAACTAAAAGCTTAAGCTAATTGTTGAGGTCTCAGGTTATATTACATACCCTAACATATATTCAACTTTCAACGGTTTTAATAAATTTGTAAGAAAGCAACACAACCAAAAGCTTAAGCTTATGGTTGTAAGATGTTATATACTCTTTAACGCCCCTGATACAAGTGCCTTTAGGCTAGAATTTAGTGCTGATGCATCTACTTAGCGCTAAATTTTCCACTTCTAATCGCTTATAAATGCAAAATTTGATGTTATTTGTCTTATGATGCAGAGTATTGGAAGGTCTTCATGCATCATACATAGAATCAGTACCCTTTAAGTACATTGCTGGATTCACAATATTCCAGTTTGTGTATTTACTGATCTGTTTCGGGATCACTTGGATTCCGATTGCTGGAATACTTTTCCCCTTACCATTCTTCCTTCTGATAAGCATAAGACAACATATTCTCCCAAAGTTTATAGAACAGATTTATCTACAAGAATTGGATGCTGCTGAGTATGAGGAGATTATTGGTGCACCTAGACGCGCTGTTAATCTATCTTTCAAGGTATTATATGAAGCTCTAAACTACCCATTTCTTGCATTACTAATTGTTAGAGTATATAACATATTCTGAGGTCTCAACCATAAGTTTGTCAAGGAACCATTCAACCATCAGCTTAAGCTGATGGTTGAGGCTTAATCTAGCTTCGGAATATGTTATATACTCTAGCACGCACCCTTATATGAGAGCCCTTTGGGTTAGAAGTGTGGATGTAGCACAGATTCTCCCCATACTTGGTGCTAATTCCACTTAAATGAAGGGTGATTGAGATTCGAACCCGTGACCTCTTGTCACGTTGGTTTCTGATACTATGTCAAGGAATCAACTCAACCAAACCAAAAGCTTATTAAGTTGATGGTTGAGGCCCTAAGATTGTTATATACTCTAACACGTCCTCACATACGATAGCCCTTTAAGTTAGAAGTGTAGATGCAACACACGCCCTCCTCATACCTGGTGCTAAATATTCCACTTAAATGAAGGGTGGTTGAGATTCGAACCCGTGACCTCTTATCACGTTGGCTTCTGTTACCATGTCAAGAAACCAACTCAACTAAAAAGCTTAAACCTCAGAATATGTTTTATACTCTAACATGATTACATATGATTGACAGAGTGAAATTCATGAAGATGAAACAATGGGAGACCGCGGTGAGATACTAGATGAACTCACAACCAGCAGAGGGGAGTTCAGGATCAGAACTTTGAGCTTTAGTAACATACAAAGGGAAACTTCTAAAGATGAATCTATGGGAAATGAGATATTAGATGAACTCACTACTAGCAGAGGAGAGTTCAGGATCAGAACCTTTAGCTTTAATAATCCACAGGTCTCAACTATTTCTGCTTCATTTTATTGATTTCATTATTGGGTTAAAAATCTTGTTTAGACTTAGCTCTTAGGATATGTATACTCTGTCACGTCTTTTCGCACGACAGCCATTGGACTAGAAGTGTGCCTCATATCTGGTGATACTTATTCTACTTGAAATGAGGGAGGGATGAATGAAACTAAACCCGTAAACTTTTTGTCAAGTTAGCATACATGTAATAATTATATAAACGAACCAACACAACATAGGAATACTAAACGCCATGAAAACTTAGGGTGTGTTTGGCAAAATAGATTATTGAGCAATTTAGCATATATTTTAATTCATTTAGGAAGTTGAATGGTCAAATCAGCCAATGATAATGAATAAGTCGTTTTTGAACAAGTTGTTCATAGCAGCGCGCGGGTTCAAAATTAACTGGTCAAATCAGTTATTAAATTTAGCCACTATAATCTGTTATCAGCTATCAGCTATCAGCCGTTTGCTGAACACCCTCTTAGTCATAACTTAATTCTAAAGAATCATAGGTTGTTACAGTGGTTGAAAATTTTAACTTTCACTTGTGACAAGAGTTCGATTCTCACCGCTTTCCACTTGCCTATAAGAGATTTTCCGGTCTTTGTTTCTTTCAGATTCAACGTCAAGATATTGTTCATCCAGCACGGAGTAATAGTTTCGAATGATCAAGAAGAAAAGTTTAATATTAGTGATGATGAGAAGTTACTTTGTAAAACCTTGAACAATGGTAGCCCATGACATCTTAGCAAAGTAGTTAAGATTGAGGTCATTGTTATTTTAGGTTGTTGTGAATGGGCTAAATAAATGGTGAAGAAACAAGAGTAAAATATGGAACAATGAAGAACACCAAAAACAGAGCAACAATGAAAACCACCACAGCACAAAGATGTATGAGGTATCTTATGATACCTCCCCCTCAAATGAAGTTTCTTATCATTAACATATCACCATACACTAATGATTCAACTCACACAAGCTTTAGAACAAGTCTCTAAAGCCAAAGATTGAAGCTTTACTTCAATCTCTCTCAAATAGCCCTAATACAAGGATATTACTCTCTTGATCTTAAACCCTAGTAAAACCCTAGTATTTGGCTCTCACACCTCTCCTAAGACACTTCTAAGACCCCTTATATATAGCTAGGACATATTAGAAGACTTAGGACAAGTGGGACAAAAGCCCACTTAAAACCGCATACGAAACAGAAACTCGCTGAAGCTGCCAGGACACTTCGCTCGACCCGAGCCCCTTCGCTCGACCCGGTCGAGCGGTCTCTCTGAGGCTACTGGAACATTCTGCTTTGCACACTCGAGTTGCTGCTCGACTGGTTCTTCTTGGCTCGACTTGGTCGAGTGTCTTCAAGGTCATTTCTCCTTAATGCCTTAGCTTCACCAAGCCATTCCAACCTTTGTCCCTTGCCTTCATCAAGACAAATCAACTCTTCCTCACTCATCACTTCATCAAGTGATCCAAACCGAAGCCCTCCATACTCCGTTGCGCTCCCTACCCCGTTCTCAAACGTGCAAGCTAACGCGTATGCAACTAGGTGATCAAACTCACCTCCATCGACATGAGATTTCGGGCTTGACTCAACATAGGTATTTAATTTGGATATTATTTCTTCTGTCTTTTTAAGTCTGTTATATTTTTTATTATTATATGTTATGTTTATGATATGTAACATTTTTTTTTTGAAAATGCGTTATACTACTTTCTTTAATTTTCATCTGATTTATGTAATTTGTTTTTTTGATGTGATATTGTGAGTGTTGTATAAGTTATTACCGTAAAAAATCTTTGAATCTACTGTGAAGAGGAAAAATTAACTCAATTTTTATTTGTCGCCACCCTTTTTATTTTATCGCCACCCCTTCTTTATTAAAATTACTAAAATGCCCTTAAATTCAATTTTAATTATAAACTCAACCATTATTATTTCTAAACTAAATTTCTCAATAATAAATAAATTAAAATATAAATATAAATTTTAGTAAAGAAAATAATTTTTAAAATCGAAAAATAAATTTGATCACACGTTTTGTATTGAAATTTGATATATAATCACTCCTTTGGACGAAAAATAAATTTGATCACACGTTTTGTATTGAAATTTGATATAGAAAATGATTAGTGCAGGTTTACGGCATTAGAAATAATTCAAGAGTTTCAACGCATATTATATGCCAATTACAATCGATGAAATGACAACGCTTAAAGTTTGCGCAATTAATCACTGCGCTATATGTCATGCATAAATGTGTGATTTCACTCATGGTCCAATCGCACAAAATGTGTGATTGGACCATGGTGGAATCGCACGTTTTGTGCGATTGGACCATGGTGGAATCGCACGTTTTGTGCGATTGGACCATGGTCTGATCGTTAGAAATTACTGCAAACTTTGAACGGTTGTCATTTCTCGCTCGATTGTCAAAATTGGGCATATAATATATCATTGAAAAGATCTTGAAGTCTAGGTTATAATGCCTCAAATATTATTATTATACAATTTTTCTATTTAAAGTTATAGCAATTAGAGTGAGTATGTCTCAAATTTTAATACAATCATATCGATTCCGCAATCATATTGATGCTCATATTCGTTGGCCATTGTAATTCAATTTTTAGTTTTAGCTTGTTTTAGTTTAATGAGTGTTCGGAGAAAGTTTTTAAAGAAATGTTAGAGATTAAAGGTTTGAAAAGTAATCAAGGGCAATTTTGAAATTTCAATATATAAGGGGTAGCGATAAAATGAAAAGGATGACGACGCTTAATAATACCCAAAATTAATGTAGCTCCATGTACGACTTATGAGGAAATGGATGTGACTAATTTACCATTCTAGTCCAGCACTAGAATCAGGCTTTAGTAAGCTTAGTAATTGCCAGCAAGGTTTCATCTATGCCTAAGAAAACAACGAAAATAAAGAATAATTTCCTTTTTTTGTCACGATCAAATTGCTATAAATGTCGTTTAAGAAAATAAAATAAAGCTAATCAAATGAACAGATAAAAATTTAAAAATTTATATTTAGAAGAATAAAGAAAATTATCAGTAAGTATACAAAATATTGTTTCAAACGAATAAGTACTTTTTATTCAAGGCTTTTTTTTTATAAAGTATCCTTTCAATTATAAATTCAGGCGATCTTGGGAGAGACCGTCTTAGAATAAGACGGCCCAATATTCCAACCCATCGCGTTCCTTACTTGCTTTCTCTCTTCTTTTTCATTTTCTAGGCATTTTTCAATTTTAATCTTATTGGTATCAATTTTGACCTTAAAGTTATCAATTTTAATTTTGGAGGAAAATAGACGCACGTGTAGCACACGCGTCTACAATGGGCCGGCCTAGTTGTGGTCTTAGAATAGAACGGTCTTACGACAAGTTTTTGTGTTATAAATTTTGGTCCTTCTGTGTTTCGTTAGACTTTTCGGCCCTTACATCTAAAATATACTCCCCCCATTTCTTTTTTTCTTCCTATTTACTTTTTGCACAGCTTTCAATGCAAATTTTAAACTTCAATATCTCTAAATACTTATAATAAAAAATTATAAAAAAAATATATATTAAGATGAATCCAACGAGATCTCACGTGAATATATTTTATCTACTAAATATGTGTCAAAAATATTAATTGAATTTCTCTCTCCTTAAATTGAAATATTCAAAATGAAAAAACATTAGAGAACAGAAAATACATAATATATAATATGACTTTTTAGCTCCATTTCAGTATCGGGTTCGTATTAGAAAAATTTTGGACTCATTTGCCTTACAATAATCTCAACTTATAGGAGATATACTTATAAGTTATGGGCATCCCTTGTTGCAAAGCAATGCCTATGTTGGCTAAAAGAACCAAAAATAGTGCATCTTTTGCTTCACTTTACTTGTGCACTTCAACATATTTCTCGAAAAATTCTTCCATCTCTTAATTATTTGGTTTGAGAATAGTAAAACAAATACAATCTTTATCTTATTATACAAAGAATAATAATTTAAGGGGTATTCGCTTAGAGTAAACTTAGGTAATCCGATGAGCTGCTGTATTAGGTAATTCACCAAGAAAATAAAAAATGAAATTAAATTTTTTTCCTACTATTGTGATAAGTTTCTGAACTATTCACCATATCACCTTCTTTAAAATTATATTTCTCCCAAAATTGTAAAGAAGTGAAAAATTTAAGAAATAGCCATTAAATAACTAGTAAAGGTATTATTTTATTACCCGGAATGATGTCAAAAATATACGTATTTTAACTTGAAAAATGTCCTTTCCAACTTCACAAACGCCATTAAAAATTATGGTAAAAATGAGAGCATTGATACTTTTTTTTTTTTTACTAATTTCGTTAAATATGTGTTATTTTGAGAGGCACAACAAATTCTATTTCATGAAGAACATGATCATCTTTGACGTCAAAAACAAAATTAAAACTTATTCCCTTCGTTTTCTTTTCTTCTTCCCATTTGCTTTGTTTACAGTTTTCAAAGCAAATTATTAACCTTAATATTTCCAAATACACAATAAAAAATTATAAAAAATACATAATGAAAAAGTATACATTAAAACGAATCTAACGAGATCTCGTATGAATATATTTTATCTTATAAATATGTGTCAAAAACATTAATCAAATTTCTCTTTCGGTAGAATATTTCAAATGGGAAGAATATTAGAGAACGAAGGGAGTAAAAGCTAGCAAGTCTTGTACGAGACCGTCTCACCGTGAGACAGACTCATACAAACAGCTCAAAGTTCAATTTACATAGAACTTAGCTAAATAAAAGTAGTTTTTTTCATTAAATATTAAGAAATTTAAAATTAGGGCAGTCAATATTAAGCCGTCTCACAGTGAGACAATTCTATAAAAAATTAAAAATAACTGAATATGCATAAAGGATTGATTAAATTGGACATTATTAATAAGATGAACCAAGTTTTGAAAAAGTATATATGAAAATCAAAAGAAAAAGTGTTCCCAAAAAACTAGGCAAGGACTAAAAATAAAAGTTTGATAGGTAGAGAAATGAAAATGGTAATTGCATAATATAATGGTGTAAAGAAAGATAGAGTACATTACCTTATTTTGAAGCTTTGCTTGAATGAAAAAGACAAAAAAATAAATAATTACGGTCTGTTTAGCTGTTGGTATTAAAATTTAAAAATAACCATACATGTAAAATTAATACAATTTTGGCTGAAAATTTTGTTAATGAGTTTAATGGTATTAGGTCATACTTATTTTACTTGAATTGTTTCATTCTTTTTACAAATTTATTCTTTCAATGCATTAATATATACATTAGATAGGTGTATTAGGTAGTACTAAAAATTATTAAAAAAAACTTTTATTGTAGAGTTTCATTATCATTGGGACATGATACATATTAAAAAATTTTAATTGATAAATTATTTCTATCACCAACAACCAAACAAATCATTACTATTTTATTTTAAAGAAATATAGAGAAATTAAAAAGAATCCCTCAATTAAGATGTGTTGAGAAAACTAATTAGTGGAGAAGAAACATATAGAGGGTGTTTGACAAATTCCTTCCGTTCTTTGTTTTTTCCGTTTAAAATATTTTATTGTTTATCTAAATTTATTTTAGTTAAGTCCTTAGTCAGTGATTCTCCTTACCAATAGCATGTTTTTATTGGGAGGGGATAGGCACCAAATAATATCTCACTAATAACAATGATTTTATGAACTTGTCAATTCATGAACATGCTTTGGATGGATGACTAGCTCTAACTATAGAAATGCTCTATATTCATCTATGTGATTACTACAACTTCCTTGTCCTATTTAAATAGTATTATTTAATTTCAAAAACTCTTACATAATTAAATTAAATAATGTAATTTCAATGAGACAGTGAAAATATATCTTATGCAAATTGTAGCACTCAATCTCCCATGATAGTATATATTTATAAGAGTATTTTGTGAAGTTTTACAAAAATATTTTTATTGTTTAAAACTTATTACATGTTAATTAAGATTTATACTTCTTTTTCTTTTTTTTTTTTTTTGATTTGTCGTATTACGTTGTGATGAAAAAAACTCAATATTTTTAGTATTCTACTAGTTAAGAATTTTAATGTCATATTTTCCCCTTTTTTCCATAATATTTCTTATTTTGACATTTTAAGTGGTTTTGTGCATTTTTTTAATAATTAATCCTAATCACTTCTATAACACAATTGCAAAAAAAAATATAAGAAATAATGAGCAAATAATTTCTTTCCTATCCTCTATTGAAAAAAAGAAGCGATAATGGAAAAACATACGCTCTATGTTTTTATTTGTTTTTGCCATTTATTTTTTTCGCTGATTTCAATGCAAACCAAATAATTTTAGTCGTGAGTTTTTAAAAATAAAAAAAGTGGTTATTTAGAAAATATATATTTGAGACGAATCTATCAATATCCCACATGAAAATGTTTTTTCATATAGATCAATGAGAAATCATAGTCAAAGTTTGACACTAAAATTCGTAGTAAACCTTATATTAGAAAAATAATCAGTCGATCTTGTATGAGACCGTCTTACAGTGAAATGATCTTAAAAGAAAAGGCCTATAAGGTAAAAATTACTACTATTGGGCTATTTAATCCAAATAAGAGATATGTCTCATAGTGAGACCGTATCATAAAAATACACAAATTCTAACTTGAGACTGTCTTTTGTAAAGACACTCTCAAAAGCTCAATTCAATTCTAAATATATATTGTTACAACTCTAAATATAGATTTGAGTTGAACTTTGTTCTCTCAAAAAATTACCTGTAAAAAATATGTAAAAACAAAATAAAAATTACAACGAAGTGTTGGTGGGCTGTGGACTATGCATGCATTTAGTTTGGGTTCTTCAACTACTTTCAATTCCAAATTCTTTCCACTAAATACATGAATTTGGAAATTACCATTCAGGAATTATATATCTTCATGAACTTGAACATGACAATCACATTTTTCTTAAGATTTATGTGGGATTGAATGTAAGTCGGATTTTATAATATTTTAAATGTTATCTCTTTAATATGTTTTAAGTTTTAACTTATAAATTAAATATAAAATAAAAAATGAGTAAAGTATTCCAATCGTTTTAAGGTCAAATTTGCAACGCTGTAAGAACATTCCAATTTCAAATGAGAAAAAACTAATGGGGCCCGCTGCAAGATTAGTCATACTATATAATATACTCCTTTCCTCCTTTTTGTTTGTTTACTTTAAGTTTTTCACTTTATGAGAGAGAAATTTAAATTTAAATTTTAAAGGTATATATTCAAGACATAATATATTCATGTGAGATATATCTTGTTAGATTCGTTTTAATATAAATAATTTTAATATATAATTTTTATAATTTTTTTATTATGCAAACAATGAGATACCGAGGCTTAAAATTTGTGTTAAAATACGTGAAAAAGTAAAGTGGACAAACTAGTGTATGTTAGGACTAAAAAGATAAATTATAGATGAAAAGTCACACTTAATTAACTTAGTCACAGTAGACTAATAGAAATAACTCACGTATGCTCTATTTAGTGAATTTTCTATTTTCTAATTTCTATATTATAGATGAAAATACGATAAAGTCATAAAGAGGTAGTAAGATAAATGAGTTGAGCTGGAACTAAGTAGTTTCTATATGTTCTTTTTAATTCCACCATTTCATGATTTGAGGAAGCCTAATGCATATTTTTATTGTTATATTTTGAGTTATGAATATAAAAAGTTAATTGATAAAGATAAACCTAACAAACTCGAGGAAGATCAATAGTGAGGAAAATATTATATTTAATAATTGTAAATAGTAATAAAAATATATATAAATAACATACTCAAATATTTTTATGCATGATTTAATGATAAATTTTAAATTTATAGTTGTATTATATAATATAAATAATGTTTACATAGTTCAAAATTCTGCATATTTTCTTAATTTTGTTTATAATTATTAAATTTGAGTATTTATATCTACATGTTTTATAAAATTATAAAATATATAGTTTTTTTTTGTTGAATTGAGTTACAATATCATTAATATATATATATATATATATATATGTGTGTGTGTGTGTGTGTGTTTGTGAGAGAGAGAAGCAATATGTTCAACTTCTCGTTTCTTATATGAAAATCACCAAACGTTACCAACAAAATGAAACAATGAGATACATATATTAGCAAGTTAAAAAGAGCGAAGAAAGTAGGTGAGAATATTTATACTTTTACTTTCTTTGTTCCCACAACTTTTGCTATAAGTATATTTATGAGCAATATTATAATTAATGAAAAGTGAGAAAACATATGAATAAAATTAAAAATATATTAAATATGTAAATGAAAATTAAAAAATGTGTAGAGCATGACTAAAAATATAACAAAGCTATCGAAATGGACTTAAAAATAGATTGCATCAACCTAGACATGGGCAATGTACAAACATTAATTTTTAAATAAACATAAATTTTTGTTAGACCGTCTCTTTGAGAAATCATCTCTAATTGAGCCATGTCATTATAATAGAAAGTAAATATTGAGAATACAGTAAGTAATCATTAAAGATAATATAAATAGGCATTAAGAACATGGTAAATAAGAATTAATTTTTACTGGGCTAGACTTGGGATACATCTTTTTAAGAGATAGTCTCTCAAAAGACTAGCTATTATTTAAAACCATTCTACCTTATAAAAAAATAAGAGTCTCACAGTGAGACGGACTCATTCGTTAGACAATAGATTAGAATTTCACAAATTCCTTTGAGAGACGGTCTTTATGAGAGACCGTCTCTAATTTAACTGACCCATAAAAAAAATATAGAGTAAAAGTAGATATTATACTATAATGAATTGGACCTAAAAGACGTTTTTCAGAGAGACGGTCTCTCGGGAAAGAATTTAGAAGAGTCCCACAAACTAGGATTTAGGAAATATGGGCCCACATTAATGCAAAAGTGAGTCTTCACTCCTCCATTACCAGCGCGGGTCTTTTTAAACCCTCGTATTCTCGCACCATTCTTTCTCTCTGCACCATTTTTTTTCTACACCATTTTCCACGTTCAATTTCTCCGGCGATTTTTCTTCTTTACGGTGATTTTTTAATATTGTCAAATTTTCTTATTTTCATTATTTGTAATTTGTAATTTACCCTGTTTTATTCATTTATTTTTTTCGTCAGTTTTTATTCATAGAAGTAAATATTTACAGCTAGCATGAAGCGAAAAGATTCACGAATTTAATGTGATTTTGTTTGTTTCTTTTATCCTTCCATTTCAATATTATTGTGGGTTTATATATATATAATTTTTATTTCAAGCCAAAAATACACGCTTTTCCATCGGAGAACTAATGGGTATCCTGTTTTTATGTATTTTTACTTTTTATTTTTATGTCACTTTTCATAATTACTGATCAGAAGTACAGGAATAGGGTTTTGGAGTACTAGTGTATATTGGGTAAAAAAATACTAGTATTTGAATTTGGTCGTTTATTGACATTTTTTTATATTAATTTTTGATCTTTTATTGACATTTTTTCTTGGGAAAGCTCTGTTTGGGAATGCAAAATTTACCCATTTTGGGTTCAATTGTTCAACCCTTGATTTCATTATCTCAATGTTGATAGGTTAGATTTTATTTTCGGGGTTCTTCACTGTATTATTATTGTAGTTTTTCACTTACACTTAATAAGACTATGTTAATCAGTATTTAGATCTTCAAATGATCAAGATTCATACTGGAATTTTTGTTTTTAAGGAGAAGTTTCAGTCACATTGCTTGATTTCTGGGTTTTTTTGTCACTTGATTTAATCGGGTTTAGCCGACCCCAATCTTCTGGGATTAAGACTCTCGCAATTTGTTTGTTTTTAATAAACAAACAAGATCAAATTGCATATACCCACTAGTTTGTATATGAAATTTTAATAAAAAAAAAGTTTTTTGTCTATATATTAGGATTTATCCTTGAAGTGAGAAAATGAAGACACTTTTTAATGGGATTTTGTGTGATCTCCAAGGAAGATTGGCATGTTATAAACAAGATTGGTATAATGGTTTCAAATCTGGTATTGGGTAATTTTCTGGTCTTTTTGTATTATAATTTACTATATATAATATATCCATGAAATAGGTCTTTATTTAAGTAATTCTTTTTGTTCATTTTCCAAATTTAAGTATTATATGAATTTTTTAATTGCTTTGGAGTATAGGATACTAGCTCCAACTACCTACATCTTCTTTGCTTCTGCACTTCCTGTCATAGCTTTTGGTGCACAACTATATAGAGATACAGGTGAGTTTAACCTTATTTATCAAAAACAATAACTTTATTATTACCAACAGGGTTAATCAACCAAAAGCTTAAGTTAATGGCTGATACCCAAGATATATACTCTATCACGCCCCCTTATATAAGAGCTTTTTGCGCTAGACAAATCCTTTTATGAGAGCCTTTTGCGCTTGAAATATGTTATATACTCTATAATAGAGGGGTTTTGGAGGTATGCGAGGTGATCGACTGCGCAGGGCACCCTTTTCTCCCGTATATGAAGAAGTTAATAAAGAAAGAAATATGTTAAATTTATTAATAAAATAAATATATTTATTATAAATAAGTCTCAAAATAAAATTTTTGCCAAATTTTTCAAGACGGCTCTTCTCTGCCGTCTATAACACCTCCTCAAATCCTCTTATAAGAGCCTTTCGCGCTAGAAATATGTTATATACTCTATCACACCCTCTTATATGAGCCTTTTGCGTTAGAAATATGGATGTAACACAAATCCTCTTATAGCACTGTATATTCCACCTGAAAGAGGGGTGCATGGATGAAATTTTGTATGGTATATGAGATTCTTTTTTGTTTTTACTCAATGTTTTATGGTTTGGAAATTATGTAGATGGAAGCTTGAGTACAGTTGAAACATTAGCTTCAACAGCAATATGTGGGATCATTCACTCAATACTTGGTGGACAACCTCTTTTGATAGTAGGAGTTGCAGAACCAACTGTGATTATGTACTCTTATCTTTACAACTTTGCTGTATCTCAGCCTAGTTTGGGAAAGGAACTTTACTTGGCTTGGGCTGGCTGGTATATTTGTCAAAATACTCAATTTTTATAGGAAAAGTGATGAAAATTAGATATAATTTTGCTTGACTTTAATTTATTTTTTTTTTCATTTACAGGGTTTGTGTGTGGACAGCCCTTATGTTAATTTTTCTTTCTACAATCAATGCTTCCACAATCATTAAAAGATTTACAAGAGTTGCAGATGAACTCTTTGGCATGTTGATTACTGTTCTTTTTATACAACAAGCTATCAAGGTACTTCTTTCAACAATTTACTAATCTTAGTGGGGAATTCACTTACCCACTGACCACTATTTACTAATCTCCTTGCGAATCACGAATCATAGAAAGCAAATTTGGTCAGGTTTGGACTATTTTAAAGTCATTTTGAGCGAATCACGAATTCAAAAAGCGAATTACTGATGAATTATGTTACAATGTACTTACTTATACTTGCACTATTTGGATTTTTGTGTTTTCCAACGCTCAACTTTGATTGTAAATATCTTCATTCATCTAAGAGTAAAACCTAAAGATATGGTATAATCAAAATGGTTTATGCTTTAACATGGGTATTTTTTGTTCACTAGAGTCTTTGTGTATTTATTTTAATGTAGGGAGTTGTAAGTGAATTCCAAATTCCCAAATTAGAAGATCAACATGAGGAGAAGTTTCATTTTCAGTGGAGATATGTGAATGGAATACTTGGGATTGTATTTACTTTTGGGGTTTTCTTAACGGCCTTAAAAAGCCGTAGGGCAAGGTCATGGACTTATGGTACAGGTCGTATGAGGGGCTTCATTGCCGACTATGGGGTTCCTTTGATGGTTGTGATTTGGACTGCCATATCCTTCAGCGTGCCTTCTGGAGTACCAAAGGGCGTCCCTCGAAGGCTCTATAGTCCTCTGGCTTGGCAATCTGCTTCAGTGTACCATTGGACTGTTGTTAAGGTAATTATCCTTCATCCTATCATTTCGCTCTTTTCGGATAGGCTATATATAAGTTTCTCTTGGATTCGATTTCGTTCTTATGTATGATGTTAATCTGTGTCGAAAATGCAGGACATGTTTAGGGTGCCAGTTGGGTACATCTTTGCTGCCATCCTTCCAGCTCTGATGGTCACAGGACTGTATTTTTTCGACCACAGTGTCGCTTCACAACTAGCACAGCAGAAGGAGTTCAATCTGAAAACTCCTTCGGCTTACCATTATGACATTTTGGTGCTTGGGTTTATGGTATGTTAATCAAGTTAAATTCTATAACCTTTTCTTTTTACTGAAATAAACTGAAATGATCGGTATCATTGATTCATGGTCTACCTTTTTCCGATGTAATGATAGACTTTACTCTGTGGACTGATCGGACTCCCTCCATCAAATGGCGTTCTTCCACAATCTCCGATGCATACAAAGAGCCTTGCCGTTCTCAAGAGGCAGGTGAGCGGGTGGAGTTTCAAATTAAGCTACTAATACTAGTACATAATCTCAATTACTCATACATTATGATCTAATTATGATAGTTAATGGGTAAAAAAATGGTGCAATCTGCCAAGGAGAGCATCAGGAGAAATGTTAGCAGCACAGAACTTTATGGTCAGATGCAAGATGTCTTCATTCAAATGGATCAGTGTCCTAATGTAAGCTTTCAAGCAAGTGCCGTTTCTGATATTTTATGGGCCTTAGGCAAACTGAAATAAATTGACCCTCTTTATAGAAGGTTGATTTCGAACTTTTTACGGGTGTTGGAAAAATAACAGACAGACCCTATATATTATAAATGTAGACGTGTCGTCATAAACTTCTTAATTGATAAGATAATTAATCATACATAGCAAATTTTTAAGTGTTCCCTTTCTAACTTGGGACCCTTGGCAAATGCCTACTTTACTTTGCCTATGGTCAGGAACGGCCTTGCTCTCAAGATGATTACTTGTTATGAATGTTGATGATTATGATGTATGATCAACAATTTTTTTGATTTTCCAGCCTCAGGAAGTTGCAAAGGAGTTGGAAGTTCTGAAAGAGGCAGTGATTAGTGGGGAGAAAAAAGAAGGAAAGGATAAAAACGCTTTCAAACTCGAAAACATTAACAATTATCTGCCTGTTCGAGTGAACGAGCAAAGAGTGAGCAATCTCTTACAGTCGATCCTTGTCGTAGGCGCTATGTTTGCTATGCCGGTGATTAAGCTAATACCCACTTCAGTTCTTTGGGGATACTTTGCATATATGGCCATTGACAGTCTCCCTGGAAGCCAGTTCTGGGAGAGAATTCTTCTCCTTTTCGTTACACCAGCAAGACGATACAAGTAATGCTCAAACTATATGGGTTCTTTCGCACAACTTTGATTCTCCCCTTAAATGTTTGCTAATGACATTTTTGTTGGCTTTTGGCTTTTTGGTTGGTTAAACTGGCAAAAAGTATTTGGTAATTATTTTTTTTAATTACCAACAACCAACAATTTATGTAAATAGTAAGTTTTTCATCGATAGCTGACCAACAACCAACAACCTAATTTTTACCTAATTTTCTGTAGTAGCCGGCCAACAACCAATAAGCAACAACTAATTTTTTAAAAACATCTCCTTAACAAGTGACTTAAACAATTGGTTTAATAGCTAGCAAATTAGCCAATACTTTGTGCTCGTCAAACCAACCAACAAATTTAGCCAACGGCCATTTGCCAAATGGACCCTTTTTTCGGTTTTTGCCACTTGAAAAGCTGAACATCTGAAGTTATGCTAAAAGGGTTTTGATCACTTTTATTATGATGATATGATTGGGTGCAGGGTTTTGGAAAAAGATCATGCATCATTTGTAGAAACAGTGCCCTTCAAATGCATTGCTTGGTTCACTCTATTCCAAATAGTGTACTTGCTGATCTGTTTCGGAGTTACTTGGATTCCGGTTGCGGGGATTCTCTTCCCTTTGCCGTTCTTCTTTCTGTTAACCATCCGACAACATCTTCTACCGAAGTACTTTCATCCGTTTCATCTGCAAGAATTGGATGCAGCCGAGTATGAAGAGATTGCTGGTGCACCTAGACGTTCTCTTAGCATGTCTTACAGGGTATGTAACGTTGTTATAGATATCGAAATTAGAATACAAGCTTTAAAAATGTTGCAAAAAATAGAAACGAGACAATGATTTTGATTTTGTACATTATATTGTTTGAAAAGGATAAAGAATCTATACCCGATGATGATGATAATGAAGACGATGATGATTTTGAGATACTCGATGAAATGACAACAAACAGAGGGGAAATCAAGATCAGAACCATGAGCTTTGATAATCCTCAGGTAATAATCTTAGCACTAAACTTTGCTTATTTGTATACATTTGTTCAGTTGATTTTCAATCAGGCATATGATATGTTGTTTGATGTTTTGGCTATTGTTTGGTGCTTGAGGCATAACTTTTGCTGCCTATGCTGTTTATGGGGTGGATTTAGCATTAACAATGGTAAGGTTATGTACATTAAATATACCAATTTCCGTCTAGGCGGGATCTACTTAGTGAAATAGGACAATGGAGTGTTATTATTGGTCGAATTTAGAGTTAGAAGTGTTCAAAACAGATTCGACGACCTGACCGAGTCCAATTTAACCTGACTTCAAAATGAATGTAAAAATATATAAAAACCAATGTGAACACAAAATCCGACTTTAAACCGACCTAAATCACGACTCAAAATCTACTCAATGACCCAAATGAACACCTCTAGTCGAACTTGTGTAACTTTATGCCCAAATGGAGAAGGGTATATGATATGATATCCTTAATTTCATGACTTTTTCAGATTCACCCACAAGATTTAGTTCATCCAGAATGAAAGAAGAATACTATCGACGATGATGTACTCGAAAATGGCTTCATTACAAAGAAATGGAGTTCAATTTTCCATAACAAAGCTTATACCTTCCAAAGGAAGATGAAGCAAATATGTGATATGTTAACTATGACATTAAAGACAAGAGAAGGGAGATATTTTGTGATGATCAAGTATGGACAGGAATGCAAGTACATACACAAAATTAAACCATCTTTGCATTAAACTGAGAAATTGGGTGTATAATTTTCTGAACTTTTCTGCTGCAGAGTACAACTAAGAAGTTTGTAATTAAGATAGAGATCATCTTATGTGATTTTGGCATATAACTACTAACTAGGGTCATCTTATTAAAAACTCATTTATATCCATATCTTTAACTTAAACACATAAAAATGATAGTTATGTAAATTTAAATTTAAATATTTGGCTTTCAGTGTACTAGTATCTTGAATTTATTACATAAGAGTAGCATCAAATATGAAGTACAACAAAATTATGTTTAATCCAATGACAAATAGTTGGCATCATTAATAATAATATCAGCTGGTCTTGGGTGAGACCGTCTCAAATTGAGACAAGAGTGGGTCGACCCAATTTGTGCTCCTTACATGCCTTCTCTCTTCTTTTTCATTTTCTGGACATTTTTCAATTTTACTCTTAAAGGTATCAATTTTGACCTTAAAAGTATCAATTTCAATTTAGGTAGAAATTGATCAGTTTAACGCCACAATTGATTACTTATAGGTTCAAATAAAAATTTACTTTAATTGATATGTTTAACAGTTTAAGTACTACTTTATGTTGAAATTGATATCTTTAAGGTCAAAATTGATATCATTAAGGTCCAAATTGAAAAATGCCCAGAGAATGAAAAAAACAAAAAAAATGAAATTTTAGAGGAAAATAGGCGCAATGGACCGGCCCAGTTGTGGTCTTAAAATAGGACGGTCTTACACAAGTTTTTGTGTAATAGTATAGTATCTTGAGTATATAACAAACCCATGACAAAGTAGTCAATTTTTGCCATATAAGAAAAGGTTTAAAAATATTAGCTCAAAGGTCGAAGAATTTTTTTGTTCATAAATATAAATATATACTCTTATTCTTTTTTTTTTTTCATTTACTTTTACTCAGTTTTAAAAGTAAACTTTAAACCTGAATATCTTTAAATACGCATAATAAAACATTATAAAATAGAAAAAATTACCTAGAATAATCCAAATTATTCATGATTTTCCTATAATAGTCTCACCTATTGATTAACCATGAATAATCCCAACTTTGAGGGATATTTTCCTAGAGTAAACTTGGATAACCCGACGACCTGCTATAAGAAAAAACATTAGAGAACAAAAAGTGTATAAGCTAATAAAATGCTCTATCCGACTACCGCCTGCCATTTTTAGTTCACAAATTCTTTTGAAAGACGGTCTCTTTGAGAGATCAACTCTAATTGGGTTGGCCCATTAGAAAAAATATACTGTAAATGTAGGCAATAAGCTTTAATGAATTGGACCTGAAAAACATCTTTCAGAAAGACGGTCTTTACATAGACCGACTGTTTTTAGTTTATACATTATTCAGTTATTCTACTGATTTAGACACAATAATGATAATGAGTTAATGAATTGAGGTTACTACCAAATTATTAGGTGAAATATACCCGTCTACTCGTCTATTATGTCTTTACTCATAAATGGAATGAATTTGTCATGGTGGTTTTAATTAACACCATTTTTTATTTTTAATTTATTTTATTAATTATGCATTTTGAATAATAGTTTTATACTCCTTAAAATCTATCTATAGAATTATTTTTTTTATCTTAACTATTTATTTTTATCATTTACTTATTTTTTTTACTTTATTTTTGAACCCAAATTTCTAAATTCTCCATCCAAAAAATACATAATGTTATTATAGAAGAATAGATGAGGACTTGTAACTTTTTTTCGGTTGTTTGTCATTTTTAAGTGGTCATTATCTGATATTAACTACAAGTCATATTTGCATGTTAGTGATACGTTGTGATTTTGATAAGCTACTACTTACTAGTACTACTTTTTTTCCATCTCAAAATGAGTACCGAAAAAGTAAGTTTATAGGTATTTTGTTTCAATTGGCCTATTTTAGTTGTCTATTTTACTAAAAATACCATCTTGAATTAATTTTATTTTAGTTATGATTTGAGAATACTCATAAGTATGGTTTAAATGTTGAACTTGGCTTTTATGGAAAGGTATAGAAGCCAGAAAGAAATTGAGAGTATTACTTAATTTAATGATTGAAACAGCTTAATAAAGAAAAATAATTTAAATTTTGAGATATTATTTTCATTTTAATACTCTCTTCTATTCATAGAGAATGTGACATTTGAGATTTGCACCAAAACCAAGGAGGGGTGGGGGACCACTTAAAAGTAAGTGGAAAACACTCTTTTTCCATAAAGGATATTGGTATTTATGTGTTGTTGTGTTGTTATAGTAAGAGTAAATGGGTAAAAAAAGAATGACAAAAATAAAAATGAGACATTTTCAATAAATTGGCTCAATAAGAAAATGTCACATTCTTTATGAATAGGAGAGAGTATATGTTTTAAAATCTTAATATAAATAATGGAGAGAAAGTAATAAGGAACAATCAATAAGTTAATTAGTATTAAACTATTAATATACTTCCTCTATGGGTTAGAGTTTGCCCCATTTAACCAAAAAAAGGCTCTAACATTAAGTGGTCGAATCGAACCAATTCAAAGGAAGTAGCTTACCTACAAGGCTACAACTACACATTAGATAGTTTACCCGCATAAGATGACAATTAATAATTAGTTGATACTTTTGAGATAAATACATGATTTTTGATCGGTAATTGTGAATTATAAATACATATTAATATGATATTTATTTTTTCAATTGTAATTAGTAATGAATGAAGTTTTGCCAAAAAAACCCGAGTAAATACTCATTTTTGAGACATGCACTCTTTAAAGCGACTTTTAACGATATTTATAAGTTTATTGAGCCTGCCACATTCCTTCTAAAGCACGTATATTAAGAAGTTAATACATTCTTGATTCTTCAAATACTCTTTACTCATATACTAACGAATAAATGGCTTGAGACACGTATTATATTATTATTGAAAATTAATTCATTAAAATATGTAATATTTGTCGACTGACTATAACGATATGTGATAATTTATTGAAAATTTGAAATACAATATATCCTTATGTAAACAAAAAAAATATACATGTAAATCTTTATTTGATCTTAGATAAATCATCATCACATGATAAATAAGTTAATTAATTTTTTTTTCAATTAAATCCTCCTTCGTATCTATCATGATTGAAGACTTTTAAATTTTATGTCTCAATCATCAATAATTACTACGAGTATATATTTTGATATTGTTGAATAATACTCCCTCCTATTCAATTAGATTGTCCACTTTGGGTTTGGTTTTGAGTATATATTTTATATTGTTGAATAATACTCCTATAATTGAAAGAGTGTATGAGATTTTAAGTGATTATAATAATTGAAAAGGTGGTAGTGGGGTATTTTAAATGAATATAATAAGTGAAAAGGTGATAGGTGGGGTATTATTAAATAATATAAGTTGGGATAGTTGGGGGTATTTAGGTAAAAAGTTTTGCCAAAAATAGAAAGTGGACAAGTAAAGAGACTTTACCAAATAAGGAAAGTGGACAATGTAATTGAATAGGAGGGAGTAATAAATTATTTATTCATTTTGATAATGATAATATCATAACAAATACAAAGATTTAATAATTAAATTTATGTTACAATCTAATAAGTTTTATAACATAAACCATTATTCATATCAATTAATATTTATAGTATCCATATTTTAAAATCTATCGAGTTGCCTAATAATTATCTTAACACAGATGCAGTATCTAATCAAATAAAGTATAAACTTGAGGGAAGCACCGCCAAATTTAAATTGTAATTTTAATCGGTAGTGCAGAAATAGACTTTTAAATGGCTATTTCATTCATTCACATTTAATTAAAAAAATAGTTTTATAAATCTAGAAAATTTGATTCACATCTATAAATCACGCTAGTATTTTAATAAGTTGTTTATCCGAGAGAAGTACAGACGAATCCTCAACAAGTGTTGACTGAACAATCAAACTGAATTTCAACAATATACTACACATGCCAAAAACGAATGTCATAATAAGAAAAATTCCGTCAAAATACTAAGATGTGCGAGTACAAACGTTGGATAAAGGATGCCAATGTAGCGATTTCATCAGACCACTTGGTAGTTTTCTGTGTAGAGCTGGACTTTCTGAGTAAATTTGGGAGGAGGTCCACCTTTTAATGGTAAGATGTTGGTAACCTGCATAGATCACAAGAAAAAGAACGCTACGATGAGTAATTTAAGAGAAAAGGTAACCCGGTTAATAATTTAGTAGAACTATGATTATTAAGGGTTAAGCAAAACTATCCTATTTGAAAATCCGGATATTCGATATCAAAATGTTGGAATTTGGATATCTGAATATCAGACTTTTAAAATAGTTGGAAATCGGATATCCATCGTTGTTTTGGATATACACATGATTTTAAGATATTCGGATATCCGATAATCTTAAGAATAATATTATTTTTCTTAAAAAAACAATTCGACTAATTTCAGAAATCCGATTGGAATTTTTCAATCAATCCTAATTGACATTGGATATTGGATATTGCTCACCTATTTATTATACTTATATCACAATCTCTCATTGATTTGTTTGGTTCATGTCGCCAATTACATGTGTTGGACATAAGCTTTTGGCCTTATTGTATTATACTCCCTCCCCCCTTTCTTATTGTCCACTTTCTAGTGGGCACGCAAATTAAGAAAAATGGTAGTGGGGTATTTTAAGTGATTATAATAATTGTAAAGGTGATAGTTGGGGTATTTAAGTGATTATAATAATTGAAAAGGTGGTAGTGTGGAGTATTTTAAATAATATAAGTTGGGATAGTTGTGGGTATTTAGGTAAAAAATCTTTGCCAAAAATAGAAAGTGGACAATTAGAGTGAACTAACCAAATAAGGAAAGTGGACAATAAAAAAGAAACGGAGGGAGTATAATACATGTAATATGACAACAACAGCAATGCCAAAGACTTAATATGAGGTCATCTACATAAATCAGGGTCCAGTATTTGTTTACCTTTACTTCACCAAATGTACTTGTAGCAGTGAACCTCACAGAAATAGGGAAGAAGGAAGATGGGTCAGCAGCAGGTACAACAAACTCCAAAGCCCCACTGCAACATCAAGAAAAAATAATTACCAATCATGAATCCCACCTCATGATCTTTTCACAACAAAATTCTTATTTAACGAGTCATTGCGATAGATAAGACGACTATAGAAGCTGGTAAGATGTTCACCTGCGATTACTGTCATCGATGAGAACAATGGACCATTCAAAAACAGAATTTCTAGCATCATATCTGCGAAACAAATTATACACGAGCGTAAGATTTTCTAGCTCAGCAGACATAAACTTTACCCCAACAAATATGAAAGCAGAACATTACTTTATCATGCAAAGTCAAAACGTACATCTAAGTAGTTCAGAATCTTCAGCAAATTGTTTCAAAATCAAATTAGTATATCTAGGGACTGTCAGGGCTCCATGAACTTATTGGACCCGCCTCAGAGCTGATACTAGTTTTAGAATTTCTGGTCCAGTTTTTTTAAGACCCAATAGGCTGGGTCCAAAAGAAGTAAATGGGTCTTGGTTTGCTTCCAATAATTTAGACCTATATCCAACCACAACATGCTCTAAATTCATCCTATGATCAATAAAACACCTATTTTAGACCTCTGATCAATTTTAGACATATACA